>RRZL01000080.1:4331878-4354978 GCA_006782975.1 Chlorella sp. Dachan | reverse complement strand
GGGCGCGGCGCTTTCAGAGATTCCATTGCACGAAAACTCCAGCCAGGCCAGCTGTGGCAGCTGGGCAACCTGCGCCAGCAGGCCGGTGCAAAATGGGACCTGCGGCAGTAAGGAGCAAGCGCACACACGTCACGCGCCATGGCATGCCCAGGCACACTTCAGGCTCAGGCGCCCATGACTAAGCGTTGTGAGCAACGTGCAGCAGGCGGCAGGCAGCTGAGCAGCAGGTCGGCTGAGCAGCAGGCTGAGCAGCAGGTTGGAGCAGTTGCTTGCCTGTTCTTCGAATGGGGCACCCAGATACTCCAGCTCGAGCCGTGTGATGCACGCCGGCAGGCGCGCACCAGGCTGGAAGCTCACGTCGCTGCCCACAAGGCGCAGGCTTTCCAGTGCCGTCAAGGCATTGATGGCTGGAGAGATGCGCAATGGATCCCAGTCGACACCACGCATCGTGTTGAGCGTGAGGCGCCGCAGGGAGCTCATGGCGGCAAGCCACTCCGTGCTGGCGATGTGGCTGTCATCTTCCAGCTCCACAAGCTGTCCTGCTGCGCCTGCAGCTGCCAGGCAGTTTGCGTTCGCATCTGCCTCGGACCAGCAGCACAGCTTCAGCCGCCGCAACTGCTGGCTGTGCCGCCCCAGCCAGGCGGTGAGGGAGCGCACCGCTGGCAGGCCTGTTACAGATCCCAAATCCAGGTCACACAGCAGTTCGGGGCTGCAGGCCGCCGCAGCAAAGCGCGTGCAGACCAGGTTGGTGCGCGGCAGGGTGACAGATGCGGCAAGAGCGGCAAGAGCGGCTGTGCCGCCGCCCTGCCGCCACGTGGCATCTCAAGTCGGCACCATTGCCACCTCCACGCTGTCCCCCCCAAGGCCGGATCTACCTCCGGCTTCAGTGCATTGCTCGCGGGCATTCCAGCTCTCAGCTCAGCCATCTAGCAGTGCACCCAGCAGTGGCAGCTTGCACGCGCCCCAGGCAGCAGGCCGCTCGTCGGCCCGCCACAGCTTGGGATCAGGCCGCTAGCTTGCTTTACAAAGCTCAGACACAGCTGACAAAGAGCAGCAAGCGCACGCAGGAAGCAAATGCATGACAAGTAGGGTGGCGGCCTTACGGCCGCAGAAAACGGGGCGGAGCCCGAGGGGCGGGCCCCCGCTGCCGCCGGCTCCAGCGGCGGCACTCGTATCTGCCTACTGGTACCTAGCTAACAACAAAGCTTAATTCTAGAAGCTACGCCTAATTAGAAGAGAGCAGGAATGTGCTAGAACTGGCTTCCCATAGCAGCATCTGAGAGTGCGCCCGAGAAGAGGTTGTGCAACATGGGCATGGGGCCTGCTGGAGCATTTGGGCCCAGGCAGGGTTGAGGTCTGGGCCATGGGCAGCATAAGGGTGCCCCAGCGCCACTTGGTTGCCCCAAATCTGCAAACTGTTGGCCATTGCGAGCTTCCCGAGTGCGGTCGAGGAGGGCGCTGCCGGGTCAGCCGCAGCTGCGTCTCGCTCGTTAGCTTGCGATTGTGGCCCGCAGCGGCCTCAGGAGGCCCGGCGAGCAGCAACAGGAGGAGGAGGGGGTGCGGAGGATGGTTGCCCGCATGGCTTTCGGGCTTGCTAAAGTGCGCGGTTACAGCTTGCAAGAAGACAATGTTTATCACGGAATGCCCCGAAGCGAGACAGGCTCTCACTTGAGTAGAGCGCGCGCTCCGTGATGACGCATCCCCCCTCTCACTGGCCCGCGAGCCCCCCCCAGCCGAGCCTCCGCAATCGCGGCGTCCCTGTTTTGAAGGCGCCGGAACGCGGAGCGGGCGCTCGACACCCTTCTGCTGGCGGCGCCCTCGGCGCCTCCCGCACAACCATTTCCCAACCTTCACCCTCGCTCTGCTAGCTGGCACACCCTTGCTGATCAGGAATCTGCTGGGGCAGCTCGCTTTCCAAGGCCCTGGAGATGGAGACAGACTGGGCCCCTATTATTCAAAGTAAATCAAACCAACAACCAACAACAGAACTAAGGGGGCTCCGCCCCTACGGGCTCCGCCCCGAAAATGTTGGCAAGAGGGTCGAGCGGAAAGCGGTACGCTTGTTGGCGGGGGTGCTGGAGGGGCAGGTACACAGAGGCCGGGAGTGGGGTTGGCAGGTGCACAGGAATCGAGGCACTGACGGCCGGCAGCTAAGACCAGTCTGCCTCCAGGAGCTGCAGGAACATACAGTCCTGATCTGCTTGGCGGCAATCCACCCGCAGGCCTGGCCGCAAGCGGCTGAGCTGTGCAAGGCTTGCCTTGAGCACAGCCTGATCGTCACCTGCGTCACAGGAAGCACACGTGGCGCAGCGGCGGGTGTTCGGCCAGCCAGTCAACCAGCGCTGCAACGGCTGGGGAGCTCAGCTCGAGAGGATAACGGCCGTACAGTTCCACAGATTCCAGCTGTGGATTGTGCTCACACAACTCGGCTATGGCGGCCCGTGGCTGCGGGCAGTGCAGGCCATCTATGGCAACGTGCCCATGTCCATCAGGGCCCCAGGCCTGGAGGGCAGGGTGTTCCAGGCCACGCTTGGCCTGAAACAGGGTTGTCCGCTCAGCCCCACGCTGTTCAGCCTGTACATAGCTGACTTTGTGTAACGGCGCATCCCCTGCATTGCCTTTACCCGCTTCATTATCTCCTGTATTGTTCCCTTTTGTATGCTATCTTCCCCCACTGCTGGTCTCATGCATGCCCATGCGTCGCCACATCAGCGGATGGGGCTCTCATGTGTGCACCCTCAGCCTCTCTCGGGGGCTTACGTGTAACAGCCTAGCCAGCTGTGAGCCCCCCAACTGAGGACTGCGGGCAGGTCAGAGCCCTGCCAGAGGGCAGCCCCCTCACAATTTGAGCGGCAGCGACAGCAGCAGCGACAGCCGGCCTGCCCCAGCTAGACCTGCCTGAGCTGGCGGGCCGCCTGGTCCCGCCGCTCTTCTACGCTGACGGCCCTGCTCGCACGGATACGACAGAAGTGGTGGAAGTGATGGAGTTCCTGCGGCAGCTGTGAGTAGCAGCCTTGCCGCTTTCCTCGAGCGGCCCCCACGCACCCTCGCCAGCTTCGCGGGCGCATGTCGGCGCGTGGGCCGCCGGGCAGCTGGGCTGCCCCCCTAGCGGCGGCAGCTTAGCGATAGCGGCAGCGGGGCTGACGGGAGGCAGCAGCCAGACGGCAGCCGCCTTAGCAGCCCCCACCCCACCACCCCACTCCCACCCCCACTTTGCTCACCATTCCCCCAGCTCTCTCGCGGTCTAGCACAGCCACCAGCGGTCACCTGTCACCTGCCATTGCTCGAGAAACGTTGCTTACCCTTGCGACTATCTGCCAGTGACCCGTGCCAGCTGTTCGCCACCGGCCGTTCTAGCCCGCTTGCTCTGCTCCCCTGTTTGCCCCTGTTGCAACCACCCAGCCCGCCAGCGGTACCAGGTTGTTTTGTAACGGCGCAGCCCCTGCATGGCCGTTCCTTACCTCTCTCTCTCTTGTATTGATCCCCCTTGTATGCGTTGCTCCCCTTCTGCTGGCCCTCATGCATTCTCATGGGCCGCCACATCAGCGGATGCTTCCCTTATGCTCGCCCTTCGGAGCTCCTGTGCTGTTTGTGAGGAAAAAAGGAGGCGGATTTCGCATGGTAATCGATTACAGAGGGCTCAACAAGCTCACCATCAAAGACAGATTCCCCCTCCCAAGAATAGATGAGTTGCTGGAGCGGTTGCACGGCGCCCGCTATTTCACAGCCCTAGACTTGGTGAGTGCATACTCCCAGGTGCCAATGGATGACGAAAGCATCCATAAGACAGCGTTTAGGACTCGTTTCGGGCAATATGAGTATGTGGTGATGCCACAAGGGCTCACCAATGCGCCCGCCACGTTCCAACGATTCATCTCATCAGTGTTGGCGCCTCTGGGCACAACGTACTTAGACTGTCTGCTGGATGATCTTCTTATCTTCAGTAGGACATATGAGGAGCATGTTCAACACATTCGAGCCGTGCTGGACAAGCTCAAAGAAGCCAAGTTATGCCTGCATCCAGGCAAGAGCTTCTTCTTCCAGAAGCAGGTGCCGTATCTGGGTCACATAGTGTCCGCAGAGGGCATCCGAGTGGACGCCAGGAAGGTAGCAGCCATCGAGCAATGGCCAGTGCCCAAAAGTGTGAAGGAATTGCAGAGTTTCCTTGGGGCGGCTAATTTTTTCAGGCGTTTCATCTCTCAGTTCGCGCACAAGGCGCAACCGCTGACAGCGTTGCTGAAGAAGGACAGCCCCTTCTTGTGGGGAGCTGCCCAGCAGGCAGCGTTCGAAGCGTTGAAGCACGCATTGACATCAGCGCCAGTGTTGCTTCCACCAGACCCCTCCAAACCTTACATCATCAACACGGACGCCAGCGGGACAGCCGTTGGTGCAGTACTGATGCAAGAGCATGGAGACGGCCCGCAGCCTGTGGCCTATTTCTCCAGACAGCATTCTCAGGCTGAACGCAACTATGCAGCTAGAGACAAAGAGCTTTTAGCCATTGTGGCAGCCTTGAAAGAATGGCGTCACATGGTGGCGGGGCAGGAAATTCTGGTTTTGACAGATCATGATTCTCTGAGGCACATGCTGACCACCACGCTCGATCCGACGGGCAGGATGGCCAGATGGCTAGAGTGGACTCAAGAGTTTGATCTGCACATCAAATATATTCCTGGCAAGAGCAATGTAGTTGCTGACGCTTTGAGCCGCGTCAATATGGCAACAATAAGTGTGGCCAAGCCCGACAGTGCGTCCCTGGCAGGGTTTAAAGAGTGCTACTCCGCGGATTCGGAAGCACGGCAGGCCCTGCTGGATATCGAAGAAGGCAGGCCCTGTGAGTATGTGATCGTCGGCGGCCTCCTCTACAGGAAGGGAGGGAAGAAGCACACGAATTTGCGGTTGTACGTGCCGAAAGGCCGTCATCTGCGCAATACTGTGCTAGCAGAATGCCACGATTCATTGTATTCTGGTCACATGGGAAAGCACAAGACCCTGGACCGAGTTAAACAACTATTTTATTGGCCAGGCATGGATAGAACAGTAGAAGAGTATGTGAGGACATGCCCCACATGCATGATGGACAAGCCAAGAAACGATAAGCAGTTAGGCCTGCTGAGCCCCATGCCTGTGCCCAGCCATCCCTGGCAATATATGGGACTGGACCTCATTACGTGTCTGCCTGACACAGAGAGAGGCCACAATGCCATCCTGACGTGCGTCTGCCCACTGACTAAGATGGTGGTGCTGACCTGCACAAACATCAACGTGGATGCCGAAGGCGTAGCACGTTTGGTGAGAGACAATGTGATTAAGAGATTTGGGATGCCCAAGGTGGTCATTTCAGACAGAGACCCTCGTTGGACCAGCACTTACTGGAAGACTTTGCTGGGTCTCATGGGCTCTAAAGCAAACATGAGCACGGCCTTCCACCCAGAGACCGATGGGCAAACAGAGAGAGTCAATCGGGTTGTGGAAGAAGTGTTGAGGCATCATGTGAGCACTGAGCAAACAGGTTGGGATGCACTAGTGCCGATGGTGGAATTTGCCATCAATACAGCCAAGCATGCCAGCACTGGCTACACTCCCTTCTTCCTGAATCACGGCAGAGAGGCAGAGACCCCTGCCGGCTTCATCCAGGGCGTGACAACTGAGCTAGTAGGCAATTCTTCTAATGTCGCAGCAGAGCAGTTTGTCAAGCAAGCCCACGCAGCGCTGGAAAACGCAAAGGCAAGCCTTAAGAGTGCCAAGGAAAGGCAGGCTCGCTATGCCAACCAACATAGAAAAGAGTGGCAGTTCCAGAGGGGAGACAAGGTTAAGCTGAGCAATAAGAATTTGTCTCGCGGCAGCGCGGACGGTGTGCGCAAGCTGGACCATCTTTGGAGCGGACCCTTCACAGTGACGGAGAAAATTGGCACATCCTCCTACAGAATAGCAGTGCCACACGACTGGCAGGTGCATGATGTGTTTCACATCAGCCAGTTAGCCCCATATCACGAGACAACAGAGTTTGGTGACAGACCCATCCCCAGAGCCATTAGATACACCTCAGAGGCTCTGCAGAAAGACTGGTACACAATTGAGAAATTCCTCGATGTGGAAAAGACGGGTAAAGCCCAGCGCTTCAAAGTGCATTGGAAAGGCTACCCCCACAGCGAAGATAGTTGGGAAAAGGCAGTGCACCTAAAACGAGATTTGGGTGCCGAGACCTTCTACTCTTTTGTGGAACAGTTTGAGCAAGAAACAGGCAAGCGGACATCCGCTAGGCCCAAGCCCAAGCAGGCTCCAGCTCAAGACCGGCCGCCTAAGCCAGCCCGGCCTACGGCCCCTCCGCCGGAGCCCACTCGGCGCAGCTCGCGCGTTGCGGCGCGTCAAGCGGCCAGCCTTGGCAGCCTTTGCATCTTCCACGGCTCGCTGCTTCAGCCAGCAGTGCTCGGAGCGATCTCGGCCCGGCTTACAGCCTTCTACAGCTGACGGCGGGTGTCGAGGACGCCACCTCAGAGGAGGGGGGAAACTGTAACGGCGCAGCCCCTGCATGGCCGTTCCTTACCTCTCTCTCTCTTGTATTGATCCCCCTTGTATGCGTTGCTCCCCTTCTGCTGGCCCTCATGCATTCTCATGCGCCGCCACATCAGCGGATGCTTCCCTTATGTTCGCACTCCCGCCTCTCTCGGAGCTTAGAGTGTAACAGCCTAGCCAGCTGTGAGCCCCACCAGTTGAGAGCTGCAGGCAGGAACCCCTGCCATAGAGCGCAGCCCTCACATGTTTTGTCTGCTCATTTTGCGCGTTTGTTTGCCTGTTAGTTTGCGGTGCCGGGCGCGCGCTTCTGATATGCATGGGGTTGTCCCTACCCATGCCAGTCGGGCCGCCTAGTCTCGAGTGCACCGGTTTGCCTCCCCCTCCTCCCCCACCTGTCTGTTTAGTGGCCCAGATCCCTTTTTTTTTCCCGGCCGTGTGGGCCACCCGGGGGCATGTCATCGTACTGTTCGATTCAGACAGGTGTAAAGCCAGCCAGCCAGCCAGCCAGCCAGTGACAAGATGTGTGAACTTGCATTTGCGGCCAAGCTCGATCTTGCAAAATGGCATCTCCCCACCCAGGATCGAACTGGGGACCCCAGGATAGCTTCGATTGAATGTTACAGTCCTGTGCTCTTCCAACTGAGCTATGGAGAGGCGTTCCGTAAAGATCGCCGGATCGGGCGGGTTGGATGACGGTCCGAATTTCCTGCGTAACAGCACACCGTGCAGGAGATGCCTCCTCGTCTCCTGTCTGGCATTCCATTCATGTGTGTTCATCCTTCCTTGCTGGGGCCCCCTGGTCCTACTCCTGCTGCCTGCCCGCGGCTGAGCTGGGCGGTGTTTTGCGCGGTGCGGGGGCTCCCCGGGCAGAGCCGCCGCCGTCGCCGCCCGCTCCCACCCGCGCCGCTGGTGCTCCCTTCTTCCCTTGTCACTGCACTCCCTGCCTGCCCGGGGCGCACTCCCTCCTGCCTGTCTTGCACAGGCCGCACCTGGGACCCTGGTCTTCCCCTGCTATGACCTGCTCGACCGCACGTTGCCGCTCCGCGGCGCGCCTGCTACGTCCTGCACATCCTGGCCTCCTGGCCCTCCCGCCCCCTCCGCCCGCGCCCTCCGTGCCTGGCCCGCTATGCAGCTCACACCCCCCTGGCAGGCTGGCTGGGTGCGTGGGCTGCAGAGGATGCGCTTCTCGGCCTTCCTTCCCTGCTCCGTAGAGCCTGCACTGTGCCCCGCCCGCCCACACCTGTTGCGCCTCTGCTCCCAGCAGTCGGTGCTCAACGATTGGGCCGCTCAGGCACCCGGCCGGGCCTCCGCCGTTGGTTCATTCTGCGTTGCACATGCTCGTTGTGTTGCTGCCAGAGCCAGCAGCCTGTGGACCAGGCCCAGACGCTGCAACCCAAGCAAGCAAGCAAGCAAGCAAGCAAACCTGGTTGCATTCCCGGACGCCAAGGCGGGTGTGCCAAACACCAGCCGCCGCTGCTCCCCGCACTGCGGCGCACCTGGCCTCACCTGCTCTCGCTCACTGCCCAGGGGCCGCGCTGTGACTGTGCTCCCATTCATCCACTTCCATGCAGCCACCGAACTCCAGCTCCAGGGGCCTCTTCAAAGAGTGGCCGTGCAGGCTCGCCCGCCTGTCGCTGCCTGAGGCTGCCACTGATTTAATCATGCTATGCATGTGTTCAGCGTCACGGCGGTTCTGCAGTCGCTGGGAGGCAGCTTGTGTGCAGCACCAGCTCAGCGGCACAGGTCGAGTGGGCGGCAGGTGGAGCGGCGGCACGCACGGTGCGAGCTGCCCACCCGACTGCGCTGCTTGCTTGTCGGAACGCAAACTTGATTCCACTGCTGGCCCACATCCACATGAGTTCCCTCGCACTCGAGAGCACAGCAAGGCATGCCGCATGCCGCGGCGGCTGGGCGCTGCCGCCGCATGCCGCGCTGGGCGGCAGTGGCTTGCTGGTGCCTCGTTGGGCGGCACGCCTGCCGGGTCACCTGATACACGCACTGCCTGTTCTTCCCGCAGCCTAAGCCAGCTTTGGCGGCCCAGGCAGGGAGCTCTACTGCCGCCCTCTCGCTGTGGCAGCCCTCAGCCGGAACCGCTGCGCCCACGCAACCCGAAAGCGAAACGATGCAAGGTGCCAGCATTGCCGACCTGCCCCACGAACTGCTCGTGCGGTGCCTGGCCCCGTTAGAGCCGAGGCAATGGCAAGCGGGCTAGCGGCTGCCTGGCTGGTGTCGGGAGCGTGATCACATGGTTCAGCTTGGCGTCGAGGCCTGCGAGGTTGCCGGCGTCGCTGCCGCCGCCGCTCACCGCCTGCTGTCTCCTCCCTCCCTCACAGGTTCGGCCCGGCAGCTCTGGTCTGCACGCGCTTTGCTGCGGCGGCCTGCAGCCCCGAACTGCTGTGTGACCTGGATTTGGGATCTGTAACAGGCCTGCCAGCGGTGCGCTCCCTCACCGCCTGGCTGGGGCGGCACAGCCAGCAGTTGCGGCGGCTGAAGCTGTGCTGCTGGTCCGAGGCAGATGCGAACGCAAACTGCCTGGCAGCTGCAGGCGCAGCAGGACAGCTTGTGGAGCTGGAAGATGACAGCCACATCGCCAGCACGGAGTGGCTTGCCGCCATGAGCTCCCTGCGGCGCCTCACGCTCAACACGATGCGTGGTGTCGACTGGGATCCATTGCGCATCTCTCCAGCCATCAATGCCTTGACGGCACTGGAAAGCCTGCGCCTTGTGGGCAGCGACGTGAGCTTCCAGCCTGGTGCGCGCCTGCCGGCGTGCATCACACGGCTCGAGCTGGAGTATCTGGGTGCCCCATTCGAAGAACAGGCAAGCAACTGCTCCAACCTGCTGCTCAGCCTGCTGCTCAGCCGACCTGCTGCTCAGCTGCCTGCCGCCTGCTGCACGTTGCTCACAACGCTTAGTCATGGGCGCCTGAGCCTGAAGTGTGCCTGGGCATGCCATGGCGCGTGACGTGTGTGCGCTTGCTCCTTACTGCCGCAGGTCCCATTTTGCACCGGCCTGCTGGCGCAGGTTGCCCAGCTGCCACAGCTGGCCTGGCTGGAGTTTTCGTGCAATGGAATTTCTGAAAGCGCCGCGCCCGACATGCTGACTGTGCTCTCCTGCTTAAGCGGCAGCCTGACTCGGCTGGGTCATTATGAAGCAGACGACCCCCCGTGCTTGGCAGCGCTTACGCGCCTGCAGCACCTGACTTTCTGGCATAATGGCTACGCTCACCACATCACCGCCGCTCTACCGCACCTGACACAGCTGACCTGCCTGGTGAGGTGCTGAGCCAGCAGGGGCTGGCAGGGTATCGGCAGACAGCATGCATGGGGTGCTTGCGTGCAGAAGTGTGCAAGAATGGTTTATGGGAGCGGGCCTTGCCTGTGCATGCGCCGCCAGTCACATGCTCCGCTCCCGCGCACCTTGCCGCCTGCATTCCACCGGTTTTGCAGGTGCTGGATATAGCACATATTGAAGGTGGCCTGTCTGCGGCGCACGCGGCACTTGCCAGCCTGCCGCACCTGCAGCGCTGCTTTTTGGGGGAGTATTTTGATGATAGGCTGCCCGCCGGCCAGTGGCTGCACAGCTTGCGCTGGCTGAGCGCATATTATAAAGCCGTGGCTGGCAGCGTGGCTGTGTTGCGCGCTGCGCATGCCCTGGAGTTTGTGGAACTGTACGCCGTTATCCTCTCGAGCTGAGCTCCCCAGCCGTTGCAGCGCTGGTTGACTGGCTGGCCGAACACCCGCCGCTGCGCCACGTGTGCTTCCTGTGACGCAGGTGACGATCAGGCTGTGCTCAAGGCAAGCCTTGCACAGCTCAGCCGCCTGCGGCCAGGCCTGCGGGTGGATTGCCGCCAAGCAGATCAGGACTGTATGTTCCTGCAGCTCCTGGAGGCAGACTGGTCTTAGCTGCCGGCCGTCAGTGCCTCGATTTCTGTGCACCTGCCAACCCCACTCCCGGCCTCTGTGTACCTGCCCCTCCAGCACCCCCGCCAACAAGCGTACCGCTTTCCGCTCAACCCTCTTGCCAACATTTTCATGCATTTGCTTCCTGCGTGCGCTTGCTGCTCTTTGTCAGCTGTGTCTGAGCTTTGTAAAGCAAGCTAGCGGCCTGATCCCAAGCTGTGGCGGGCCGACGAGCGGCCTGCTGCCTGGGGCGCGTGCAAGCTGCCACTGCTGGGTGCACTGCTAGATGGCTGAGCTGAGAGCTGGAATGCCTGTCATACGCAGGCAGGCAGGCACTAGCTGCCAAAGGTGCAGTGCAAGGAAGGTGTACGGCTCGTCCTGCGCCTCCTGCTGCCGACTCAGCTAGCTGGTGTGGTGACACAGCTGCGCTGCTCCTACTGAGCGCCATGTTGCGGCTGAGAGGGTGGCCCTGCTTGTGGCTGCCCTGCCATCTGGTTGGTTGCTGGCGGCGCAGGCGGCAGCTGCTGCGATTGCAGCTAGCCACGCTCACCTGCCTGAGCTCCTGAAGGTTCTGGCTGCCATGAAACCTTGCCTTGCTTAGCGCCGCGCTACCGGTGCTGCGCCACTTGCCCATGAGCGCCTCACGGTGCGTGAGGCACTGCCCTGCTAACGGCACCCCAGCGCCGCCGCCACTTCCAGTCCTACTTCACCCCGTTTGCAGTTGAGGCCGCCGGCAGCGGCGACTGCGGCGACTGCGGCGGATGCGCTGCGGCAACGGCCTGAAAGAGCTCTTCTGGCTGTTGGTGCATGACGACCTGCCCATCGCCGCACGGCTGCGCAACAGGCTGCACCATGACTGGTCTTGCCCGGTCGCAGCTGCCGTCACCATTGCAGCGGCTGCGGCAGTGCAGTCTCCCTGATACCGACAGCCTTTGCTGTGCACTGCCCTGCAGCTAGAGCAGCTCAGCCGCCCCCTGTGCTGATGGCATGCGCCGCGCGCTGCTGAATGCCTGCTGCCCTGATCGCCAGTGTCTGCCCTCCCTGCAGGCACCCAGCGCTTTGCTGATGCCTTACCGGCTGCTTCTGCTTGGTGGGCGGTGGTGGCGTGCACGCCGGTCAGCCTGCAGCGCCTGCTGTCCTCCCTCCATTGCTGCCGCCTGCCGCTCACGCCGACGCCTCCTCGCTGGCCGCAGGCTGCGCTCGGCAGCACGTGTCTGCCGCCGTTTTGCAGCAGCGGCATACAGCCCTGCCCTGCTGCGGGAGGTGGATGCCGGTCAGCTGGTGGGACCAGCAGAGGTGCACGAGCTGACGGCGTGGCTGGCGCGGCATGGGCAGCAGGTGCGCCGCCTCACTCTGGCGGCCGCCCCTGAGGACACTTGGGACGAGGGTGAAGCCTGCGACGTTGAGGAGGCGCTCAACCAATGCTTGGCCACGCCAGGGCTGGGAGAGCAGCTGGTGCATCTGGAAGTTGACGGCGTGAGCAGCACGGAATGGCTGGCGGGCCTGCCACTGCTGAGGCAGCTGACGATCACGGGTGCGCTGCGCACGCCGTTGCACATCGCCCCCACCATCAGTGCACTGACGGCGCTGGGCAGCCTGCAGCTGGATGGCGACAGGCTGCGCTGTGAGGCTGGCTTGCGGCTGCCGGCATGCCTCACACGGCTGTGCCTGGGCGATCACCGACTCCCGGTGGATGGATCACCCAACCTGCTGGAAAAGGCGAGCAGGCCGGCAGCCCTCTCTTGTTGCCTGCCGCGAGGGTGTGAGTGCGCCATGTCAAGTCCCTGCCCCACATGGTGTGTGCTTGGTTGGTCCCAGCTGCCTGTCATTCAAAACCACCATGCCCGCCTGCCTCCTCCCTGCCCGCCCAGCTGCAGATCGCTCACTGGCCGCAGCTGGCCGAGCTTGAGCTGGCCGGCTGCTGCTACTCAGCACCCAGCATGGCCGCACTCTCCCGCCTGGCCGGCAGCCTGACGCAGCTGGGCATTCACTCCGGCCGCCTGCCCGATGCCCTGCTGGCGCTGACGCGGCTGCAGCACCTGCGCCTGTGGCAATGCGGGGATAAGAATCTGGGTGGCAGGCTGAGCGCGGCGCTGCCACACCTCACGCAGCTCACATGCCTGGTGAGCCTCCGCTGCGCAGTTGGCATGCCGCGGTTGGACCAACGTGCAACCAGCGCGCAGCGCTTGGGTTGGTCTGTTGCTGCTTTGCAGCAGCAGCACGTTGCAAACATTGCCAGCCTGCAGCGCGGGCTCCCTGCTGAGCTTTGCCTGCGGCTGCCCGCTCATCATGTGCAGGTGTTGTCCAAAGTGTGCTATGGAGATTTTGAGCTGCGCGCCATGCAGGGCCCGCCCCAGCTGCAGCCTGCTGAGCACTGCTACACGGTTGTAACAGCACCGCACCTGTACGAGCCGCGGCCGCTGCCGGCTGGCTCCTGGCTGACCGGCCTACGCTGGCTGGCTGCAAGCCTCAGGAGCCTGTTGGTTGCCGGCGCCCGGCTGCGGGCTGCCGCTGCCTTGGAGGCTGTGGAAGTGGTTTGCTCCGAGTTTGAAAACGCCCACTGGGGCCGGACCAAGCATGGCCCACCGTTTGATTGGCTGGCCGGGCACCTGACGCTGCGGCGTGTCGTGTTCCGGGGATGCGACTCCAATCTTGGCGACCCATCCGACTTCCAGGCGGCGGTTGCAAAGCTGCGCAGCCAGCGACCAGACCTGCACGTGCATTGTTGCGACCTCGATAAAGGCAGCGACGGCCAGACGTTCCTAGAGGTTCTGGACAGAGTTGCCTTGTCCTACTTCTTGGCGCGCTGACTCTCGTGCGCTGTGTGCCTCTATGCCAGAACCAACTGTTTGCATCTCCTGCTGTTGCTGACATGCGGCACCTCGCCCACTGCATTCTGTGTTTTGCATAGCCACATGCTGCATGAGTTCTGTAAATGCAATCATCTGGTACACCAACTGCATGTTCTCACCCGCAGCCTAGCCACCCAGGCAGCCCAGGCAAGGAGCTCGGCTGCCGCTCTCTCAGCTACAACAACAACAATGCTGGGGCTGGGTGACCTGTCGGTCCTCCGGCAGTCGGGCAGCTGGCAGCCCCAATTTGCTCCCGCGCGAAGGCAGCCCACTGCCCCCACCACGTGGTGGTACACCCTCAGCCATGTGCTTCGCAATCATGCCTGTGCCTGCCTCTGCTGCTCCAACCAAGCCAGGCCGCGCCGCTGCTCATCAGTGCTTCCTGCGAGCTTCCTGCTGGGACTGTGCCTTGCTGCAAGGGTCGTTTCGTGTGGGTGGGCTTACACAGCCAACAAGGTTGCACTCATCTTCCGCTGAACTGGGCGCCTTGATCGCTGTAGTCCACTGCCATGGAATTGACTGCCAAGAGCCAGCCGGTGGCCTCTGAAACAATGATCCCCATCACCTAAGCCGGCCAGGGTGCGGACAGAGCAGTCGCAGTGGTTAGCAACAGCGGCAGTGGCAGTGCAAAGGCGCAACCTGGCGGCACATACTGCACACCTGGCACCCAGGCAGATGGCTGCTCCTACAGAAGGTATGCAAGAGCGGCGGTGCCAGCTGCCCGCTGTCGCCAGGCGCCGACCACTGCTGGCACTCCGTTCTGCACACCCAGGGGCAGCCGAGGACATGCGTCCAGCTCTCTTTGTGAGACGGCTTTGATGCATCCGCACCTTGACTTTGTGCTCTCCTGATGATGTCTCGTTCAGCACGGTCACCCGAAGCCGGCACTTCTCTGCACAGCAGTGCCAGGGTCCGTTGGTGTTGCTTGCCAGCTTCTGGGCAGCCGCTGAGGGTGGACGGGCAGGCGGCGGCCGCCGCTTGCAGGCAGGGCCATTCAGGATTCAGGCAAGCTTAGTCGCCAGCATGCCCTTGGGGAGAAAGAACAGCCAGATCCACATGCACTTTGCAGCAAGCAGCCCTGCAATTTCAGCATACTCAGGCCATCTGCTGGGTGTTGCTTGGTGAGGCTGGCAGGGCACACCCCTGCTCCCCTGCCACCCACCGCGCCCACCTGCTCTCGACAGCTCCAGCAGCATCATGCTCGTCTGCGACCACTGCTCCCTGCAAACAGCATGCGAGGCGGCAGCGGCCCGGTGGCGTCGCTGCGATGGAACAGGCCTAATAGGAAGAGCTGCCGTATCGACATGCCAGGCAGTGCCATGTCAAGCGCTGTGTGCGCTGCCACGGCTGACCATTGCCGGACAAACCGGGCGAGGGGGGCAGATGAGAAGGGGCAGGACCACCGACAGCTGCAGCCACACTGTCACACCACACGCACTTGATGTGGCCGTCAAGCCTTCTGCTCTTGCAAGTGCAGCCAGATGCACATGACACTTCGGCCTGGCCCATGTGTTCCCAGCTGCAGAGCGGAAGAGGTGCCACGGTGGCGTGCGCTGGTCAGCAAAGAGCGCGCTACAGACCAACGTCTCACACAGCTTGCCGAGCAGGGCAGGGCGCGAGGTGGCGCCCAAGTGGCAGGCAGGCATGGCAGGCAGGCAAACGCGAGTGCCCCAAGGGGCCTCGCACGCACCTTGTGAGGTATGCCAGCGAGGCAGCAACGTTGGTGCCAGGGTCTGCTCCAGGGGTGATGTCCGTCTGGACCTCAAACTCTAACACTGCGCCGGGGGCTGTGGCCACCCAGCCCTCCTTTGGCTTCTGTGGGCGCACAGAAGGGACGGGGCGGGCACGCTTGAGGCCGGGTCTGGGGCCAGGCTTTGGTGGGGTGCTGGCACAACCGCAGCATTGCAGCCAGGCAGGCGAATGTATGCCAGCGGTGCAGCTGCGGCGGCAAGCCAGTGGGCAAGCATAGCAGGTACCGCCAAACCACCAGGACCACAGCTGCTCCATGCACCTCTGCGGTGCCTTCGTTGATCCACTCAAATCCCTGCACCGCATGGGTGGGACAGCAGATGGCCAGCCATCATGAGGCCCTCAATACAGACCTCCTGTGCGCTGCGCGGCGCCGCATGAGATGCCCCGGCCATGCTGCCCAGTTGTGTGGTGCTGCATGCGTTCCAATAAACCCAAGCACTCTGCAGCCTCAAGGGCTGCCGCCATCGGGGGCAAAAGCTTTCATCCGCAGGGCCCCAACCAGCCCCCAGCCAGCACACAGGCTGCCCTTGCTTGCCTGGTGCCCCACTATTAGCTCCTTAAACTGACCAGCCATGAGGCAGGTGTTGATCCTGGCCGGCCAGTTGTCCTGCGACCAGCAAGGGACGGCAATGCGTGTCGCTGGCGTGGCTCCACAAAAAGCATGCAGCTCAGCCCCGCTGCACTGCCCCGGCGCACCTTGAAGAGTGGCGGCACCAGCTCCGCTGCTGCAGCCCGCTCATCCTCCTCCTCTAATGGGTGGCGGTCCATGTCATCCAACACGCGTGTGAGGAAGCTAATGACCATGTCTGCCATGTACCTGACGCAAGCCAGAAAGGAGCACAAACAGAGCCGGCTCAAGCTTGAAACTGGGCACCCAACATGCATGCTTGCAACCCAGCTCGGACTCCTCGACTTCGCTGGGCACCGTGCAGTGGGCCTGCCACACGCAGGCGGCTCTGCACCGGCATGCAGCGCACACACACCAACCAGGCTCGAGCCTCCTGCCTGGCCCTCCCACCTGTGCCCCAGGTCGTTGGGGTGGTCCTGGTCCGCAGTCCACTGCTCCCAGTGATGCTTGGGGTCCGGGTTTGGCACGGCACTCAAGTCCCACATGAGGTTCCGGCAGCTGAACAGCGGCAGGTGGTAATAGGCTGCCAGCGCGGCGAGCTCGTCGTCGCCTCCCAGCCGAAACGGGTAGGGCTCTTGGCTGCGGCAGCAAGCGCGCCACAGACACCGCTCAGCAAGCAGCAGCACACGAGGGCGCGTCTGGCTCGCCATGGGCGGCGTGCACGCACTCTGGGCATGCGACACGCTTGGCAGCTGGGGCAGAGAGGCGGCAGCGGATTGGCTGGGCGTGGCTGGGGTTGGGCTGGGCTGGCTGCTACGGGTCCCCAACCTGCACAAGCTGCTCATTCTCCCACGCAACTCACAAGTAATACTCTTTCCCGGTTGGGGTGCGATTCCAGACGTCAGGCCGGCGATAAAATGTGACCTCCATCACAGCAGGCCTGGGCGGGGGATGGCAGGCTCCAACAGATTTCTTACGTTCTTTCTTTCTTTTCTTTCTCAGCTGCACGTGCCCGCACTGCCGCAATCACTGGGCAGAGGCGTACCTGTTTTTCAAGCTGAGCAGCTTGCGCAGCAGCCGCTCGTGCGCCTTTCGTATAGGGTCATTCTGCGGCGGTCAGGGCAACTCACAGCAGCTGTGTGGCGTGCAACGGTGGCAGCAGGCCCCAACAACAAATAAGCAAAGCAGACCCCTAAGCACGGGCCTGGCATGCCTGGCACTGTCCAGCCCCTGAGGAATGACGCCGGCTGCCCTGCGCCTGCCCTGCCACCAACCCAGCCGACAGGCTGCAATGGTGCGTGCAATGTCCCCACCGCACCTTGTCGGCGCCGCCGTCATTGATGTTATATTCCACTATGACCAAGTCTGCATCCTCCGGCACGTGCCAGCGCACGCACAGGCTCATGTACGTCGATGGCGTGCCCGGAACAGCGCTGCACGGCGAGGGGCGGCCGGCAGAGCGCAGGTGCGTATGCGGCACGAGGACAACACGCCGGGGCACCAGGCACGCGGCGGGCTTGCAGCTGGTGGGCATGCGCCAAGGCTTGAGTGCAGCAGCGCAAGAGCAACAGGCACCCCCGGCACCGACAACAGGGCCAGCGCCCTGAGCCACACCGGCCGCTGTATCAGGCGCACCGGTTCACAGTTGTGTGGTTGGCAGGAAATTGTGCGCGCAGCCAGGCAAACACTACTGCCGACCAATCAGTCTCCCCGTGCTTGGTGGCGCCCTGCAAGGAGGCCAGAGGTGGGGCCAGGTGGCAGCGCAGAGGTGGGGCCTGGGGGCAGCGCAACGCCAAGGTCCGGACGGCAGAAGAATGCAGGTGGCAAGCCTTGATGCCGCACACAGGCATGCCACACCGCTGCTGCTCCGGTGCCGGCTGCTGGCTTCAAGGCATGCCCTTCCCGCGCAACGACTCGAATACCCGCTCCACCCCCCTACTCACGTGTCCCCAGGTAATGGAGCCGCCCACCACAGCTGCTGTAATGGGCTCCCCTCTTAGCAGCTTGGCCGCCAACCGCCGCGTGCGGGCGGTGTCCCCGTAAGTGAGGATTCCCTTGCTGATCTGGCGCTCACCCAGCAGCGGAGCCCATCCCGGATCCGGCCGGCCGGCGCGCCAGCCGGTAGCTGCACCTGTGCCTGCCGGCACTGCTGCCTGCTGGCCGCTAGCCGGCTGTGGCTGGGCTGCTGCTGCAGCAGCCGCCAGTTGGCTGCCTGCTGCAGGCTCGCCAGGCTGCTGGGCTGCGACAGTAGTGTTTGCGCACTCGGCAGGCACGTGGACGGGGCAAAACGTCTGGGAGGGGGGAATTGCCGGGGAATGGACTGAGGACGCTGCTTGAAGTGGGCAGCAGCTGCAAACCATAAGAGGTGCCAGCCGAGCAGCCCCGAATGCCAGCACCGAGCAGCGCCTACCTGTGCCAGGCGTGCGCCGTGCGGCAGGCCACTGGCGCGGAGCACAGCAAGCAGTCCAGCTGTCAGCAGCACCGCCGTGGCCAGCAGGCCGCAGGATGCGCCAGACTCAGACTGGACCTTGAAGCGCATCGCCGGCACATGCAAGCCGCTTCTCTACTGCGACTTGCTGCCTGGAAGGCCTTCGGGCTCACCACCTGTCAGCCGGCTGCAGGCGGCAGGGAGCAAGGGGATCGTCAGACCAAAGGAGCACATGCGGCGGCAGCGATAAACCAGCGGCGGCAGCGGCAGAGCGGTGGCGCGCAGCTACACCAGGTGCCCTCTCCTACGGCTTCCGCAGTTTGCAATGGCTCTGTCCGCAAACACCGGCAACCAGGAAGAGCACAGGAGAGCGCGCGGGCAAACGGCCTCACCTCCACCGCGAGCCGCAGCATTGTGGCGGCTGCCCCAAGGAAGTAAAAGCGGCGCACTGTCACAAGAGGGTGTGTGCTCCCTGCTAGCAGTCATGTAGAGGGCCCATGCGGCGCTCGAGGGCCGCCACTGCCGTGAGCCCCGCTACCCAATCTGCTGGTTACCTTTTACGTGCCTTGACCTGCCACTTTTCACATTCGGCTGTACTTGTGAGTGGAGGTGCATACCATGGGCACATGGGCTGCATTACGCTTGAGTGCCTCGCATCCCCCCTCTCTCGTCCTGCCCTGCTTTGGCACCTTACACCTCCCAGCGTCAAAGCGTCAATGGGTCTGCATGGTGCCCGGCAGAGGGCCGGCAGCGGCGGCAGCGGCGGCAGCAGACGCGGCAGCAACAGTGGGTCACAAGATGCCAGCGGCGAACCGGCAGGCGATGGCTTAATTGGTGCGAACAGCAGCCATATGCTCACAGCGCTATGCCGTGCCACCAGCAGCGAAACGTGGCCATCTCGCGATGCACGCAACAGCTGTGCCTGCACATGTGAACCTGATGTGCCCGACTGGAAAAGAATGTGCGGCTCGCGTTCCGCGGCTTACAGCGCCCACGCGCCATGGCGTGCGTTCCTTTCAATCATTGTTCAGCAATGCAAAATCTGTCGGGCAATGAAATAGGGCAAAGATAGACGATCGGGGAGTGGTTTTCTGTTCTCTCCTGCTGTGTGAACGGTACTGCTGGGGGGATCATCGGGCGTCCTCCGCTTCCCAGCAAGGTGTTGTTGGGGGCGTTTACGCCTGGGCCACGCGCTGCAGGCAGGGAACGAACCCAGGATGGCAGACCGTTCAGCCAGTCCCAAGCCAGAGGGCTGAGTACCACCGCAGCAGAAGCCCACTGAGCAAGAAGCGCTGCCGGAGGCGACGCAGCCGCCTGCACAACAGCCACATATGCGATACGGAGACCAGTCCCCCCGCAGCAGCACTGCACTCCCCTTCCACAGGTGCATGCGCCATGGACCCACCCGCAGCAGCACGCCGTCGTTGCCCAGCACAAAGCCGAGGCCGGCGGGAGTGAAGACGAGCTCATACAGGTTGGCCGCCAGCTCATCCGCCGCCTTCTCGCGCTTCCAGCTCTGGCCGCCGTCCTCTGCAAGCAATTGCTGGCGGGCAGGCAATGGCCGGTCAATTGCAAGCGGCCAGGTAATGGCTGGTGGACGGGGTGGCAGGATGGCGGAACGGGTGGATGGTAAGACACCCGGGCAATGCCGCCGCCTCAATCGCCTTGCGCGGGCGAACGCCCAGCCGCCGCCCCCGTCCCCACAGCAGCATGTGCACACTGCGCCCCGCACAGGTCATGAGGAGGGAGAAGCTGCCGCCGCAGGCGTAGCAGCGCAGCCTGACATGCAATCGGGCGCCCCACAACCAGCCAGGCACAGACGAGGGACAGCAGAGCACTGATGCCTCATGCATGCCGCACCGGTCTTGAAGAGGGAGCCGCTGCCGCCGCAGGCGTAGCCCAGCTTGTCGTCCACGAACTTGATGTCCAGGATGCCAAAGCCGCGTGAGTTGATCTTGGCCTGCGCAAGGGAGGGGCAGGTTGAGAAGTCACTGAGGACCTGATTGCAAGCGTTCACAAACTTGGCGCCCAAGATGCCAAGGCCGCGCAAGTTGATCTTGGCCAATGGATGATGGTGCGATGTAAGGCGGCGGGCACAGGCCAGCAAGTGCATGCTGGTTGTGCGTGCAAGTTGGCACGGTGCAACAGTGGAGAGGAAGCCCGCCCGCGGCACAGCGGAGCATGCCCACCAGGCGCCTACGCCACCATGCCAAGCAGCTCCCCTGCCGCCGCACCACCAAGAAGCCCCCCTGCAGCCGCACCACCAACCAGCTCCCCTGCGGCCGCACCTGGGCAAAGTTGCCCTCGCCGCTGCTGTCCACGTAGTAAACGTCGCCGGCCTGCGATGATCCGGGAGCGCCCGAAAACACACCAGGATGACTTGACAGGGAGGCGAGGCGCGACAGCCCCACACAGCAGTTCACAGTTCCACTTGCGCGCATCAAGCCAGCGCCACCACTTTTGCTCCACGGCCCGCCAAACCCAGAGGCTTCCCAGGCCCACTCCTCGTGTCAACCCAGAACCACTGCTCGTGTCAACCCAGAACCACTGCTCGTGTCAAGCAACAGCCGCAGCAGGCACGCGTCCTCTTACCTTGGTTGTCAGCCAGATCTTCTCATCCGGCGTGTAGCCCATGTTCTGCAGCCGCCGCGTGGAGGGGCGGTTGTGGGGCCGCCAGTACGTCTGGCCTGCAAGGGGGGAAGCCAAGGGGGGAGGGGATACGGAGCACGACTGAGCTGGGCGGGCCGAAGTCGAGCAATGGGGCAGGGAGGTT
Source organism: Chlorella sp. Dachan (assembly GCA_006782975.1). Taxonomy (NCBI): domain Eukaryota; kingdom Viridiplantae; phylum Chlorophyta; class Trebouxiophyceae; order Chlorellales; family Chlorellaceae; genus Chlorella; species Chlorella sp. Dachan. The sequence continues at coordinate 4,334,187 of RRZL01000080.1, read as the reverse complement.
GTGGCGCCGCCAGTACGTCTGGCCTGCGAGGCAGGAATCCAGGGGGGAAGAGATATGGAGCTGGATGTCACAGGAGCTGGATGTCACAGGAACCAGGCGCCCATCTGGCCACCAGGTCATGAGGAAGCGCCACCAGAGCAGCTCCCAAACACCATCAATTTTACATCAATTTTCATGCCTGTACTGCCGCCCACCTGGCGACCAAGTCATGAAGAAGTTGCCGCGGCTGGACACCGCCACGTAGTCGCCCGCCGCATTGCGCGAGATGTTGGAGAAGGAGCCCTCGTAGTAGCTCGCGCCGCTGCGGGTAATTTGGAGAAGAATTTAATCCAGTCAGCTGGCCGGGCAAGGGAGGCGTTGGAGAAGGAGCCCTCGCAGTAACTCGCGCCGCTGCGGTATTGCAAGTGCAGCACCGAGTCAGCAGGGGTGCAGTGCGGGGCTGTTGGCTAGGGGGTGCTTCTGATGGCTGCCCCCCCTTCTGACGGCTGCCGCAGCTGCCTGCTGCCCTCAATCGTCACGTGCAGAATTCGCTCTGCGCACCTGATGCCGCTGGAGATGACGCGGTTGAGGGTGGCGTCAACAGTCTCCTGCACCGCCGCCGTCCAGTTCATGGCGGCGTTGGAGGTCACATAGATGGCTCCCTGCAGCGGGGGAAACGATACGAGGGGGGACAGCTCAGCCAGCTGAGACGGCCAGCTTGCTGTTGCGGTGCGGCTGCCCTTGGCCTGGCCAGTGGACATCTCAGCAGAGTCCCAGGCAGCCAGTCACACCTAACACAGCCATACTGAGGTATGATGCCCAACTAGTCCAGGTGTGAGCAGCGCATACCTGGTCAGTGGTCATCTCAGCAGAGCCCGGGGCGTTCAGGGCGGTGATCAGCACCGGCGCTCCAGGCAGCTTGGCTGCAGCGGCAGCGGGGGAGTGCGGAGGTGGGGACGTGAAGGGTCAGCCACTGAGCGGAGCAGCCAGCCTGCATAGGCGGCCGGCATGCGCTTGCGACGCTAGCCGGAAAGCGCCAGCCTTCCCGTTGGCATCACAGCAACTGCCTGCGCACCCGACAGCTGCACGCATCACCAGCTCCGGCTGCCAACGGCTGCGAGCGCTGCACACAACTCCCAGACCAGCTAGCACTGCAGCGCGTGCACCTCTACAGCACACGCACCCGACAGCGGGATGCGCTCCCAGCTCTTGCCGCCAATGGCGAGCGCTGCCCACAACTCGCAGACCAGCACCTTATAGCCACGCACCCGACAGCGGGATGCGCTCCCAGCTCTTGCCGCCGTCGGTGGTGTGCAGCAGGATGGCGGGCTTGCCCACGATCCAGCCCTCGTCGCCGTTGAAGGAGATGGAGTTGAAGCGGAAGTTGAAGCCCTCGTCCTGCAGGACGCGTGGGTTGAAGGGTTGAAGGGAGTGCTGGGTGCATGAGCGCTGGCTAGCCAGCGAGCGGGCAACAAAACAACCAGGTTGCGTAGAGCGTGGAAGGAGGTGGAGGTGAAGCCCTCGTCCTGCAGAAGGGGAGGGGGCCCGCTCATTTGGAGCCACCAACCTGGCTCATTACGAGCCACCAGCCTCGCCAGCTTCTCGAGACCGACTGCCACGCATCTTCCCTCTTGAGACTGACTTGAAGCGCACGCACAACCGGCACGGGCACAAGCAGCGGCAGGGGCAAGCAACCACCGCACCAATCAGCAGCTGGGGCGGCCACAAAATGGACGCACCTGCGCCGCCTGCACAGTGCGGGGCTCCCACGTCTTGCCGCCGTCAAACGTCTCCAGCAGCGTCTGGCGGCTGCCCAGCAGGAAGCCTGCAAACGGGAGGAGAGTTGCAAGGCAGCTTGTGACAACATGTGGCCAACATTCAAAGCTCTCGAGCAGCGGCTGCCCAGCAGGCAGCGTGCACAAGTGGATGGGTGCAGCGACTGGTGGTTGGCTGAGCAGTCGACAAAAAAGCCGGAAAGGCAGAGGCACAGAGCAGCGCAGCATCGCCGACACATCTCACGGCTGCAAATGCAGGCAGCAGAGCACCGGCACCAGCAGCCGAGGAAGGCTGGCTCAAACCCAACCCCACTGCTGCACAGCACCCCGCAATACCGCACAGCACCCAAATGCACTGCCGCAACCGTCGCTCAGCACCCACCGTGGTTGGGGTCGGACCCAGTGAAGGCAATGTCCAGCAGAAGCACATCCTTGTCCACCGGCAGGTCAACCACCTCCCACTCTGCAGACAGCAGGCGGTTGGCGTGCGCCGGCAGCGCCGGCTGCGCCGCCGCTGCGGCGCTCAGCGCAAGGCCCGCGCTGAGCAGCGCACGG
>RRZL01000080.1:4282393-4305502 GCA_006782975.1 Chlorella sp. Dachan | reverse complement strand
TGTTACACGTGTGTATCAGCGTAAGGCCTTTCATGGGCTTGGGTGTGGGAGTGTGTTGTGTGCGTGGGTGTGCGAGCTGAGTAGTTGGCACGCCGATGCCGCAGCGCATGCGTTGGCTCGGCTGGTAAGCAGCGATGGAGAGTGCAGGCGGGCGTGCGCCCGGGTTGCAGAATGCCCTGAGGTTTAGGGCGCCAGGGTGCTGCCTTCCGCCGCTGCCACAGCGGAACCGACGCTCCGCAGCAGGCAAGGCTCACTTCTCCTCTGCTGTGGCCTCCACTGTGAACCTGCACACAAAAAGAAACCAAAAAGGACGTCCTTCACTGGGTGTGCGGGCGTTCCAAAAGTGCACGGGAGCAGGGCAGGAGCGCAGCAGGAGCCCGGGCCAGCATGCGTGGTTGGAGGCGGTGGGCGCTGGCTGCGGGAACGTGTGGCTGAAACCGAGCGTGGCTCGAGCCACGCTCGGTCCATGAGCTCATGGACCGAGCGGAGGCAGGCCGGCAGGGCCGAGGCCTCTCACTACACCAAGGCGTTAAATTAAGCACGCAGTGCAGCCCGCGCTAGCGGGCTTGCGCTAAGCTGTGAAACTAGACTAGACTACTAGACTACTAGTAGTACAGCCCGCGCACCAGGTCACATCGCGGGGCTTGCCCAGACCCTTCTGCCAGGCCACCTTGGTCAGGTCCCATTTGCCGAGGACAGCAGCCTTCAGCTTGGGGTCGGTGGGCACTGTGATGGGCTTGAACTGCAGCAAAAAACTACAGAAGGAGTGGATGAGGGTGTGGCTGTGCAGGATGAGACAGCGGCACAGCCTTCACTCTGCGGCAGACAAGCTGCAGGGAAAGAGGCAACCGCACACACAGAGGCAGGCGGGGTGGTGCCGCACGAGTGGTGCAAAAGGCACAGGGCCCCGCTTGCACTCACCCCCTGGAAGTAGGCGGGCTGCTTGTAGAGCACAAACACATCTGCGGGTGGGCAGGGGTCAGGACACAGGCTGGTGGGGCCAGGAGTGCTGCCGGGATCACGCGCTCCTGCCCAATTGCAAGTTGCTTGTGCGCTCAAGCTACCCCAGAAGCAGCTGGAGCAGCTGCGCCTGGGCACTGCCAACTCGGCTGTGGTGCCATGGCTTCGCAAGGGGCAAGCCAGCCAAGCTGCCACATGCACAGCACATGCAGAGCTCAGGCAGCTGGCCCAAGGAATCCAGGCATGCGGAGCCCAGGCATGCGGAGCCCAAGCAACCCATCCAGCTCAGGCAAGCGCAGGTTGGCGCAGGTTGCCGCCCTCAGCACTCACAGCGGTGGGTGCCCACGGGTGGGGAGGGGGCCTCCCACACAGTGTCCAGCACCTGCATTTAGGACACATGAAAACACCAGTTGGCTCCGCGTGAAGGCCAGCCGAGCCGTAAACATGCCAGTTGGGGGACGCCACCCCTGCCGGGATGCATCGCCGAGTCGTATGACAGCACCTGTGGCCTGCTGTACTGCATGCATGCGTCCAGCCAGCCCGCTGTACTGCATGCGCTTGCGACCCGCTGTACTGCATGCATGCGCCCAGCTGGCACGCACCGCCTTGGCCTTAGTCAGGTCGCCGTTGGCCGGAATCTGCAGAGGCGCAGTAAGAAAAGCAGGGTACAGTTGGACGTGCACTGCACTTGGCCATTGCACTCACTTGGGCTGTAGCCAGCGCTGCTGCACCGCGGCGCACTGGCCGGGTGCCAGAAGGGCAGTGTGCAGGGTGGGCTCGCCGGCAGCACTTCCGGATGGTGGGTTGGAAGCCCGGCAAGCAGGCAGCCAGGCAGCCAGAGGCGCATCCACAGGCAAGGGACCAGGGGGGGGGCACTCACGTTGTACCAGAGGCCGTGCAGCCAGGAGCGCTGGACGGGCTTTGCCTGCCAGGGAGCAGGAGGGGCTTGCAGTGCATCAGGCCTGCTGGGTAGCTGGGCTGCATGCGCGGCTAAGCAGTGTGCACGGTGGGCTCACCACGCGTGCACAGCAGCTGAACAGCAGGCGCAAGTGCGGGGCCGGGGCGACCAGCAAGCGCTGGCCACCCATCCGCAACCCCAAGCCAGCCTCACCGGGTCGGGTGCGTCGGGGTCGACGACTGCGAGCACAAAGCGGCTGCCCTTTCGTGCCCCCTTGATGGCCAGGACAGGCGCTTCGGCGACATCATCCTCGGCAAGCAGCGCGCCGTTCTGGGGGGAGAGTTGCAGCAGAGAGAAGAGCTGCTCTCGCTGCATGCTGCGCAGCGGACGTGTGCCCCAGGAGTGCCTGCAGCAAACGACCTCGCCTCCAGCGCTAGCCGTCAGCCACCGAAACAAAATAACAACAGGCAAGCCCATCCATGATCCATGTTAGCGTGGGGGGAGGCCGCGCCGTGAAGCTGATTTCGGTGTTGATCCAGCTCAGGATAAACTTGGCGCTCATGGAGAGGCCCTGGATGGGCTCCACAGTCTTGATCACATCCGGGATGATCTTGGCGGCAATCAGCTGGTCCCTCAGGCTGCAGGAAGACAGACAGGAAGAAAGGAGTGCGCCATGGGCGTGGATTGAGGGGGTCAGCTGGGCATTAAGCCCGGGGGAGGCACCAGCCAACCACTGCCCTTCAGGCTGCAGGAGGGAGGGGAGGCGCAACGCAGACAGGCCGACTGAAACAGCCATGCTTGCATGTGTGCATACGGAGCATGCATGCATGGTGCATGTGTCCGTATGGAGCGGGCTAGTAGTGTGGCACAGGTGCCCGGTTGGGCATGGCAGGGTACACAGTGAAGAGGGAGCGCGCGCAAGAGCAACGGACAGCTTACGGGGGCACCCAGGTGTCTCCCAGCACGCCGGTGGGCTGCACAGCAGGCTTCTGGAGCAGCGCAACCTTGCTGCACGGCATTGGCAGGCAGGGGGGCGCATGTTACGTTTAAGACAGGGCTTCCGGACCAACGTGACCTGGCTGCACAGCCAGCAGGGGCATGGAGGGGGCGTGTGCGTCCGGAAGGGGAGTGCAGGGCGCCCTGCCTGGGCACGCTGGGCCCAGGGCAGCGCACCCCTGCAGACAAGGCACGCCCCTCCCCCCACTCACACTACCAGGTAGTCGGCAAAGGAGCCCTTGGCGCCCTTAACGGCGGGCTTGATCCAGGGCTGGGTGACGGTGATCTTGATGAAAGGGAACTTAGGGGCGGTCCGCACTGTGATCTCCAGCTTGCGGTCCGTGCAGCCGTGCTTGCTGCAGCTATTTGGCAGGAAGCTGATGGTCACCAGTTCACCCAGGTTCTGTGTGCCCGGCTTGATGGGCGTGGCGCCCAGGTAGGCGACCAGGTTGTTCTTGGCATCCAGCTGGGAAAAGACAATTGAGCCGTAGCCCCAGGCGACAGACTTGAGGGACTGGGAGCCCTGCAACGGCAGGGAGGCAGGGGAGGCAGGCGTTGGCGCGCACGGGGGCGGCGTGTGCTGAGCGCGCTGGCGCTGGAAGGGGCGCCAAAAGGGGAGGGGTGTTGCAGGTACAGGAGAGGCAGCCACGTGCACAGGCTCCCTCGTCTGATTTTCTACACCCGACGAGCATCCGCCTCCTTCCAACCGCTCCCACAACCGCTCACTGGCTTTTTGCTAGCGCATTCATCACACACTCAGTTCCTGCCAGCAAACTCAGTAGCTTCCTACACACTCAGTTCCGCTGGCACACCACCTCACCACTGCGGAGCCGGTGGCCGCAAAGCCGACCAGGGACCAGCCGGCGGGGGTGGCGGGCGGCAGCGCGAAGGGGTCGGGGTTGGCGATGATCTGCGAGGCGCGGGCGGGGGAAGCTTGTTTTGTTGTGATGGTGGTGGTGGTGATGGCGCAAACGTCCCGGTCGCAAGCGGGGACAGTTTTGAAGAGCATGGGGCAACGAGAGAGGCATGCATGCATTGTCTAACGTGGGATGGGTTGCAGGGCGATTGCACATCAGGAGCCGCACGGGTATGCTGAGCGTGCTGTGCTCAGACAGGTAGCAGGGCAGGCCGAGCGATGTGGCGCAGCGGGGCTCACGTGCACTTTGTACTTGTCGTTGGCATCGGCCTCCCAGGTGAGCGGTTTGCCGTCAAAGCCGACGCCCTTGTTGTTGGCCAACACTGCAGGTGGAGGGGGGAGGCAAGAAGGCTGCAGTGTTTGGTCTTGGCTGCAAGGGTGTAGGAGGAGCAGAGGTCTGCGGCACTAAAGCTAGTCACACAGCTGGGCGTTCGGCAAGCCCCACTCGGCCCATGCTCACCGCTGCCAACGACCTCGAACGGAGGCTGCTTCTGCACAGGAGGCCAGTTGGTGGCGAGGGCAGGGGCGGCCAGCAGCACCAGCAGGGCGCCACAGAGGAGGAGAGAGCGCATGGCGGTGGCCTGCGGGGGCAGAGTGGGTGTGGGTGGGGGACCTACGGTGCTGGGAACGGTGCTTTTGCAAGGCAGGCAAGGCAGGCGCAGAGGTGGTGGGCTTCAATCCTACAGGAGCAGCAGAGGCAGCGGCGGCAGCGGCGGCAGTTGCGCAGAGCGCAAGGCGAGCACAGGGGGTGCCGGCGCGCTTGACGGCTCCAACTGCCCTTGGCACCTGCCTCACCTTCGCTTAGACGTGCTTGGTCAGAGCCCTGCAGGGAGGACAGTTTGCAAAACCAGTTTGCAACACCAGCATCATCGATAGCGGCAGCAGGCGAGGCGGGCTCGCCAGCGCTCTGGATACCCAACACTAATCCGGTGCGCCGAAGCTGCACATCAGTTCTCCCGCCTCCGGAACAAAAAATCACACACGCAACCCTCCGGGCAGGCCACTGCGGGCTCAGGCCAACCCTGGGGTTGGGCAACGCATGTCGGCATGCCGGGCCGCGGGGCTCCGGGTCCCTCCTTTGCCTCTCAACAGCAAATTTCGATGGAGGGCATGCGGTTGCAAGCGCAATGAGGCAGCGTCGGGCCCAAGACACGCGGCTTGCGCGCGAAACTCCCAAGTCCGCACTTTTTTTGCGCCGAACCCAATTGCAGTAGCTATAAAACTCGCCTGTAAACTAGAAGCGGAGGCGCGCGTGGTCCGCAAAAGCGAATTGGCGGCGACCGGTCGTGGCACTCTCGGTGAGGCCTTGCGGGCGCCTTGCAGCTGCGTGAAAGCGATTTCAAGGGCGGCAAAGGTCGGCGCAAAGTGGTTAGATTGGCGCGAGGCGGCCTGATATAGCGGGACTTGCATGCATCATAGCGCGCGCGCTGCGATGCGTCCGTACCGCCCGCAACGACTTGGCTGCAGGCGCGGCCCGCTGGCTTGCTCACTGCATGTCTTGATCCTGGCCAGCTCCACAAGGGTACATGGAGGTTAGGGTTTGGGGGCCGGCAGCGCGGCGCTGGCCCTGATGTGAGCCTGCAGCGGAGTGGCTGCCCGATGCGTCAAGGCGGCGGCACCTGCTGCTATCTGAAAGGAGCCTGGGAATTAATGCAGGTGCGATCTGACTGAGCTGTTGCACTCAACGCATGTGAAATCACAGCAGGTACGCATCAGCATGAATGCGATGAGCCACGCAAGGGCAGCGGCCAGTCCGGCCCCGGGCCGGCGCCAAAGGCGGGCTAGGCAGCTGCGGGGGCTTGCGCAGACAATCTCAGGTGAGGCATGCCATCTTGAAGCGCAACTTACAAGCATGGTGTGCGAGACCAAGTGCGGTGACAGCGCCATCACGCTGTGCTATCGTGGTGGCCGCGCGAGCGCTGCTGCTTTGCGCGACTTGGATGCACTGCTGTGCTGCCACCTGCTTCTGCCTCTCCTTAATATACAATCATGTCATCCTCATCTTATCAAACTTCGCATGAAGAGTTGCAGCCCAGTGCACTGCAGTGTAGCACTTGCACTGCTGCGCGGCGCAGCGGGACGGCAGGCGGTGCATCCTTTCAGAGCCACATCTCGCCTTCTCCGTTCTTGCAACCACACCGCAAGCAGCTGGGCGGTGTTCCCAGCACCACTGCAGCCGCCTGGAGGCAGGTGCGCGGCAGGGGATGGCCGGCGTCCGGGCTGCTGCACGCTTGCAACGCGCGCAGCGCGGTTCTGATGGGCAGTTGCAGGGCTGCTTGTGCTCTGTGCCCCGCCGCTCCCAGCCGGCCGCCGCCGCCGCTCTCCGCCTGCCGCCTGCCGCCGCCGCTGCCACCACTGCACTCACGTTGCCACACCTCCCTCGTCCATTCAGCCCTGCGCACCATGGCATGGCCCACCCCTGCCGCGCTGGAGACCGTTTTTGAGCACATAGTGTCGGACGCTCCGCAAGGCACTAGTTGGGCAGCGCTGGCCCAAATTCTCTGATGAGGTGGGTGCGAGCTTGGCTGTTGGCAGCTTAGCAGATGTCCCCTCCAGTTTGACACTGCCGCGCAGTCCTTGTGCAAAAGCCGCACGCTTGCTGCCGCTGCAGTCGAGTGCGGCAGTGTTGCTTCCCCGCATACCAGCTATTGGCGCTGCAAGGTCGGTGTGTGCTATCTCCGCATGCTGCAGGCTGAATGGAACCCCTACACCCGCTGTTTTTCTGCCGCCCCTTCCCTCGCTCCCTGCAGTGGTACTGGGAGCAGCTTGTGGACAAGGTTCCCTTCCGCAGCGTGTACGAAGATGCGCCCGGCGCCCAGCAGCCGCTCATCTGGGGGCGGAGCAGGAACCTGAGCCAGACGCCGCGAGAGCAGTGCGAGCTGCAGGGACTTGTGCGAGAGGGGCTGGAGCGTGGCGGGCCGGGGCAGGTGAGTTCAGTTTGGGGGGTTGTAGCATCTGCTGTGTTGGCAGGTTTCAGTGACGGCGGTGCCTGGGGGCAGGTGTTTGGACGGCACACTTAGCTGAGGCTGCTCCAGTGCGGCCTGCACCTAACCAGCATCTGTTGCCCAACCAGTCCCAGCGCTTGCTGCTGTCCATCGCCGCAGGTCTTGGTGCTGCACAGGCACTCCTAAAGTGGGCCCAGCCTCGCCTCCCCTCCACTTGAGCTGATGTAATCACCATGCGCTGCAACTCACGCATCCATCCCTGCACAGGAGGTGGTGTTGCACGGCCTAAAAAGCAGCTCGCAGCTCAACGGCTGCCGCGGGCGGGTGCTCCCGCTGTCCGGGCCCGGAGAGCCAGCCAGCACAGCGGCTGCTGGCCGCGTGCCCGTGCGGCTGGCCGGCAGCGGCAGGGAGGTGGCGGTGCGACCTGAGAACCTGCGCAGCCCCCATGCGGCAGCTGGCAGTGGAACGGCTGCTGGGGAAGTGCAGCAAGGAGAGCAGCAGCAGCTGGCCCAACAGCAGCAACCGCAGCTGGCCCAGCAGCAGGCGCAGCAGGCGCAGCAGCAGCAGCAGCAGCAGGGCGCCAAGGCACAGATGCTTGGCCTGCTTGAAGGCGAGTTTGCCCTGTGGCAGACGGGTGCCACCCTCACAGCCACCAAACTGCGGCAAGCGGGCATGAGGGAGCAGCACATCCGCTGCTGCGCCTGTGGGCGGGCGGGGGAGCAGCCGGCCCCTGCCGGATTACGCGCTGCACCTGCTGTGCGTGGACTGCTACGCTGAGGCCGCCCGCGTGCCTTCGACTGCCGAGGCAGTGGAGGATTTTGTTGACGGCTCCATGATGGGTGTTGTGGAGGCGTGCGGGCAGCTGATGGGCCACTCCCGCGTCCACTGGGGCGGGCAGTTTGGCGAGGGAGCACTGTATTGAGTGTGTGCATGCCCGGCTTGTGGTCGATGCCTATGTTGGTATGTAATGGCATGTTGCACGTGGATGCAGAGGCGATGCAGTGGGGGACCGCTGTGGATTGAGATGCAGGCGGTGGTTCATGGAAGGTGGCATCCTCTTCAATCGAGTGCTGGAGGCGGCCCCAGCAGCTGACGCCGCAGCTCTCCTGCCTCTCTGTGTGCACATTGCCCTGGTGACGCATCAGGCGAGCGGCCTTACACAGCTGCGGCGGTGTCAACTCGGGGCAACTTGAACCGACACATGCAGCGGCATGATGAGGCAGCAGGGTAGGGATGGAGGGGTTACGGAGGGAGGGGAGGGTTGTATGTGCAAGGGAGGCAGTGGAAAGGGGGAGGGTACCATAGATTGGCAGCGATAGGCTGTTGCAATGCTCTGGTAGCAAGGGGGTGGGGGTCAGCCACGGGTTATTGCGGGGATGGCCGTTTCAGAGATCGGTATCTCAATTCAGGTTATTGGGATCAGCTTGGGTGGGGGTCCTATTGTTTGTTATGGGGGCATCTCGAGAGTGTGCACCTCGTGCGTTCCATAATGGCAGTGCCAAAGAGTACCCATGCGGAATGCAGGGCGACTGCACAGCAGCTGGTTACTGTGGCGGAGGCACTGCGGCCTTGATTATGCTGCTTGGATCAAGGCGCAATGGTCTGGCCCAGGTAGCCGGTCAGCCGCTGCTTGGGCTTCTCGTACAGGGCCACGGAGCTGCAGCAAGTAGAGGGCAGCCGCATGGAAGGCGGGATGAGAAGGGCAGCGGCCACAGCAGGGGGGCGCAACATGCTGTTGCAGCACAGCAATACAGCAGGCACCCATCTTTCCTGACTCGATGCACACCACCTGCCCAGCACACCGCACTCCCAGCACACCAACCGCCCCACTCACACTTCCAGGTAGGGCGCAAAGCTGCCCTTGGCGCCGGGGGCGGCGGGCTTGATCCAGGGCTGGGTGACGGTGATCTTGATCCAGGGGCGGTTGGGGGCCGTGCGCACTGTGGTCTCCAGCTTGCGCGCCTCACAGCCGGCGCGGCTGCACTTGTGGCCAGCATACTCAATGGTCACTAGCTTGCCCAGGTCCTTCTTGGTGCCCTGCCAGAGGGGCTGTTTGTTCAGGTGCGCCACCATGTGGCCATGCCGGCCAATCTGGGCAGCCACGCGAGCGCCCAGATTCCAGAAGACGTGGCCCAGCGCCTGGGTGCCCTGCGGTGCGGGCAGGTAGGGGTGCGGAGGGTGGAGGGCCTCAGTGGGTGCGTGAAAGTAGCACTGCCGAAGAGGAGACCAGCTGGCAGGGCGTGGTATGCAGGGCAGCAGGACCGAGATGGCCGGCAGGATGCATACATGTGCAGCGAAGTGGCCAGGTCTTCAAGGCGGGCAGGGCCCAACCGCCCTGCCTCGCAGAGGCGCTGAGTCAGTACCAACAACATCCTAGGGGGGTGCAATAGGTGCAGATGTCAGGCTCACCGGGGCGCTGCAGTTGGCCAGGATGCCGTTGAGGAACCAGCCCATGGGCTTGAGGCCCGCGTTGGAGGCAATCTGTGGGGAGGCGGGATGGGGCGGGGCCATGTTTGAGGTCGATGGCATGCCACGTCAGCAGGGCCGGGCCGGCGATTCATGATCACAGCAAGGCATTCATGCTGTCTGCAAACCCTGTACCAACGCCCAAACAGTTGGTCCCTACATACTCACGTCCACAGCCTCGCCGGCCTTTCCGCTGTAGGTGAAGGGCTTGCCGTTGAAGCCCACGCCCTTGTTGTCAGCCAGCACTGCAAACGGCGGTTGGTGTGGGAAAGAAGATAACATGGCTGACGCTTGAGGGAGCCATTGGCCTAGCAGCAAGAGCGACACGCGTGCCGGCAGGTTGGCATTTGTTGCGTTGATTGCATTCTCTGCGCTGGGCAGATGCACTCTGCACTATCGTGCCACCAGTCCAACCACACTGCTGCCACCCGTTCAACTCACTGCTGCCGGTGATGGGGGGCGGGCTCCAGGGCTGCAGGCGGTCGCCCGTCCAGCGGAACACCGTCTCCTCAATCCAGCTGAACACCATGCCGACGTCCGTGTACACACCTGGAAGAAAGAGAGAAGGGTAGGAGGCTGAGGAGGGTACGAGTGGTGAGGTTGGGAGGCCTAGACATGCCAGCGGCAGCTGGGGACGCACCGCAGCAACCGCAGTGTGCACAGCGTGGCACCGCGCACCGGTAGGCTCGGCGCAGGGGTAGGGGCCCCAGCTGACGATGCCGATTTGATGGTCCTGCTGCACGTTGCGCCCAGTCACAAGCAGCGGGCCGCCGCTGTCGCCGCGGCAGAATACGCCGATGGGCTGGCTGCGCCCTGCAGATGCGGCGGGCGCATTCCGTCAAGCCTCCAATCCAGCCAAGGGCAACAACGTGCCGCCTCACAAGCAGGCACGCGGGTGGCCACCAGCAAGCAGTCCTTCCCTCAAGCCTGGCATGGCATCCTTCTCACTTGCAGCACAGATCATGGAGTTGGTGGTGAAATTGTAGTCCACAAAGTGCGGCACGTTCTCCTTGTCTCTGAACTTGCTCTCACCCTCCAGCGCTTGGCACTCGTGCAGGCTCAGCAGCGTTTGGTGGAGCTGCGAGGCGCACGGGGCGACGGTAGGTGCACACGCATCGGCCAGCGACTCGGAATCAAAATGAATCTGCCCATCCAGGGCTGCCCAGCCAGGGCTCACCATCTGGAGCGGCACGTCCTTCCGAGTGTCGGGCCCGGCCGCCACGGTCCTGCCCCAGCCAACCACAGTGACGATCGAGCCGACTGGCGCCGGCAAGGCTGGCTTGTCTGCACGTGGCAAGGGGCAAGCGCTGTACACTCTGCTGTGACCAGCACATGTGGGCTGCTCCCACCCATGCACTTAACCAGCAGGCAAGTGCCGGGAGCACCATGGTGCAGCAGTGTGGGCGCCGCTCACATGTGGAACCGACCAATTTCACTGTCGCCATGGTGCTGGGCTCAGCCAAGAGCAGCAGAGCGGCATCGTAGTTGGCATGGTCCTGCGGTGCATCTTTCCAAGCAGGGGAACGGTCAGGGCGAGCATTTTGCAAGCAGACGAGTGGGCGGCCGAGCTCGGGCGCCCGTGGGCGAGCAAGCACAGCCTGCTGCAGTTCGGAAAACACAGCAAACAAACTGCTGGCTCGCCTTGGTGATCGGGTCGGTGAAGCCGGTGCTAAAGCTGGGGTGCACGGCTGTCCACCTGACCCGGCGCTCCTGGTATTCTGTGGGTGCGTCGGCGTTGCGCGTATAGCCGCCGATGCGCACCTGCATAACGTCAAGGTGTAGCAGGATCACACTCCTGGCACAGAGCTGCGCATACAGTGCCCAGCTGCGCGCTCGTTTGGAAAACGTGCATGCAGGAGGACAGGTGAGGTGTGGATGGCGCGGAAGCCGCCGCGCGCTTGCTGGCTTGCACCCGAGTGTTGCAGAATGGGAGGCGAGGTTCCAGGCAGCAGCAGGAGACATGGGTCGGCCACTCATAAGCAAAGCTCTTGACTTACGATGGGCTTGAACAAGTCACGGGGGAAGTTGTTCCCAGTGTAGGTGTCGCGGACGCACTGCAGCAGCGGGTGGAGCGGGTTGACGGTACTGGGCCGCCGCCGCGGCAACGGCCGGAAACAAAACATAAGTCGGCATGCCGCCCTGTCAACACGCTGCGCACGCCCCGGAGGCAGGATGCAGCCCGAGCATGATGCGGGAGGGCTCACATGTGCAGCGGTGAGCACCACCCGAGGGTGGATGAGCGTGCCATCGCAGAAGGGTTGGATTGGGTTGGACGCATTGCGCAGCGATGCCATGTAGCGGAACCTGCCAGCGGGAGGAGAGGATGGTGGGACAGAGCTACACCACTGTGTAAGAATGATGCGGGCGGCGCATGTGCGCGTGCGTGCTGCCGCAGCGCTGCGCTGTCGGCGGCAGCAGGGTCGAGTGGCAGTAGGGTCAAGTGGTACCAGCACGCATTGCAGCTCGGCAGGCTGGGGCACATGCCCCCACCCACCCACGTGGCGCCCCGCCGCACCCACTCCCACCTGCCCTTGGGCGCTGCAGCACCGTTGACGATGGCCGGGGCGAGCGGGGTCCCAGCGGTGGCAGCGGCCACCAGGCCCAGCAGGAGGGCGGCGCACAGGGCGGCCCTCATGCGTCGGCCGGCGACAGCGGCATCAGAAGCCACAACCAGGGTTTAGAAGGAGGGGGCAGGGTGAGCTGAGGCGGAGTTCCCACAGCTTGTTCCGCGGCTCGCAGCGCGACCGCCGCTCGCACTAAGTTACTTGAGATGCACAGCCGGTGGCTATAAAGGCGCCCGCATCCCCGGCACGCTCCGCCAATGCCGCCGCCGATGCCGCGGCACGGGCAGCATGTGTGGCGGGAGGGTGTCAGCGGAGGAGCGCACCAGGCAACCGTGCAACCGCCGAAAGCGGGGGTCCGGCTGCACGCTGTCAATCCAGGCCACCTGCAGCAGCGTGGAGCTGCTGCGCAGCAGTCTGACCTTCAGGACGCGGTGCACCTGGCCCATATGCAGCTCCAGGGCGCCCTGCTTGCCAGTTAGCAGCCTCGCAGCACACACGTTGTGGCACCTGCGGTCCGCCACATTGTGGTTGCGACCTAACCAGAGCGGACAGGCGTTGGAACATTGAGATTCCACGTTGCAGGTACGCTGTAACGCATAGGTGGCAGCAGGACACGGGGCCACGCAGCTTCCAATGGCAGGCGGGAAAGGAAGGCTGCTGGCGGCCCCAGCAGCTGGCACAGCAGCCCTCCTGCCTCTCTGTGTGCACATTGCCCTGGTGACGCATCAGGCGAGCGGCCTTACACAGCTGCGGCAGTGTCAACTCGGGGCAACTTGAACCGACACATGCAGCGGGATGATGAGGCAGCAGGGTAGGGATGGAGGGGTTACGGAGGGAGGGGAGGGGCGTATGTGCAAGGGAGGCAGTGGAAAGGGGGAGGGTACCATAGATTGGCAGCGATAGGCTGTTGCAATGCTCTGGTAGCAAGGGGGTGGGGGTCAGTCACGGGTTATTGCGGGGATGGCCGTTTCAGAGATCGGTATCTCAATTCAGGTTATTGGGATCAGCTTGGGTGGGGGTCCTATTGTTTGTTATGGGGGCATCTCGAGAGTGTGCACCTCGTGCGTTCCATAATGGCAGTGCCAAAGAGTACCCATGCGGAATGCAGGGCGACTGCACAGCAGCTGGTTACTGTGGCGGAGGCACTGCGGCCTTGATTATGCTGCTTGGATCAAGGCGCAATGGTCTGGCCCAGGTAGCCGGTCAGCTGCTGCTTGGGCTTCTCGTACAGGGCCACGGAGCTGCAGCAAGTAGAGGGCAGCCGCATGGAAGGTGGGATGAGAAGGGCAGCGGCCACAACATGGTGGACGCTTTTTCGGGGATTGCCACCACAGCAATACAGCAGGCGCCCATCCCTCCTGACTCCAGCACCCCACCCGCCCAGCACACCCCCACCCCACTCACACTTCCAGGTAGGGCGCAAAGCTGCCCTTGGCGCCGGGGGCGGCGGGCTTGAGCCAGGGCTGGGTGACGGTGATCTTGATCCAGGGGCGGTTGGGGGCCGTGCGCACTGTGGTCTCCAGCTTGCGTGCCTCACAGCCGGCGCGGCTGCACTTGTGGCCAGCGTAGTCGATGGTCACCAGCTTGCCCAGGTCCTTCTTGGTGCCCTGCCAGAGGGGCCTCTTGTTCAAGTGCACCACCAGGTGGCCGTGCCTGCCGATCTGGGCAGCCACACGAGCGCCAAAGTTCCAGAAGACGTGGCCCAGCGCCTGGGTGCCCTGCGGGGCGGGCAGGCAGGGGTGTGGAGGGTGGAGGGCCTCGGTGGGTGCATGAAAGCAGCACTGCCGTAGAGGAGACCAGCTGGTGGGGCGGGGCAGCAGAACCGAGATTGCCGGCAGCATGCACACATGTCCCAGGAAGTGGCCAGGCTTTCACTTCACTTTTCGGGTTTAAAGTCTGCGTGTCCGCAACGAAACTTGCGACTGCAAGTCTGCAAGGCGGGCAGAGGCCCTGCCTCGCAGATGCATTGAGGCAGAACCAACCTCCCAGGGGGGTGCAGATGTCAGGCTCACCGGGGCGCTGCCGTTGGTCAGGATGCCGTTGAGGAACCAGCCCATGGGCTTGAGGCCCGCGTTGGAGGCAATCTGTGGGGAGGCGTGGGATGGAGAGAGGGCCATGCTTGGGGTAGGTTGGTGGCGTGCCACGTCAGCAGGCCCGGGCCGGCAATCTTGATCACGCCAAGGCATTCATTCTGTGCTGCCAACTTTGCACCAGCAGTTGGTCCCTACATACTCACGTCCACAGCCTCGCCGGCGTCTCCGCTGTAGGTGAGGGGCTTGCCGTTGAAGCCCACGCCCTTGTTGTCAGCCAGCACTGCAAACGGCGGTTGGCAAGGGAAAGAAGGTAAAACACGGGCGTGTGAGAGCCATTGGGCTAGCAGTGGGTGGGACAGGTGACCCAACAGGATGTTGTTGCGCCGGTTGCACTCACTGCGCTGGGCAGATGCACTCACAGCTGCCGTCACCCCAACACACTGCTGCCGCAGTCCAACACACTGCTGCCCCCACTCACTGCTGCCGGTGATGGGGGGCGGGCTCCAGGGCTGCAGGCGGTCGCCCGTCCAGCGGAACACCGTCTCCTCAATCCAGCTGAACACCATGCCGACGTCCGTGTACACACCTGGAAGAACGAGAGAAGGGTAGGAGGCTGAGGAGGGTACGAGTGGTGAGGTTGGGAGGCCTAGACATGCCAGCGGCAGCTGGGCACGCACCGCAGCAACCGCAGTGTGCACAGCGTGGCACCGCGCACCGGTGGGCTCGGCGCAGGGGTAGGGGCCCCAGCTGACGATGCCGATTTGATGGTCCTGCTGCACGTTGCGCCCAGTCACAAGCAGCGGGCCGCCGCTGTCGCCGCGGCAGAATACGCCGATGGGCTGGCTGCGCCCTGCAGATGCGGCGGGCGCATTCCGTCAAGCCTCCAATCCAGCCAAGGGCAACAACGTGCCGCCGCACAAGCAGGCACGCGGGTGGCCACCAGCAAGCAGTCCTTCCCTCAAGCCTGGCATGGCATCCTTCTCACTTGCAGCACAGATCATGGAGTTGGTGGTGAAATTGTAGTCCACAAAGTGCGGCACGTTCTCCTTGTCTCTGAACTTGCTCTCACCCTCCAGCGCTTGGCACTCGTGCAGGCTCAGCAGCGTTTGGTGGAGCTGCGAGGCGCACGGGGCGACGGCAGGTGCACACGCATCGGCCAGCGACTCGGAATCAAAGAGAATCTGCCCAGCCAGGGCTGCCCAGCCAGGGCTGCCCAGCCAGGGCTCACCATCTGGAGCGGCACGTCCTTCAGAGTGTCGGGCCCGGCCGCCACGGTCCTGCCCCAGCCAACCACAGTGACAATCGAGCCGACTGGCGCCGGCAAGGCTGGCTTGTCTGCACGTGGCAAGGGGCGAGGGCTGTACACTCTGCTGTGATCAGCATGTGCGGGCGGCTCCCGCCCATGCACTCAACCAGCAGGCAGATGCCGGGAGCACTGGGGCGCAGCATTTGGGCGCCGCTCACATGTCGGACCGACCAGTTTCACTGTTGCCATGGTGCTGGGCTCAATCAGGAGCAGCAGAGCGACATCGTAGTTGGCATGGTCCTGCGGTGCATCTCATTAACCAAGGGAAGCGTGAGGGCAAGCATTTTGCAAGCAGGCGAGTGGGTGGCCGGGCTCGGGCGCCCAGGGGCAAGCAAGGACATCCTGCTGCAGTGCAGGCAACACAGCAAACACGTGGCAGGCTCGCCTTTGTGATCGGGTCGGTGAAGCCGGTGCTAAAGCTGGGGTGCACGGCTGTCCACCTGACCCGGCGCTCCTGGTATTCTGTGGGTGCGTCGGCGTTGCGCGTATAGCCGCCGATGCGCACCTGCATAACGTCAAGGGGTGGGAGTATCACCACGCCTTGAACAGAGCTGCGCATGCGGTGCCGAGCTGAGCACCAGCTTGCAAAACGTGCATGCAGGAGGACAGGCCGAGCTGGTGCGAACGAGTGTGGACGTGTGGATGGCGCGGAAGCCGCCGCGCGCTTGCTGGCTTGCACCCGAGTGTTGCAGAATGGGAGGCGAGGTTCCAGGCAGCAGCAGGAGACATGGGTCGGCCACTCATAAGCAAAGCTCTTGACTTACGATGGGCTTGAACAAGTCACGGGGGAAGTTGTTCCCAGTGTAGGTGTCGCGGACGCACTGCAGCAGCGGGTGGAGCGGGTTGACGGTACTGGGCCGCCGCCGCGGCAACGGCCGGAAACAAAACATAAGTCGGCATGCCGCCCTGTCAACACGCTGCGCACGCCCCGGAGGCAGGATGCAGCCCGAGCATGATGCGGGAGGGCTCACATGTGCAGCGGTGAGCACCACCCGAGGGTGGATGAGCGTGCCATCGCAGAAGGGTTGGATTGGGTTGGACGCATTGCGCAGCGATGCCATGTAGCGGAACCTGCCAGCGGGAGGAGAGGATGGTGGGACAGAGCTACACCACTGTGTAAGAATGATGCGGGCGGCGCATGTGCGCGTGCGTGCTGCCGCAGCGCTGCGCTGTCGGCGGCAGCAGGGTCGAGTGGCAGTAGGGTCAAGTGGTACCAGCACGCATTGCAGCTCGGCAGGCTGGGGCACATGACCCCACCCACCCACGTGGTGCCCCGCCGCACCCACTCCCACCTGCCCTTGGGCGCTGCAGCACCGTTGACGATGGCCGGGGCGAGCGGGGTCCCAGCGGTGGCAGCGGCCACCAGGCCCAGCAGGAGGGCGGCGCACAGGGCGGCCCTCATGCGTCGGCCGGCGACAGCGGCATCAACAGCCACAACCAGGGTTTAGAAGGAGGGGGCAGGGTGAGCTGAGGCGGAGTTCCCACAGCTTGTTCCGCGGCTCGCCGCGCGACCGCCGCTCGCACTAAGTTACTTGAGATGCACAGCCGGTGGCTATAAAGGCGCCCGCATCCCCGGCATGCTCCGCCAATGCCGCCGCCGATGCCGCGGCACGGGCAGCATGTGTGGCGGGAGGGTGTCAGCGGAGGAGCGCACCAGGCAACCGTGCAACCGCCGAAAGCGGGGGTCCGGCTGCACGCTGTCAATCCAGGCCACCTGCAGCAGCGTGGAGCTGCTGCGCAGCAGTCTGGAGCTGCTGCGCAGCAGTCTGACCTTCAGGACGCGCTGCACCTGGCCCATATGCAGCTCCAGGGCGCCCTGCTTGCCAGTTAGCAGCCTCGCAGCACACACGTTGTGGCACCTGCGGTCCGCCACATTGTGGTTGCGACCTAACCAGAGCGGACAGGCGTTGGAACATTGAGATTCCACGTTGCAGGTACGCTGTAACGCATAGGTGGCAGCAGGACACGGGGCCACGCAGCTTCCAATGGCAGGCGGGAAAGGAAGGCTGCTGGCGGCCCCAGCAGCTGACGCCGCAGCTCTCCTGCCTCTCTGTGTGCACATTGCCCTGGTGACGCATCAGGCGAGCGGCCTTACACAGCTGTGGCGGTGTCAACTCGGGGCAACTTGAACCGGCACATGCAGCAGGATGATGAGGCAGCAGGGTAGGGATGGAGGGGTTACGGAGGGAGGGGAGGGTTGTATGTGCAAGGGAGGCAGTGGAAAGGGGGAGGGTACCATAGATTGGCAGCGATAGGCTGGTGCAATGCTCTGGTAGCAAGCAGGTGGAGGTCAGTCACGGGTTATTGCGGGGATGGCCGTTTCAGAGATCGGTATCTCAATTCAGGTTATTGGGATCAGCTTGGGTGGGGGTCCTATTGTTTGTTATGGGGGCATCTCGAGAGTGTGCACCTCGTGCGTTTCAAATCATGGCAGTGCCAAAGAGTACCCATGCGGAATGCAGGGCGACTGCACAGCAGCTGGCTACTGTGGCGGAGGCACTGCGGCCTTGATTATGCTGCTTGGATCAAGGCGCAATGGTCTGGCCCAGGTAGCCGGTCAGCTGCTGCTTGGGCTTCTCGTACAGGGCCACGGAGCTGCAGCAAGTAGAGGGCAGCCGCATGGAAGGCGGGATGAGAAGGGCAGCGGCCACAGCAGGGGGGCGCAACATGCTGTTGCAGCACAGCAATACAGCAGGCACCCATCGTTCCTGACTCGATGCACACCACCTGCCCAGCACACCGCACTCCCAGCACACCAACCGCCCCACTCACACTTCCAGGTAGGGCGCAAAGCTGCCCTTGGCGCCGGGGGCGGCGGGCTTGATCCAGGGCTGGGTGACGGTGATCTTGATCCAGGGGCGGTTGGGGGCCGTGCGCACTGTGGTCTCCAGCTTGCGCGCCTCACAGCCGGCGCGGCTGCACTTGTGGCCAGCATACTCAATGGTCACTAGCTTGCCCAGCTCCTTCTTGGTGCCCTGCCAGAGGGGCTGTTTGTTCAGGTGCACCACCATGTGGCCATGCCGGCCAATCTGGGCAGCCACGCGAGCGCCCAGATTCCAGAAGACGTGGCCGAGCGCCTGGGTGCCCTGCGGTGCGGGCAGGTAGGGGTGCGGAGGGTGGGCAGCCTCAGTGGTGCGTGGATGCAGCACTGCCGTAGAGGGGGCCAGCTGGTAGGGAGGGGCAGCAGAACCGAGATGGCCGGCAGCATGTACATTTGGGGAGGACAGTGGCAGTAGCTGCAAGGCGGGCCGGGCCTACACCGCCCTGCCTCACAGAGGCACTGAGTCAGTACCAACAACATCCTAGGGGGGTGCAATAGGTGCAGATGTCAGGCTCACCGGGGCGCTGCCGTTGGCCAGGATGCCGTTGAGGAACCAGCCCATGGGCTTGAGGCCCGCGTTGGAGGCAATCTGTGGGGAGGCGGGATGGGGCGGGGCCATGTTTGAGGTCGGTGGCATGCCACGTCAGCAGGGCCGGGCCGGCGATTCATGATCACAGCAAGGCATTCATGCTGTCTGCAAACCCTGCATCAACGCCCAAACAGTTGGTCCCTACATACTCACGTCCACAGCCTCGCCGGCCTTTCCGCTGTAGGTGAAGGGCTTGCCGTTGAAGCCCACGCCCTTGTTGTCAGCCAGCACTGCAAACGGCGGTTGGTGTGGGAAAGAAGATAACATGGCTGACGCTTGAGGGAGCCATTGGCCTAGCAGCAAGAGTGACACGCGTGCCGGCAGGTTGGCATTTGTTGCGTTGATTGCATTCTCTGCGCTGGGCAGATGCACTCTGCACTATCGTGCCACCAGTCCAACCACACTGCTGCCACCCGTTCAACTCACTGCTGCCGGTGATGGGGGGCGGGCTCCAGGGCTGCAGGCGGTCGCCCGTCCAGCGGAACACCGTCTCCTCAATCCAGCTGAACACCATGCCGACGTCCGTATAGGCGGCTGCAGAATAGGCAGGAAAGTGCAGTGCGTAAGTAACATGACTTGTTTTGCCAGGGAAGGGTGTGGCCATGATGCGGGTAGAAACACTTACTCTTCTTGCCCTTCACGGTGCAGTCCCCCTTTGACATTCCCCAGCTGTCAATGCCCACTTGGTAGTCCTTGCTGGCGTCAGCCCCAGCCACGAATAGAGGGCTGCCACTGTCACCGCGGCAAGTAGCGCCATAAGGCGAGCGAGTTTCTGCAAACATTGTGTAGTCAGGGGAGGCTATCTGAGGCAGGTGGCCTGATCAGGCCCGCAGCGGCAGTTAATGGCAGAGCCAGTCCCTTACGTGCGGCACAGATCATGGCGTTCGTGGTGAAGTTGCTCTTGTGGCCGGCGGCCACAGCGGCAGCTTGGCAGGCGGCAAGGGTCAGCAGGGTCTGGCCGAGCTGCAGCGGGGCAGGACAGAGGGAGGCACACCCCAGTGTGAGGGAAGGTAAGCCTCAACCATTGCGCTGCGTCCAGAGTGGCATGCGGACATGAGGGAAAATTGCATGGGGAGCTTGCCTGCTGGAGTGGCTCCACGTGGGCATCGCCGCCGCTGGCATCAACCCCAGAGGCACCCCAGCCGATAACAGTGACAGTTGTGCCAGCTGGGACTGGCAAGTTGGGCTTGGCTGCACAAGGAGCATGCGCATGGTTGTGTCGCGCATGGGCAATGAGACATTCGCGTGCTGGGGAGCAGTGCACAGCTCAGCACGATGGTCCTGGCTGCAGGCGCCGCCCACATGTTCTCTCACTCAGTTGCAAGCACGGCTGCAGGGCTTGTTCAGCAGTCGCAAATGGTTCTGCTTACTTGAGGGGCCTACCAGCTTCATGAGTGGCATGGTGCTTGGCCTATCAAGGAGCAGCAGGGCGGCATCATAGTTCATACCGTCCTGCAGGGTTGTTTGGGCCCAGGCAATGTATGTTGTAAGCAGACCTCTGTATTGACTGCCAGGCCCATTGCTGCAATGATGCATGGTGTAGCTGCTATCCAACGGTATGAGTGACCATGGGCTTCTGGATAAGGACCTTATTTCCCCCAGTAAGAGTCCCCTAAGTCGGGGCAAGACAGTGCGGCTTGCCTGCTTTGTGTCGGGGCCGGGGTTGAACTTGGGGTGCACCGCTGTCCACTTCGTCCTGCTCTCCTGGTATTCTGTGCGTGCATCAGTAGTGCGTGTAAAGCCGCCAATACGGACCTGCATACAACGTGCAGGCAGGCAACCGATGCTGAAGGGGAAAGACAGTGATGCCCTGGGCTGCATTGCCATGACACAAACGTCTGTTGTGTGCTTCGGAAGAAGGTCAGCACTAGTACAATGACTACGAGGACTTACGACGGGCTTGAACCTGTCGAGAGGCTTGTCTTCCCCAGTAGCTGAGTCGCGGACGCACTGCGCCAAAGGTTGGGTTTCACATGCTGATTAGTCAGCTGCGCACAAGACCGCATTCTGACACACAGACGAGCATTTGATAAGCACAGTCGGAAATGGAACTAAAATGCCGTGTGTCATCTTGCCACTGACTGCTTACCACCCAGGGGCAATACTGCAGCCTGCTCAAAGCGGTGACAGGCTCACATGTGCAGCCGTGAGCACGACTCGGGGGTGGATGAGCGTTCCACCGCAGTGCGGTTTTTTGGGGTTGGAAGCATCACGCAGTGAGGCCATGTAGCGGAACCTGCAAGGAGAGTGGTGGAACACAACGACCAGTTTGTGAGGATGTGAAGGGATGTAGGCGACCGCTGCGCGGCTCAAACGCAGCGCATCAAGCGCCCTCCCCCACAACCCGGGGCGGCACCCGGCCGCACCCACAACCCACCTGCCCTTGGGCGCGTCTTCGCCATTCACGATGGCAGGCTTGGGGTTGGCACCGGCGGCGGCAGCAGCAACGGCCACCAGGCCCAGCAGGAGGGCGGACCACAGGGGGGCCCTCATGGGTTGGCCTGCGGGAGTGGAGGGGTGGGGCAGGGGCGCAGCAACATGTGAATGGACTGCGCAAACCAGTTAGTTGCCTAGGGAGGTCGTCGTGGGTATGCCTGAGGAGGTTGAGGAGTGGGATGAAGGTGCAGAGGTTCGGCTTGCCAGAGGAGTTGAGGCAGGCATATGCCGCATGCATGCGCCGCCGCCGCCGGGCGGCGCGCTGCGCTGTGCCGGCGAGGCTTGCCAACCCCGGCGGCACCCTGGGAGCCCCGGCGGCGCAAACCATGGCTCGGACCGCAATGCCAAGGCCCCTGCGCGCCAGCAGCAGCACGCAGGGCAAGAGAACAACCCGCTTTGCGGACCGGCGCAGCGCGCGTTTCAACTGGGAGCAAACTGGGGCCGTGTTCGCTATCAATCATGGCTCAGGAGCTCATGAACAGCAAGAACAAGCCGCGAACAGCCTGGGAGGCACACATCCCCCGCGCCCGGCACAAACCCAGGACTCATTCGCGCAAACAGCAAGCCACAAGAGGACCCAAACTCACTTGCAAGTGGGTTGGAGGAGCACGGAGGCTTGCAAATGGGCGGGTGAGAAGTTCGGAGGTGGTGCGCTTTGACAGGCCCTTGGCAGGCCTTGCCTTGCCTCAGAGGGTGCTCAGAAGCAGAAATGGTCGGCGAACAGTGACTGGAATGGCGTGGGGCGGCGACTATCAGGCGGGACTTGCATGCGAGCACAGCGCACGCTGCGACAGAATCTGCCATGCGTCGGACTTGGCCCATGCTCGCTAACACTGGCACGGGAACTGCAGGGTATGGGCCGTGTTTGTGCACCATATCTGCTGGGAGGTTAGGGTTTGGAGGGCAGGCTGTGCAGCAGTGGCCCTGGGCCGGGCGATGCGCATCCTCCTCGTGGGCGCCGGCGCCTTTTGATTTTGCTGCCGCCGTGCTGGTACATGGTGGGTGGCCAATTGCTTTTGTCAGGTGGCTCCAGCGAGATACAAATATTTCGGTGCCGTTTTTAAAGCCTTGATGCGGAAAGCAATGATGGAAACAGCTGCTGCCATGATGCGCATGTCGCATGCACGCAACATGGAAAAGTGCCCAGCATGCGCTGCACCATGCTGCTGCTCGACGCTCTGCCACTCAATTGAGCAACCTGTAATGCGCAGGCAGAGCAAGCAGGGCACGAGTAGGGTGATGGGTGGATGGCAAAGAGCCCCACGGGAGGTGCAGCATCACTGCCGCCGCCAACCTGTGACCTGCCAGCCCTTCCTCGGACCGCCAGCCTGGCTCACAGGCACTCAGAGCCTTGACTCCACCTTGGTGGGGCGTGCTACGCAGCCTGAGTTGCTCACCCCTGCTGACCAGTGAAGGAGTTCGCAATCGAGCATCCGCCTGGCGGGCCATGTCGCCAGCGTGGCGCGGCCCACGTGGGCCCACTCTGGGGCGGTTCCTGCAATCGCGGCGCAATCGCAGCGCCTTCCCAACTGTGCCCACAATGTCCAGAGCCGCCTGAGGGCCGCAGCGGCGCCCCTGGAGCGATGGACGAGGAGCGGGAGGCGCCCCTGGTGGGCTTTCTGTTCGGCAACGTCGACGAGAACCAGCGCGTCGATGCCGACTACCTTGACGAGGTGATCCAGTGGCGGGCGGGGCGGCCAGGGCTGGGGCCGCAGCAGCGGAAGCCTGTGGCGGCCTCCAACAGACCCATGACGCTGATCCGTGACCCTTGCACCGTTTGCAGGATGCCAAGGAGCACCTGGGAGGCCTGGCCCGGCTGCAGGGCGGCCTGGACCTGCAGGCAAGCGCTCGGCGCCGTTGCAGGGCTGGTGCCGCCTTGTGCAAGTCACAATTACATGCGGGACCGATCGGGACGGCGTGTAGCGGCTTCTGTGCGCACCCCACTGCAGCGGCGGCGGCGCCGCCGCCTGCCGCCGCCGCCTGCCGCCGCCATCCACGCTCGACCCCGCCTTGTATCTGCCTGCAGGAGGAGCTGCGCGCCGACCAGGAGCCCGCAGACGGCAGTGCTGCCGGCGCTAGCGCAGCCGTGCAGCCCGCAGCCGATGCGCAGGACTATGCCGGTGAAACGGAGCTGATTGAGGATGCCGAGGCGGCGGCGGCGGCAGCGGCGGCGGCGGCA
>RRZL01000080.1:4218585-4282245 GCA_006782975.1 Chlorella sp. Dachan | reverse complement strand
CAGCAGCAAAGCCCCAGCCTGCGCCTGCGCCTGCGCCGCCTCTGCCGGCGCCGCCGGCAGGAGCAGCACCGCAGCTGCACGCGGCCTGCGAGCGGCGGGTGCGCCTGCCGGTGCTGGGCAAAGCGTATGACGGCGAGACGGTGCTGCGCTTTTCCGAGCTGTACGGCTCAGCGGGGGTGATGGCGGGCGCTGTGTCCAAGACGGAAGAGCTGCGCCCACCGCCGCTGCTGGCCCGCGGGCGCCGGCAGCACATGGCGGCCGCGGCGGCGGCAGCAGAGGAGGAGGCAGCGGGTGATGAGGAAGCGCTGTTTGCGGATCCAGACCTAGAGGTGCCTGCAGAGGAAGAGGAGGAAGAGGCGGAGGAGCAGCAGCAGCAGCCTGAGCAGCAGCAGGCGGCAGAGGCGCCGCAGCCTGCAACGCAGGAGCAGCAGCCAGCCGCTGGCGCACCGGCGGCGGCGGCGGCAGCAGCGGCTGGGCAGCAAGCCAAGCAGGTCAAGCAGGCGCCTGCTGCAGGGCAGCAGCTGGCGCGCTCCCGCTCAAGGTGAGCCTGCTGCTGCTTCTGCTTGAGCGCTGCTTGGTGGCATGTGCGATGCCTGCCTGCTTGCATGGCCCACATGGCTCCCTCCACGAGTTGTTGCGGCAGCACCGCACAGTCTGCTGAGACGCCAACCCACCCACTTCGTTGCCCACTCTGCTCGTCCCTGCAGAGCGGCTGCTCGGCCTTCGTCACAGCCGGCGCCGGCAGAGCAGGCGGCGGCAGCAGGCGGAGAGGGCGCCAGCAGCGCTGCGGGCGACAGTGAGGGCGGGGCGGCGGCACACACCACATTTGTGCCCGTCAACACGCTGCCGTGGGAGCAGCGCATTCGGTGGGCGGCCTCTCAGCGGGATGCGGCAGCCGAGTCGGAGCACGAGACAGATGAGGACGAGCCTGCAGCGGCAGCAGCGGCAGGAGCTGCTGGTTTGCCAGGCGAGGCAGCTGCCGCCGGGATGGATGGCCAGCTGGCGGCGGGCATGGAGCAGCAGTGGGGCGCGCTTGGCGGCGCCGACGACATTGCCGCCATGTTTGCGCAGCAGGCGCCGCAGGAGGCCTTTGCGCCCGTGCGGGACGACAGTAGCTTTGCGGAGCAGGGCGATGTGCCGGTTGACCAGCTGCCGCTGGCAGACGTGATTGCACGCTTCGGCGCGCAGCAGCAGGCGCAGCAGACGCAGCAGCCGCAACAGCAGTGGGCACAGCCGCCAGCCATGCAGCAGCAGCAGCAGTGGGGCGCGCCGCAGCCTGCGGCAGCAGGTTGGCAGCAGCCGGTGGTGCAGCCACCAGTGCAGCACCTGGCAGCGCCGCTGTTTGATGGCGGCGCCCAAACAGAGGACCTTCCCGGTCTCACCAGCATCAGTGCGGCAGAAGCAGAGGCGCGCGCAGCAGCAGAGAGCGATGAAGAGGAATACTGGGCGCTTGCAACCGCACCCCTGCTGCGGCTGGAGTTCCAGCCGCGGCCACAAGGGGAGGAGCGGCGCCCCATGCCGCCCGCGCCCGACATGCTGCCGGGTGAGAAGGGTTGAGGGGGTGTCTGGCGCCCTGTGCATGTGGGCTGGCACAAGTCGTTGTCCTGGTTGTTGGATGGCTGGGCCAGGGTCTGCTCTGCTCATGGTCTGCTCTGCTCACTGCCCTTCTGCCTTCCCTTCATGCGCCCGTCCTTCCCAGTGCACCGGGAGCGCTGGGAGGACCGCATCGCCTGGGATGCCAAGCAGGCGGCGCAGAAGCTCAGGTGCGTTCCAAGCTGCACGTGGTGGTCCAGTGGCAGCGATGTGATGTTGAGAAGTTTGAGCTGCTGCTGCTGCTGCTGCCATGGCAGCTGCGTGTTCAGGTATCAGCAATGACGCCCGCTGCAGTTGGCCAGCAGCTCCGCATCGGCAGCTTGCAACCAGCCCGCACCAGCTGCGTGACCGCACAGCTCCCAGCCACCCACACCCACTCACCTTTGATGGCCTACTTGCAGGATGGACGGCCCCGTCTTCGACTTGAACGACCCTGGCCAAGCATTCGAGTTGACTCGGCCGCTGGCTGAAGCGGCGCGGCATGGCGGCGCGGCAGCGGCACGAGGGGCCGCGCCAGAGCTTGCAGCCGTGGTGGAGCGAGCGGCGGCGCTGATCCTGCCGCCGCTGGCACTGGTGAGGCACGGGTGGGGGCGGATGGGGGCTTTGCAATTGCAAGGTAAAGTATCAGCATAACACCGCGTGCATGCCAAACCTGCCGCCACAGACTGAGCGATGACCCCTGCATATTTGCGCTCATCTATGCAGGCGCCGCCGCCGCCGCCACGCGGCTCCGGCTTTGACCCGGCTCAGCCGGAGGAGCTGGAGCTGTGGCAGCTGCAGCAGGGGCTGGCACGCGAGCGGGAGTACCACCACGTTGCCAAGCGCAAAGCAGGTGTGTTTTTTTGCTGTGAGTTGAGATAACGTGTTTTCTTGGTTTTAGCCCTCGCCTAGATGAACCGGGGAGAGCCACCACGTGGTCGAGCGTAAAAGCAGGCACGGTTCGGCGTGGGTCGGGCAGAGCGCGTCCTGTGCACAGTAGGCTGGGGCGCGGGGCATGGCTCGGAGCCGCAAGCACCTGCTTGGCCAAGCGCGCCCGCGTTACGTTGCCTTGATGGAACAGCCTAGCATCTCAGCCATCTCCGCTCCTCTGCCCTGCCTCGCGTTCCATGTGCAGGCACGGCGGCGGGGGCCAAGGTGCAGCACGCTAAGCTGGCATCCGACCTGGCCACCTGCCCCATCCTCAACCCCAACCCCCTCAATAAGGCAAGCCCGTGTGGGACGGGCCTGGCAGGCATTTGCGCACAGCCGGCCAGTGTGCTGGCCCTGCAGCAGCACATGGAAATCACACCGCGTGACGCCATTGGCCCCGCCCTCTGATCTCTGCTACCGCTGCGGTGGGGCCATCGGCACGAGTTTAGCCAAGTGATCCCACCATCTGTTACTTCCTGTCCGGTGCAGGACGAGGTGCTGGCGCTGTCCCTGTGGCACACACCGCGCGGCAAGTGGTGGCCCGTGGAGGTAAGGGGCAGTTGGTTTGGTGGGCCCGGGATGCTGCGGCTGGATTCTGCTGCTGCTGCACACGTTTTAGGCCGGCATGGAGGCCTGCAGAGGCGGCAGTGCCTGGGCGCCCCAGGGCTGCCACAGTTGTACGCTGTGCCTTCTTTCTGCTGCCGTTGAGCCCGGCGTGCCTCGTCACCTCCCGCCACCACCGCCGCACGCTGACTGGCTGGCCCAATGGAAATCGGAGCTCAGCATCCCGTGATTGGATTGCGTTGCATATCCAAATGGGATGCAGGTGGAGCGTGTGGCCCTCAAGATGGGCGGCGGCAAGAAGAAGGGCGCCGCCGGCCCCGCGAGCGTCACCCTCACCTTCGCCAGCCTGCCGGGCATCAGGTGGGTGGGTGGCGCCGCTTGTTGGGATGCAGCCTGCAGGGGAACCTCAGACTAAGCTAAGCACGTGAACCTCGGACATTGCATGTTAGAATGCAATTCAACAAGCCCCCCCTTGGGCCCGTAGCGTCGAGCGACTGTTGCACGGTGCACCACCCCGCTCTGGCTGCAGCAAGATCTACCAGGATGTGGGCATGGACACACGGCTGCGCGACCTGTGGCAGCACGTGAGTTTTTTTATGGGTTGACTGACATCCGCTGGTGGCAGCGCAAGGGCATGTGTACACCCTAATCAACCCTCGCTTGCATTTGCGGCCAGTGAGATGGCAACTTGCTCTCCCAGCGGTGGAAATGACGGCTGCAAGCTGACAAGCTCGCTCCTCCTCCAAACAACCGCAGCTGCTGCTCAAGGCATCCAGGGTGAAGCCCCACTAACTGCACGGTGCCCCTACGCTGATATGGACGCACATTCTTCCCATCCTTACCATTGCAGCTGGTGGACAATGCACCGCTGTTCAAGGCGGCAGAGGGGGAGACGCCGCTGGTGCTGCTGCCGGGGCGGCCGCCCGCCCGCCTGTCGCTGGACGCCCCACTGGGCGCAACCGGGGCGGTGAAGGATGGGCAGAAGCATGTGAGTCGCCATTGTTGTTGCCTGCGCAGTGAAGGATGGGCAGAAGCATGTGAGTCGCCATTGTTGTTGCCTGCGCGGCGGCACAGGCTTGCAGCAAGGCGGCCGCTGGATGCTTGCTTGGCGCCTGCATGGGCAGCGATATATGGACAGGGGCAGGCAGGCAGGTTTGGGCAGCTGCTGGCTCTGCAATACCTCCTCTCGCTGCTGTGGTTGCTAGTTGGTCAACGCTGCCCATGCCTCCATGCCAACAGCTGTTTGCCTGGTTTTTTCTGTCTTTCAACTTGCAGGGCAAGCAGGCAGTGGCTTTCAGGATGTGGAGCTGCTGCCCAGCTTGTGACAGAGCAACTCCCTTACCTTAGCACTCGATGAAACTGCCCTTCATTGCGCAGGTTAAGCTGGCGGTGGCATTCCAAGATGTGGAGCTGCTGCCCAGCCGCAGCATTGGCGCCGTGCCGGCTGGCGACAACCCCGCCCTGCTGCGGTGGGTGGCACATGGCTTGAACATGGGTGGGGGTTTGAGGGACGATATTGCCTCAGTGCCGGCAGGGGACGACCCTGTCCTGCTGCCTGCGCTGTGGATCGGTGGGGGTCAAATGCCGCAGGAACGGGCTGGTGTGGGTGCGAACCATGGCTCCGTGCACGGTCATTTTGAGCGTGATCGCCGCCCACTCCCGCAGGCCGCCCACCGCGTTCCCGCGCAAGCGCGACTTTTCGGCGGCAGAGCCGGGCCACGTGGTGCTGCTGGAGTACATGGAGCAGCAGGTGGGTGATAGCTTTTGCTTCAATCACACACTGGCTGACTGTTTCAATCCAATCAGCAGTTTTTCACACTGCTGCTGATGGGTTTGTTGCGGATGTGCCAAACTGCTCACGCCTTGTCTCACTACGCTCGTCTCACCACTCCACTTACCCCTCCACCCCGCAGCCGCCGCTGCTCAACCGCCCCGGCATGGGCGCCCGGCTCATCACGTACTACCGCAAGAAGGAGGCAGCCGACACAGGCCACCTGGAGCTGAAAAAGGGTGTGTTTTGCAACCCTGCATGGCGGCCTGCTTCTTGAGCAAGCCCGTGTGCTGCTATGAACTGAGCAGGCCTGCGCACTGCTACGCATCGAGCTCCCCTGTCTGGTGGCAAAATTCCGTGCCACACCGGTTTGGGCCACGCTGAGCCTCAGCGACGCTCATCTGCTGCCGTGCGCCGCCCCCTGCTGCCGCAGTAACCCCCAAGTGGCGCGTGGGCGCGGTGCAGACCCTGGGAGATGACGACGACTCGCCGTTCCTGGGTGAGAAAAGGGGCGCTGCAGGCTTGTGTGCGAGGCGAGATTCCTCCCTCCCTGGCTCATCACACACCGCTTCTTCCTGGGCTTGGCCTCGAGTTGCGCCGCATTTTGCGGCCTTGCCATGCTTGCCTGCCACCGCAGGCCAGCTGGCTTAGGGCGCCGGCAGCCCCAGCGTAGACAGCGGGTCAAAGTGGCACCTTCAATGAATCATCCTGCATTAATCGCCTGCATGCACTTGTGTTTGCAGGCCAGCTGGCCAAGGGTGCAAGCAGCTTCAGCGTGGAGAGCGGGCTGTTCCGCGCGCCCGCCCACCCCTACGTGCCGCCCCACAGCGACTTTTTGCTGCTGCGCTCGCCGGTGAGCCGATGCTAGGTGTAATGCAATGTGATGGCGGGCAATTTAAGTATAAACACGACGTGCACTGGACCAGACTGACTTCCTGGTGCGCTTGCCGGTGAGCTGGCGTGCCAAGTCCCCCATGCAGCTGCGCCAGCTGTTGTTGTTGCTTCAATCGTAATGTTCGTTTGCTGGCTGCCCATCCCTGCAGGCCGGCACGATGCAGCTGCGCGAGCTGACCGGCACGGTGACGGTGGGCCAAGAGCTGCCCATGCTGCGCGTGCCGGCGCCCAACGCCCGCGAAGTCAAGTGAGGCGGTTGGGCGTGGCGCTGCATGGCGTGCTAAAATCGCCGGCTGCTGTCTGCAGCCTGCATCTCAACATGCGCCACACCCATCAACAACACCGGTCGGGGAATGCAATATTACTGCGTTCCGCAACCCAGATCTTACTACGCGCGGCAGTTTACCTAGGCTTTTTTTTGCACCCCGCAGGGACTTGGAGGAGCGCCGCATCTACGTGCACGTGTTCAAGCACCTGCGGCGGCAGCAGGCCAAGCTGGACAAGGACCCCGCCAAGCAGGCGAGATCACCATTTATTGTATGCATTTCACAGCAGTTGGGCTATGTGGTGCGCTGGGGATCTACCCAACAGGACAAGCTGGACAAAGTCCTCCGGTCTTCTGCAGGGTGCCGACACCTCCATCTGCCTGAAGGCTCTGGCCGAGGATTTCCAAAAGCCCCCGCTTGCTGCCCTTCCCCTGGGCCTCACATCCGCTCCCACTCGCTTGCTCCCCTGCGCAGGGTGCCCGCACCTCCATCTGCTCTCAGGCTCTGGCCGAGGCTTCTGCTGCTCTTCCCTTCTCACCCATCCCTTCCCTCTCGCTAACTCCCCTGCGCAGGGTGCCCGTGCCTTCATCAGCCTGAAGGCTCTGGCGGAAGCCTTCCCCTCCCGCCCGCCGCTCATGATCCGAGGCTACCTGAAGGACGCCTGCGACCTGGCCATCAAGGTGGGTTGATGGATCGTAAACATGAAGCAACCAGTTGCTGGTGCCGTGGTCATGGGTCCGTGGCTGCCGCAGGGATGTGGTGCGGCTAGGCCATTGTTGTGCATGCCCTGGGCTAGTGATAAAGCACTTCTCACGTTTCCACTCCAGGGGCCTCTGCGCAGTCCATGGCTCTGACCGGTGTACCTTTTGTTCATCCAATCACTCTGCAGGCGGTGGGCGAGACCGAGTACTTTTCGCTCAAGGAGGGGGCCCGCCCGCCCAGCGAGGCCGAGCTGCGCAAGAAGCTGATGCCGGGTGGGTGCATTGGGGGGCTATGTATGTAGCGCTTTGCTGTGCTGGCTGGCACCAGGAGGCTGAAAGGCATGCAGTGGCGGCAGCAGCAGCGCAGGGAAGCGGAGCTGCGCAAGAAGCTGGTGCCAGGTGGGCGCGGGGGGCTATGTATGCCGTGCTTTGCTGTTTTGGAAGCCTGCTGTGCTCCACCCTGCTCTGCATGCAGCTTGCTCGCATATCAGTCACACTCTTCGTATGTATGTTTTTACTGGCTGCAGAGGAGGCGTGCGCTCTGGAGGCCTGCTACGTGGCGGCCTTCCGCATGAAGCAGCGCGGCCTGGTTCTGCACGAAAAGTTGGACAAGGCGGCGGTGAGTGCATTCGGTACAACCTTCCTTGTTCTATTTCCATCTGTGCCGCTTTGCGTGTTGGCCGCGTGCTTTGCCGTCTGCACGGACCACAAGGCGGCGGTGCGTGGCTGGGAAGTTCCGACTGCACAGCCACAGGCTACTAGCAGATGCGAGGCTAAGTGCGGAGTATCACACAGCAGTCCGTGTGTGACCTCCACATTGCCGCGCCCCACCTGCCGCACCCAACAGATTGAGAAGCTGCGCCTCGCGGCGGAGATGCTGCCCCCTGACGACGCCTGCACCAAGGCGGCGCGCCTGATTGAGCAGGCGCTGCTGTCCTCGCCCTGGAACCTGACTGACGCATTTGTGGCGCACTTCAGGTCGGTTTGGGTGTGAGCGGGCTCGTGTGCCGATGGAGTTTGATGTGCCAGGCGCTGCTGCTTTTGCCTTGGAATCTGGCTGATGTGGTACGCTTCGGTTGGGGAGGCTGTCCACTGCTGTGTGTGTTGGGGCCTGCTGCGTCTTGTTTTCCTCGGCTCCCACGAGCACAGCATGTACGCCTGACCTTCCAAGCCTGCACTGCTGATTCCAGAGAGGGCAAGGCGCAGCTGCAGCTGGGCGGCGGGCAGCAAACCCCGCTACCAGTCTCCTCCGACGTTGGCACTCCACCCTGGCTGTCCGTGCAGGGAGGGCAAGGCGCAGCTGCAGCTGGCGGGTGCGGCGGACCCCACGGGCCGCGGCTTTGGCTACTCATTTGTGCGCGACATCCGCCACAAGGTGGGTGCTAGTGGTGCTGGGTTTCATGTCCATGCACACAGGGGTATTGGTATCAAACCTTGGCTTGCAAGCGCCGCACGTCTGCCGCTGCTTGGCAGCCACATCCAGGCGCAAGTGCAGGTTTGCACGCGAGTGCGGGTTGCCCCTGCCCAGTGCTTCAGCTTTCTGCTCACTTGCAGGGCATGTGCGGCGACGACGTGACCAAGCAGATGGCCAAGCGGCAAGGTGCATCGATTCATGTAAACCCTCCACCTCACTGACTGCTGTCTGCAGGGCATGGGCGCCGACGGCGTGACCAAGATGGCAAGTGTATTCTGATAGCTCCCTCCCCGCACATCTGTCCACCTGTTTCCCTTTGAATGGCGCTCGATCTGCAGGGCATGGGCGCGGATGACGTGACGAAGCAGATGGCCAAGCGGCAGGCGGGCAAGGTGCAGGGCACGGACGCAGATCTGCGCCGCATGACCACCGCGCAGGCCAAGGAGCGGCTGAGGTGCGGTTGTGCGTGTTGGCGGGAGGCAGGGGCGCCGGCGCACGGCTGGCACGGCATTGCTGGATGGTGCGGTGCTGCACCCGCGTCCAGTACACCCCCATCTGACCCACACGTGTGGTTGCCATTGTCTCTCTTCTCCTAAACAGGAAGTACGGCCTGAGCGAGGAGGAGATTGCGGGGCTGGGCCGCTGGACCATGATTGACATGGCGAGTTGCTGGGACTGTGTGTTGGCTTGGTTGATGGCAGGGGAGTGCATGATCCCCTGCCGGGGCCATACAGGCCCATGCCCTGCACCAACCCGACTCTACCCACAGATGGCCAGCTGGAACAGCGCCTGGCCAACACAATGCAATGCCGTCCTTGCACCATTTTTCACATGCACTCACTCCCTGCTCGCCGCATTGCATTCCGGCCGGTGCGCAGGTACGCCAGCTGGCCTCCCCCATCTTGCGCCAATTTTTCATGCGAACTTACCCCTGCTTGCTGCGCTGCATTCCGGCCGGTGCGCAGGTACGCCAGCTGGCCTCTGCCGCAGCGCTGGACGGCACCGTGGACGCTGCTGCCGCCAAGTGGGTGCGGCACCAGAAGACGACCCTCATCGAGCTGCAGCGGCGGGCGGCCGAGAAGGCACAGCAGATCTTTGGCAAGCAGGTGAGGGCAATGCCGAGTTGTATGTCGGAAGGTGGTGGGGCGAAGCGCGTGGCAAGCAGCAGATCTTCGGCGAGCAGGTGGGCTGGTTGGTAGCGGATGGCATGTGCAGTGGTTGGTTGCTCATGGCGTGCTGCTGTATGGCTGTGACTGACTCTGGTTTGGATTGGCCAAGGCTGCTTCTCCCCAAGTGGGCAGGCCACCACGCTGGTGCCCACTAGCGGTTGCTCACCCCCAGACCCGACCTGGCTCAGCGACAGCGTGGCCGAGGACCCGGGAGACCAGGAGTGCCACATCTAGCTGCCCGCGTCTCTGAACAGTTAACTGCCCTGAACCCGCCTCCACAGACGGCCTGGCTGAGCGACAGCGTGGTGGGCGATCTTGGAAGGTGCTTCAGGCGGCCCTCTGTTCACATTGCAACTGATCCGCGCCGATGTCCCCTTGCAGACCGCCTGGCTCAGCGACAGTGTGGCCGAGGACCTGGGAGACCAGGAGGCGCTGGAGGCGGAGCTGGAGCGAGAGCTGGCTGCGGCTGAGGAGGGAGAAGAGGCGGCGGCCGCCCCCACGCCCGCCACCGGCAAGAAGAAGGTGGGTGCTGTGCATCTGAGCAGCCAACCCACTCTCAAAATCTCTCAAAGGCTTTGGGCAGGGAATGTCACGGTGCTCTGCTGGGGCTCTGATTGCGTACCACCTCACGACGCAAGAGCGCTCCCACCCTTGCACTGCACCCACATCGCTCCCCAGTACCCTCGGTTTCGTCTTTGCAGGGCAAGCGCGAGGGCACGCCGCCTCAGGAGGATGAGCAGAAGGTGCTGGCCCAGATGCGGGCCGAAGGCCTGATGGCGACCCCCGCCGGCGGCGCACCCCAGGACGGCGCCGCAGCAGCCGCAGGAGCGGCCGCGGCGGCAGCCAGCAGCCCACTGCCGGAGGGCTCAGGGGGGCCGCCGCCCAAGGAAGGGCCCGGTGCTCGACGCATTCGGCGCGAGGTCTTCTTCAAGGCGCCCAACGGCTCCTGGCAGGTGCGGCTTGTGTGGAAGGGGGGCATGCACGTCGATGCCCTGCCATGTGGCTGCCACATGCCCTGCATGGCTTTGCGCAACGCTTCCCCGCTCGCTTGCTGCTCGGACGCGGCGGCGGCCCACACTTCCCAGCACGAACGCCGAGCCACGCCTCACATCCAGCCCGTGTCTTGCTTGGTGCTGCAGAAGTCGCACGAGATTGTGTATGTGGGCCGCGACCGCCCCGGCCAGCTGCACTCCCTCTACCAGGTGGGGTGAACCGATTTGGGGCTGCCTGGCGCGCTGTGCACTGTGCTCCGTCGCTGGCAAGTCGGCTTGCAACAGCGCTGCCTCGCTGCTCAGCCGCCTCCCCGCTGAGCCCTCAAGCTCCACGTCCGATTGTTGCCGCTGCCTGCCCGCAGAAGGAGGGCCAGGGCAACTACCCCTTTGGCTTCGGCTCCCGCACCGTGGCAGGCAAGCGCCTGCTGCCGGACTCGGAAGAGCCAATTCAGCGCCTTCTGCCGCTGTGCCATGCTGTGCCAGGGGCATCCACTCCTGAGAGTCGCCGTTCATGCTTTGCTGTGCTGCTGTATTAGCTGCCATCGCCAGCTCTGCTGGTCCGCCGTCCTGCCCATGTTCCTTGCTATAGCGATAGCAACAAGCTATCTGCAGCAGTATAACCGCCTGTTGCGCCTCATCCACTCCGCAGGCCGCCCAAAGGAGCTGCGCCTGAGCTACGCAGCTGCCCGCGGNATCGGCAGCGGCGCGGGGCGGGGCAGGGGCCGCGGCCGCGGCAAGGCGGCAGCAGCGGCAGGTGTGTTGCTATGTGTTAAAGCCGCAGAGCTTGCACGCACTTTTGGGGCTGTCTCTCGCCACACATGGCATTACGGTTTGTGGCTGTGGCTTAAAGTTGTGGGTCTTCTTACTGCTCGGCTTTTGCCTGCCGCCCCTCCCTCTCCACCTGCAGATGGGCTCAGCCCGGAGGCAGCCCGTGCGCGGCCTGCCCGCCAGCGCAAGCAGCGCGTCATCGAGGACGATTTCGATGAGGAGCTTTCAGGTGCGGTGGTAGTTGGAGTGGAACGACAAGGCGTGCTCATCCTGCCCACTTGTTTCCCACCCTGCCCGCCCCTTTCTACCCTGCTCGCCCAACGGGCGACAAACCTGGACATGGGAGGATCGCACACACCTGTTTCCTCATCTTACCCGCTTGTGTTCTGCCCTACCTGCCCAACAGACGACGACCTGGACATGGAGTGGAATGAGGACACAGAGGCTCCCTACCTGGCCCCAGCCGCCCAGCCCAAGGAGCCCAAGCAGCCCCGCAAGAAGAAGGCGAAGAAGGAGGCAGCGGTACCGCTGGAGGCAGCTGCCACCCAGCTCCCCGAAGACTTTGCCGCCGCGCTGGCGGCTGCCACCATGGTACGGGAGCCCAGCAATGCGGCAGGGGCGGCGGGGGCGGCGGCAGACGGCGGGGCGCCCAGTGCAGGGCCGGCTGGGGCAGCATCCATGGGACAGCCCTCCATGGGGGCTGCTTCCATGGGGGCTCCCTCGCAAGGTGCCATCTCGGGCTTTGGTCCCGGCGCCAGCATGGGCGAGGCGGCCGCAGCAGAGGTGCAGCAGGCGCAGCAGCTGCCCCCGCAGGACGTGCAGCAGCCGGCGGCGGTACCGCCCGCGGCTGCTGCGCCTGCTGCGCAGGCCAAGCCAAAGGTCAAGATCAAAGTGGGAGGCGCGCCAGCGGCGCAGCAGCTGCCGCAGCGGGAGCCGTCACGTGAGTGGGGTGGTGTGGCGGGAGTGGAGGGGAGGGGAGCGGTGAGGGGGCTGCGGCAGGTTTGAACCGATGTCTGCTGGCGGGAGAAGCGTCTGCTTCAGCAAGTCACCCATGCGTGCACAGCCAGCTGCCTGCCGGCCCGGTCCCCTCCGCAGCCCAGTGCATGGACCATCGCAACCCCCAATCACTCGCCCACCCTCCTCTGCTGCAGCCGACTACATCCAAGACCTGTCCTTCCTGGGGGAGGAGGACGAGGAGGAGGCGGCCCCCTCCCGACGCAAGAAGCGCGGCAAGGGCGACGGTGCGCGCTGAACCGCTGACTGTTTGTGTGCTGATGAGGAGTTTGGTTGGATTGCGGTTTG
Source organism: Chlorella sp. Dachan (assembly GCA_006782975.1). NCBI lineage: Eukaryota > Viridiplantae > Chlorophyta > Trebouxiophyceae > Chlorellales > Chlorellaceae > Chlorella > Chlorella sp. Dachan. The sequence goes on along the minus strand of RRZL01000080.1, from coordinate 4,269,902 downwards.
CTCCGGAGGAGTACGCATGGATACACTTCTGGACACTTCATGCTCCAGGGCTGCAAGGCGCGGGGCAAAGGCAGCGGCGCGTCTGCTCACGAGCCCCGAGCACGGCTTTGCGTTGAGGACCCTCGCGGGCATGGCGGCCCTGGCGGCCCCCCGCCTCCAATCGCAACATACGCCCTGCCCCCGCTCATCTGTTCTGTTCCCCTGCAGACGAGGATTACGAGGCTCCGGATGGGGAGGGCAGCGAGGACTTCAACCCAGGTGCGCTCTTCTGTTGCTTTGTTGTGGGCGTGTAGTCGGCATTGCTTTGGCCGGCGTGTGCGTAGGCTGCCGCACACATCTCAGAAGGAGAGCTGGAGTGGTCGCTTCCCTGTATTCACCACCTGTAAACCCTCGGACATTGCAATCGCCGTTCCGTTCCCTTGCAGACGACGAGTTCATCTCGGATGGGGAGCTTGCGGAGGAGCGCGCATTCCAGCGCAAGGCGCGCTCCAGGTGCGCTCAGTTCCCGCGGTGCTACAGCAAGGGATGGGTTCGAGTTGCTCAGCCTAAGAGGACGCGTACGGCCCTCCGCAGCTGGCCTGGGCCACGTGCAGGGTGACACTTTTTCATGTGTGCTTTGCAAAGGTGCCTGACAAACCACATGCCGAAGCCTGCGGATCCCCATTCCCCAATCCCCACTCCCCATTCCCACCCTACCGCAGGAAGGAGCCTGGCTTCGGCCCCTCCCGCTCCGCCAGCCGGCGCAGCGGCGGCGGCGCCCGCANTTTTTGCGCGGCGGCGGCGGCGGCAGCCGGGGGAGCGGGGGCCGCAAGCGGGGGCGGGACGATTATGAGGACATTGAGTTTGAGGAGGAGGTGGAGGATGAGGAGGAGGTGGAGGAGGCCATCTCAGGTGGGGTGGCAAACTCGGGGGTCACTTTGAACACGCGGGGTTGGGTTAGGGGAGATGCGGAGGGTGTAGAGGCGGCGGGTATTTTTTAGCAATTGCCAGCAGCTGGAAGGCATTGTTGCTATGAACTTGATGCTGAAGGATGATTTCCAGGAGGAACCGCCACCGAACAGGACGCGCTTGCCTCGCCGCTGCTTTTGTCCCTTCGGATCCCAACTCACCCGCAGTTCATTTCATCCCCAAGTTAATGTCGCCCCTTCCACTGCAGATGACGACGAGGAGGAGTTCCAGGAGGCGTCTACCACAGAGGATGAGGAGGAGGAGGGAGGGGCGCCCAAGCGCGGCGGCGGCGGCGCGCGGCCTGCGGCGCCTGCTGCGGGTGGGTGGCTTTTAAGGGCGAGGGGGCAGGCAGGAAGGGGCCGGCAGGGCGGCAGAGCGCTGCTGTTGTGTTCTCCTGATGGGTTCTCAGGCTTGCAAACCAGGTGCTGGGTGTGCTGGGCTTTGCTTCCGTCTCTACACTGCTCATTCCTCCCCCGTGGCCGGTGCTTGGTGCGTTCGGACTGATCAGTGCAGGCCGGGTGCAGCGGGCGGTGGGGCGCCAGCTGGGCAGCCTTCCTTGCCACGTCTCGCACTCTGCTTTAACACCGGCCCACCTGTTCCATCTGCTTCTGCAGGCCAGGTGCTGGGCGTGGTGGGGCGCCAGCTGGGCGCCATCCTGCACGGCATTGTGACCGAGATTCGCAAGTACAAGGAGGTGAGGGAGACTGCTTTTGTCCTTGTGGTTATGCGTTCGCCGCAGGCACATCCGCTCTCGCCGCCCCGCGCAGCCCCTGGTATCTGCCGCTTGGCTTGGTGTGCTGCCTGTTGCCCTGACTGTGCGTTGGCTGTTGCCGTCACCACGTGCTGTCTGTTGCCGTCACCGTGTGCTGCCTGTTGTCGCCACCGTGTGCTACCCATTGCCGCCACCGCGTGCTGTCTGGGTGCCGCCACCGTGTGCTGCTTGTTGCCGCCACCGCGTGCTGTCTGCCGCCCTCACTGTGTGCCCCGCAGCCCTACACCGACAAGTTTGGCAAGCAGAAGTGGGACAAGCCGTTTGACAACGTCTTTGGCAAGCCGGTGCGCAGTGTTGCTGCCCAGCTGTGCTGTGGTGTTGTGGTGGCTGCCCAGGTGTGCTGTGCTGCCGTGGTTGCTGCCCAGCTGTGCTGTGCTGCCGTGGTTGCTGCCCAGCTGTGCTGTGCTGTCGTGGCTGCTGCTTTAAGCTGTGCTGTGGTGTTGTGGCTGCTGCTTCAAGCTGTGCTGTGGTGCCCGGCTGGCGCCACAAGCGGGGCACGCCATTCAGCCATGTTTGCTCCCCTCCGCTCGTTCCACTTAATAGGTCAGCGCGCACTGCGTCCTAAACTCCACGGCTGGGTGCCCAACCAACCATGCTGTGCCCCCTGCTCACTTCTCCCCAGCTCGATATCTCTCCCCTTTCTTCCAACCTCCAAATGCAGGCCAGCACGCGCTTCACCCCAGACTACCACCATGAAATGTCCAACCTGCCTAGTGTCCTTCATCTCTGCCCCACCCCCTCTGTGCTCTCCTCCCTGCAGGTCTCGACGCGCTTCATCCCCGACTACCACCAGTTTGTGCCCAAGCACGAGGTCCTCATCCTGCCCGACCTGGCCAAGAAGGCCAAGGGAGGGCGGTACCTTTCCCTGGAGCAGTTCAGGTGGGCTTGTACGCTGCACAGTGTGTGGGTGCTAGCTTAGTAGTGTGTTTGTTTGGTCAGGCATGGCCAAAGAAGGCCAAGGGAGGGTGGTACCTGCCCCTGGAGCAGTTCAGGTGGGTGTGCGCTTTAGCTTGATCAGGCATGGCTTAGAAAGCCAAGGGAGGGCGGTACCTGTCCCAGTTCAGGTGGGCGCACGCTGCGCACTGTGTTGTTTGTTTGAGCCGTCCCTGGACCAGTTCAGGTAGGGCAAGCTAGCGGTGTGTTTATGTGTTTGCTCAGGCATGGCCAAGAAGAACTGGGGCGCGCGCTGCCTGCCGCTGCAGCCGCTCAGGCGCTGTTTGCCGCTGCAGCTGCTCAGGTGGATCTGTGGATTGCAAGCCGGCAGGCTGGCTCGCCTGCTCGCTTGCGTGCTGTGCCCACTCGCCTGGTGCAGCCAGCGAGCGGGTCGCAGTGGCTGTCGAGTCTGCTGCTGCCCCTGACTGGCAGCCTGTTCTTTCAACATGCTCGCCCCATGCAGGCAGGACTTCCAGCACATCTACCGCAACGCAGTGCGGTACAACACGCCAGGAAACGGCGTGCATGGCGCGCCATGTGCGTATTAGCAACATCGACATTGCAGCGTTTGAGTGCACGTGCAGCCCTGGGGCGGTTGGTTGCCTGGTAGCAGATGCTGGCCGCGGCGTGCCGCATGAGCGAGCCACCGGCTGCTGCACTTGGGTGCGGGCTGCTGTGCCGTGCTGTGTGCAGCACCACCTGCAGGTTCAGCCCTCTCCCTGTAATGCAGACGTCAGACATTGACCTGCCCAAGCGCATGCTGGCCTGTTTTCAGCATTTTGTTTTTGCAGGTGACCCTCGAAGGTTTATTATCAACTGGCGTGGACCCCCCTCTCCCCTGCTTTATTGCAGATTTCATTGATCTGGCCAAACGCATGCTGGACTACTCGGAGCAGCTGATTGCGCAGCACCAGCCCGAGATCCAGGCGGCGCAGGTGGGCAGATGCACAGATGGGCAGCTCGTGCTTGGGTGGTGTGTGCGGTTGTTGCTGAGGTCCGTGCGGCTGCTCGGTGCAGGATGGCCCGGCTGCTGGGTGCAGGCAGGAGTGTGCGCCGAATGTTGCAGCGCCCAGGCTGTGTTGTGTGTGGTTGGTACCCGAGGCTCCAGTTGGGCGTGTTTGCTTGCCCGCTCTGCAGCAAGTATCCGGCCCCCGGGCCGTGCATGCCCCCGGCCTGGGCGCCAGCGCCCCCCTGCCACCCTACGTCACTCAGTGCTGCAGGCGTTGAGCAGCCTGCCCTGCCCGCCCGCCCGGGGACCCAGCAGCCAGTGCCGCCTTGATCATTTCACCCCTCTGCAGTCCCAACAGCAACCCCTCCAACCCGCCCTTGCCACAGGCCCAGGCGCAGCAGCCGGTGGCCCCCCAGCACGACATCTTGGCCATGTTCCAGCAGGGGCCCGGCTTCCCGCCGCAATAGAGCGCCGTGCATGCGCTGCGGCGGCGGCAGCGGCACTGGGGCCGGCAGACGGCAGCCATGGCAGCTGCTCGACCGACATCGCACTGCCAGGCGCCCGCCACAGCCGCCGCAGGGGCTGCCGCCCCCCTAGCCACTGCCGCTGCCCCAGCCTTTGCAGCAGCACCTAACTTGTTTCAGCACGCAAGTGACTGAGTGACCGAGTGAGATTTCGAGTGTGTGACAGCGCATGCCTGTGTGCCTGTGTGCCAGCCTGGCTGTAAACGAATGAGAGGGCCAGCGGGAGCATCAAGAGCCGAAAGGTGCTAGTCAAGAGATGTATTGGGGAGGGGTAGCGGACGGTTAGCAGTGCTGGAGGGGTACATGCAGGGTACAATGGGGAGGGCAGCGTACAGGGGCAGCGGGTTAGGGTTTGATGGTTGGGGCCGGCCAGTGGATGGGAGCAGGGCGGGCTGCGGGCAGGGGCGCGCGCGTGTGCCCCCCTCGCCAGTCCTGCCGACCAAACTATCACTATCTTTGGCCGAGTCAGGGTCGGAACAGGCGCTGACAGTCTGGACTAGCCAGGGCGGGAGCAGGCACTGGCATCCGCATCACCGCTTGCGCTCGGCCTTCCAGCGGAACACGCCCGGCTGGCCGCCCGCCTCCTCCGGCCGCAGCTTGCGCTTGCGCCCCTTGCCCATGACCTGGACAAACGGACGGGGGGTTGAAAGGCAGGGGTGGACCATCACCCGCACGTCACAAGGATCGCAGTGAGCGTCTCCTCAGTGAGAGACGTCCCCTCACGCCACAAGCTTGACCACATCTGCATGTACAACAACTCAACCACAACAACCAAAACTCAAAAACCAACCTGCTTGTCGTACGCCATCTGCTGCGCCAGGCCGCCCAGCTTGGCCTGCCGCTGCTGCCGCTCAGCCAGCTCGCGGTATGCCGCTGCCCGCTTCCTGGGACACACAAAAACAAGCGCAGGTTGATCAGACGCAGCAAAGGAGGTGTCAACAGGAGGCTGGCTCTGCCAGCTCGCGGGACACTGCCGCCTGCTTCCTGGGGACGCAAAGGGATCAGTGCCCCAAAACCAGGCTGCACGCCTGACGGGCTGCTCACAGCTGCCGCGGTGCCTTCCCCAGCCACCGCCTTGCAGTGCAGGCCAGCCCCCGCACATGCACCGCACCACAGCCCCCGCCCCCTCACTTTTCCAGGCGCTTGACAGCCGCCGCCGCGCCTTCTCCCGCCGACACCGCCTTGGCGTCTGCCAGCTGGCTGAGCCGGGGGCGGTTAAACTGCCGGTCCAGCAGCTCTGGGGCCGTGTCAAAGTGGGCTGCGGGGTCAAAGCTCTTGGCCTGATCCTCATCGTCCACAAACACAATGTGGCGGTTGGCCGCCGGAGCGCCGATGAGGTGCAGCGACTGCTGCAGCCGCTCCGCTTTCTGTGGTGGGCGGGTGAGGGAGTGGCGGGCAGCGCTGGGTCGGGGCAGGGCAGGAGAACGGATGGAGGCCAGCCTGGCGAGCGGCTGCAGGCGGCGGGGGGGGCGGAAGCGTGGCTGGTGCACGCTGGGCACACCTCACCGTGCGATGCGCCCTGCCGGCTGCAAGCGCCCGCCGAACGCAGCTGGCCACATGCAGTGCACTGCACAGCCATGGCACAGCACAGCACAGCGCAGCGCAGCGCCCACCTTGGCCTCCGCCTGCGACTTGAGAGTGAGGTAGCCAACGTCCTGTGTCTTCATCAGGCGCAGCTCATCCTGCAGTTAACATGCGCAGGTGGGAGCGGCAGTTGATTGAGCAGGCTTCCAGGGAAGCGCAGTTTACGTTGGCCGGCATGCCAGGCCGTGGATAGCGGCGCGGCGCGGCATGGCATGCCAAGGCGCAGCAGCGCTGACGGCGCTGCAGCCCGCAGCGCAGGTGCACACCGACTGACTGCGCTTCATGCGACAGGGGCAACTTGTCGCAGCAACTGCAACCTCGTCCACAGCAAGTCAAGCAGGCATGCGCCCACCTGGCTGTACTTGTTAGCCTCTGTGGCAACTCGACACAGCAACTTCAACCTTAGCAACCCAAGCCATGCTCCCACCTGGCTGTACTTGTTTGCCTCTGTGGCAACTCGACACAGCAACTTCAACCTTAGCAACCCAAGCCATGCTCCCACCTGGCTGTACTTGTTTGCCTCTGTGGCGAGCGCAACGTGCACCCCATCCTTGGTCCGCGCCTTCTCCATCGCAAAATAAAACTCATCCGGGTTGCGCTCCTCCGCCTTGCGCCGCAGTTGCTGCATGGCACAGAAGGAAAAGGCACATGCGTTTGTGAGACACAGGCATGCGCTTTATCAGGGTTGCGCTCCTCAGCGTTGCGTCGCAGTTGCTGCAGGTGTGCGGGAGGGCAGTTACAGGAGGCGGCGTCAGCAGCCGCACGCAGGTGCATAGAAGCCGTTAAAAGAGTGGTCAGACAGTGGTCAGGCATCAGGGGGTGTCAGAAGCAGCATATGGTGCAAAGCTTCAAAGGTCTGCCTCCGGCCAGCGCCATTCGGCGTGCAACCAAACGGTCCGGTCCCCCCCAGCGTCGCACCTGGAGCGTGGCCTCCTTCTTGTGGAAGTCTTTAGCGCGCAGCAGGTAGTCCTTCTTCTTTTCCAGCAGGCCCAGCCGGCGCCGCGCCGCTCTGCACAAACGCCAGGCAGGGCATAGCGGAGGCGAAGCCACGTGGGCAGGCGGCGGCGGCAGGCGGTGGCGGCAGGCAGCGGCGGCAGCGCTGGGGAGCGCTGGACGCATGCATGCGTGTCTAGGCAAACTCGAGGTCATTGCAGTAGTCGCTGGTGCGAGCCGGCTGGCTGCAAACAGCCTGTGCGTCGAAAGCCGCCACTCACGGCTGAGCACGCTCGGCGTGCTCCTTTCGCTTGGCCGCATCCTTGAGTCCCATGGTGTTGTCGTGCTATTGCGCAAGGAAGGGCTGCAGTGGATGCCGTAGCGCTGCAGACGAGTTTGGGGCGGCACGCTGGAGGGGCTGCAGGGCTTTCTGCGTTTACAGCAGCAATCCACAACCGATGCTAGAAGTTTACAAGCACTGAAACCGTCCGTCCCCGCCTGCAGAGCACTATGTTCTTCATGCAGGCTCAGCCGCATGGCATGCCCCAGCGGAGATAGCGGGCTTACGCCGGCGGCGATGTATAGATCGGGAGCTGGTGGGACGCTTGACACACACGGTGGAGGTGCAGCAGCGCGATGCAGCGCTGTGTAGCCTCGCCCAACGTGAGCGTGGGCAGGCCCCGCGTGGCCCTGCAGCAGCAGCCTAGGCGGACACAGAGGACGCAATGTGCCAGGGCCCAGCACCTGGTCGTGGCGGCAGCAGGCCAGGACGCCGAGGAGCCTGAGGCGAGCAGCAGCGGCAGCAGCGTGCCTCAATGGCAGCAGCAAGCGGCCAGCGTGTTGCTGGCAGCAGCGCCACTGCCGCTGGCCCTGTGCCTAGACGGCGGCAGCGGCAGCGGCGGCCACAGCAGCGGCGGTGGCGGCGGTGGCGGCGGCGGCGGCCTGCCGAACGAGGTCTTTGCGATAGCAGAGGGCAGCGACGGTGAGAGCTGAGGGGCACATGGGTGGTGCGAGATTGGCAGCAGGCATGCCGGCATGTGCTGGGCAAGCTCTGCAGCGGCACGGGCTCTGCCCGCGAGCAGCCAGAATGCGCCGCCTGGTTGCAATCTTCCTTGTTTCCCGGGCTGCCTTGCTGCCTCTGACTCGTCTTACCACCTGGCTGACCATTGTGTCCTGGTATCCAATTGCTTGCAGACGAGGAGGAGGAGGAGGAGGAGGAGGGAGAGGAGTCGGAGGAGGAAGAGGGTTCTGAGGAGGAGGGCGAGGAGGGTGCGCCAATTTTTTCGTAGCATTTTTCGCTCGTCGTTCCTCACCCTGATGGCTGCCATACCCACTAGACAGGGACTGGTGGAGCAGCCAGAACGCGTGCAACGTTGCTGCAGCATGCTCAGTTCCACTGCCGCCAATTGCTGCTGCGCTGCTGCTGCTGCTGCCTACCGTCTGGTTGCATGTCGGCGCGGCTGCCCTTGCGGTGCATGCAAGCGCGCCGACGTGCGCGGTTGCCATCGCCTGCGTGTGTACTGCACACCTGGCTCGCTGTTTGCTGCACATTTGCATGCGCCTGTGTGCTGCACACCTGGCTTGGGAGTGGGGTGAGGAAGCCTATTCACCACAGACCTGTTCCGAGGGGCGTCCGGTGTGGCCCCCGCTGGAGACACAACGAATTCATGCACCACTCTGACCACTCCCGCCGGTGCACACACATGCACATGCACGCACTGCACTGCTCTGCGCTGCTGTGTGTAACTGTTGGAACGAGCTTCGCCCTCCGCTGCCTCCCACATTTTGAGCCTGTGCACCCCCCACTTTTGAGCCTGTGCACCCCCCACATTTTGAGCCCGTGCACTACTCGCGCTCACCCCCAACCCTCCCACTTGCTTTCCCCTCCGCAGGCGAGGAGGACGCGGGCACAGCGATGGGTCCCGACGGCTCCTTCTTCTGCTCAGAGATCCGCGCCGAGGGCCTGCCCGTGGGCGAGGGCATCCCCTCCGAGGAGGACCTGTTTGCCGCGCTCAACTGCCAGAAGGGTGAGCGAAGGGTTGGGCCCGTGGCGCTCGTGTCGGGGTGCTGTGTCTGTTGTCGTTGCACGTGAGCGAGCTGTTGGGCCTGTGGGCTGCCCTGCCCACTCCTGCAGGCCTCTCCTTCACGCGGCAGGGGCTGAGCGAGGATATCAAGCACCACGTGCCAGCCCCGTGGCTCATCCTCCAGCTCTGCTGCCATAACAATACCCGCGCAGGCTTTGCGTGCACGCGGCAGGAGCTGAGCGAGGACATCAAGCAGCTGTACCAGACGGGCCTGTTTGAGAGCGTGAACGCGCGCGTGCTGCCGCAGAAGAAGGGCAAGTTCAAGGTGAGAGTGCTGCACTGCCACGTTGCTAGGTCTGCTGCCGCCGCACCCGCCTGGCTGTTCCTGCCGCCGCACCTGCCTGGCCGCTGCTGCCTCCGCGCTTGCCTGGCCGCGGTCCATGGAAGAGCTTTCAACCCACCCGGCACATCCCACAAAGCTGCAGGTGGTGTTTGCCATCATTGAGCAGCGGTAAACCGAAATCACATCGTTTCAAATCTGTGCACCACTACGTTTTACTACGGTTGCTGTGCGTGTTTCCCACCAACGCCGCAGGTGGTGTTTGACTTCATTGAGAAGCGGTACCCCGAGATTGTGTCCTTCAACGTGGAGGGGGCCAAGGTGCTGCCCTCGGCGGTGGTCAACGAGGTGAGGCGCCGCTTTCCTGCCTTGGTAACATGCCATGCTTTGGGCCGTGGTGCGTGACCGTTCGTCCGCCAAGGTGCTGCCCCCTGCGGTGGTCGAGGGGGCCGGCAGAGTGCTGGCTGCTGCAGCAAGAACTGTGCGCAGGCTGGTAAATTTTAGCCGCTCGGTGTGCCAACTTGCGCCGCACACCCGCCTCAAATCGATCCTCCGAACCGAGAATCAATGGATACTGGATCAACCCATCTGGTCTTCCTCCCCTCTTTTCGCCCTTTTCTGTCCTCAGGTCCAGGAGAAGCTGAAGCAGTACCAGGGCCAGCCGTTCACGATGCAAACCATGGCAGTGATCAAGAACCTCATCGAGGGCTGGTGAGCCTCAACTAAACGGATGGATGGGAATTCGTTCTGATGGATGGGTTGAGCAGACGGCGCTGGTGTTTGGAGTCAGACTAGTTGCTGGCCGTATTCTGACTCGCTTCGTACAGGCATACCGCCCGCTGCGCTTGCGTCTGAGCGTGCCTCTGCGCTTGCCTCCTCTACTCCCCCACTCTACCCAACCGCCCACCTGTGAATACCCAACCGCCCACCTGTGAATGCACACACGCTGCTCCCCGTATACCCCTTCCCACAGGTACACCACCCGCGGCTTTGGCCTCTCCTACATCTCGCACTTCACCGGCATGCCCACCGGCGATGTGGTGGCGCACATTGTGGAGGGGCGCACCCACCGCGTGTCTGTGGTGAGCATTGGCAGCAGTGTTTGGGGGGCTGCCACAGAGCGACTGGCTGTTTAGGAGGGGCTGCCGCGTGCGACTGGCGGGCCGGATGTGCGAGGTGGGTGGCGGACGAGAATGCAGGCTCAACCCATTGCGCTGAGCTTCGGTTGGATTGATGTGCGCTGCGCTTTTAGGCGCTGCCTGTCCGACCAACTCCCGAGCATCTGCCCCTCGCTCACACCTGGCGTTGCCCACGCCTCTCCTTGCTCACACCTGTACCTTAATTGCACCTGTTCGTTGCAGGTGCACATGGACGCGGAGGGCAACCCCACCAAGCAGCCCGGCAAGGTCTCCTCCTCCTTCATTCTCAAGCACTGCCCCGTGGAGGTGGGCGCTGCCTGCAGCCATGGCTGATTACTGGGGTATGGTTGGTGCACTTGCACAGGGAGCACGCATGCCCGCCGCCATCCTCAAGCACTGCCCCGTGGAGTGGGCACTGCGGCACTTATGGCTGTGGCGGCTGTGGTGTGGTTTCGTTGCACATGGAGCAGTTCCTCTTCGCCTTGCAGTTGCTCTCCGCCTTTGCCTTTGCCTCAAAGCACCGCCCGGTGCCGGCGCCGCTGCAGAGCGGGCGGGTTTGGCTGGCATTGCACACCTGCCACTCCTCCAGTGGCCGCGCAGTGCAGAGGCTGGACGGCTCCCACTCTGGCTCCACATCGGCTGCCACATCGACCCTACCCCTCAACCCCCCTCCCCCGCCGCCACCCGTGCTACGCAGGTCGGCACGCTGTACAGCATGCTTGACGGGCGCAAGACGCTGCAGAACGTGTTTGCGCTGGACCTGTTTGACAACGTGCAGGTCAGTATGAGTTGATGCGTAGCATCATTGAGCAAATTGATAGGGTCTGGGGGGACGTGTTGTTTGCCCTGGACCTGTTTGACAACGTGCAGGTCGGTTTGAGTAGGGGCGTTGAGTCGATGGGTAGGAGGCTTTAAGCACAGTAAGGAGCGGTGATCAAAGTTGAATGGGCTGGAGGGAATGCGTTTGCGCTGCACCTGCTTGCCAGGCAGCTGCGAGCACAGTCCGCTGCAACTCAGCGTCTGCCGTTCTCTTGCGCAGATCCTGCCGCAGCAGAACGACAAGGACCCAACCTCAACTCACGTGCTGCAAACGACTGCTCTGATCTTCTTTTTGCCATGTACAGCCAACCACTTTTCGACGGCTTTGTGTTCCTCCGCAGATCCTGCCGAAGCAGAACGACAAGGACCCGTCCCGCGTGGACGTGGATGTGCTGGTGCGGGAGAAGCCCATGCAGACGGCGGATGTGGAGGCAGAGTGGAGCATTGCCCCTGGTGGGTGCTGGTTGGCCGGCCTGTGGTGTGTAGGTTTTGCTGGATGCCCAACCTGGCATGCAGACCGCTTGCCTGGAGGAGTGGGGCGCTGCTCCGGGTGAGCGGTGCTGGCCTGGTGCTCTGTACAGCCACAGCCCATTGAAGCCAACCCTTTTTCCTGTTGCCATTCCTGTCTGGTTGCAGGCGACACCGGCAAGCCGGGCCTGGTCAGCCTGGTGCCGGGCGGTACCATCACATATGAGAACCGCAACCTGTTTGGCAAGGTGGGCCACAGTTGTGGAGCTAGTTGCCTACAAATGGCCAGCGCCGCTGCCATTGTGCTCCCATCCAGCTCGCGGTTACTGCAGTAAGTGTGACCACTCCCCACCTACTGCTTGTCCCCTTCCGCAGGCCGCCTCTGGCTGCGTCCATCAACACCAAGAGCTGCCTCACAAATGCTGCTTGCTGGATGTGCCCACTCCAACTCGCTGTTTGCTGCGGTTCCCTCCCCTCCTCTGTCCAGGCCGCCTCCGTGGCTGCATCCATCAACACCAAGAACTTCCTGCAGCCCGCCGACGACCTGTCCTTCCGCGTGCAGTACAGCCAGGTGGGGTGGCGGTACTGTACCGCTTCATGATTGCACAACACAGTGTGGGTCAAGCGAGTTTGGGTCTCGTCGCTCACGTAGCATCGGGTGTGGGTGGAAGGACCCGTCCCCCCTCGTGCAGCACAGCCAGGTGGGTGCGGCACCCAAGCAACTGGGCCGTGCTGGTTGCGCCCTCACTGAACTTGAGATGGCCCTTTCCAACACGTGCTTTACTGTATCCCAAATGTTTCACTCCTTGCCTCGCAGCCCTTCCTGTACGGCCTGGACGACCCCAAGCGCACCCGCCTCAACGCAGCGCTGTTCAACGGGCGCAAGATCTGCGGTGTGTTCACGCCCGGTAAGCGCCTGGGGGCGAGGGTGAGCAGGGGCAGCTTGCATGCGCAGCGCTGCTGCGTTCGGCCGCCCCAAGGTGTGGGGCGTGTTCACGCCCGGTGGGGCGGACAACTTGGTGGCGTGCAAAGCGGGTTGGGGGTGCGCACACTGCCTCTCAAGTAAGAAGTCTGTGGCTCTCCCCTGCACACGTGCGCACTGTCTCATGCCGATTTGCCTTCCTTTGACCGCAGGCCCGGGCGGTGAGGAGGTGCCCGCAGTGTGGGTGGACCGTACCGGCGTCAAGGTTGGCATCACTGAGCAGTACAGCCGGCAGTCCAAGGGCACGCTGGCCCTGGTGGCGCAGGCACGTGGGCACACAGGGGCGAGGGGGAACCAAGTGTGTCCGGGCTCGGCTAGGAGCCGGCATGCAAGGCAGCTGTATGTGAACCACCCAACGGGCCGCCGCTGTGTAGCTCGGTTCGTGCCCGCCATCCACTGATCAGCTCAGTCTATGCTCGCCACCCACTCCTACTCGAACTGCAGGAGATCACGACGCGAGACGAGACGGGTGCGCCCTGCGCCCGCGGCATGCGCACCACGCCCTTCGGCCAGTATGTGGCCGACGGCCCGCCCACCAGCCTGTCGGGTGAGCTCGTTGCGTCCGCCTGTACCAATCAAATTTGCACATGCAATGTTCCAGAGTTGGCTGGTACACTGTCGGCCTGCCTTGGAGCTGTCGTGACCTGCCACGGCTGCCCCTGTCGTCATGCTTGCAACATGCCGCTGTAATCGGTGCATGGCACGGTCTGCCTGGTGGAGGCGGGTGCTCTTTCGAGGACGCATTTGTGATGACTGGACGTTCGAACCCCCCTGCCCGCATCAGCCATCTGCAGCCAATGGCCGGCGCGGAACAGGCCCCCCACACTGCACAGTCCGTGATGCCATCTTCAGACTGCGCGCTCAATCTGCAACTTGCTTGTTTTTCTCTGGCTGCCGCAGATGGCGGCGTGTACTGCGTGGTGTCGGCTCAGGCGGCCCTCACTGCATTTGGGATGCGATCTTCTCCCTGTGCGCTCAACTCACCCATTTTTCTCTGGCTGCCGCAGATGGCGGCGTGGACCGCGTGGTGTCGGCGCAGGCGGCCCTCACTCGCGACACCACCTACCTGGTCAACGGCGCCCAGGTCGGCGCCCGCGACATCTTCACGGTAGGTGGCTGCTCCTCTGCTGCTCTCCAGTAGTGGTGGTCTGCTCTACAGTGTAGTGGGGCTGGCAGCTGGCAGAGGTCGAGGCGCTGCGGGTTGTGTCGGTGACTGGTTAAGCCCAGTGAAGCAACTGCATCTTCAAAGTGAACCTGGCTGCAGCTAGCTGGTTTGCACTGCTGCTGCTTTATTATCGCTGGTTGGAAACTTTCGGTGCTTCACCAGCGCGCCTGCACTCGCGCAAATTTGCTGCACCCAGCCTGCCTGTCCGCATGCGTGCCTGCGCCGCTGCCCGCCGCCTGGCTGCGTGCCCGCCTGCCTGTCTGCACTCGTGCATCTATGCCGCCGCCGCGGATGAGGACACCACTCTCAGTTGCTCGAGACTGGCCCCAGGGCCGCTGTGAGCTTACAACTCAAACCCAAAAACTTTGCTGACGCGCGGCCCTTGCTGAGGCACATGCATCACACCACACTTGCACCACTAGCCACATTCGCACCTCGCCACATTTCCATGCAGCGGCTGAAGCATCAATCCGCTGTACTGACCCCTTCCTTCTGTTCTCGGCTTCCGATCCACTTTTGCAGGTGGAGCAGGGGCTGGGCATCGGCACGCGGGCGCCCCTGTTCAACCGCATGGAGGCGCAGTCCACCCGTTTCTTCAAGCTCACACCCGGCAAGGGCAAGCGGCAGCCAGTCACCCTGGTGGCGCACGGCAAGGTGTGAATGCCGGTCGGGCCCAAGGAGGGTTATGGCTGGGCTGGTTTGAACGTCAACCCTGGCAAGAGCAGGCGGCACCCAGTCACGACACTGCTGGGTTGCGCTTGCTCGACCCGACCTCGACCCGTTCCCTCTCGCGGCCCCCTCACTGCAGTTTGGCAACACCATTGGCGACCTGCCGGCCTACGACTCCTTCCTGCTCGGTGGCCCCTACTCGGGTGCGTGTCAAAGCTGTGCAGATCGCTGTGCGCATGCGCGTGCCACAACTGCCGCTGCAGCACACGGCTGCGGTGCTGACAGGCCGGCAGCTCCGGATCTTTGCTGCACTGCCCCACACTCTGCCGGGCTGAGAACGATGGTTGCACTCTCGGCCATGTACCTAACGACAATTTAACCCTCGGCCACGTACGTACCTGCAGTGCGCGGCTACAACATTGGCGAGCTGGCGGCGGCGCGGCGGTATGTGGAGGCGGCGGCGGAGCTGCGCGTGCCCGTGCTGGGCCAGCAGCTGTTTGCGTTTGCTGAGTACGGCTCCGACCTGGGCAGCTCAGGTGGGCGCGGTTTGGGCTGGCTCAGCTGGGGCTGGGGCTGGGGGCTGTTGGCGCGGGGGCTCGGCCAGCAGCTGTTTGCCTTTGCCGAGAACGCTGCTCAGTGGGCGCTGAGAATGACCAAGCCTCCCCTGGCGGGCGAGCTTGTTGTGTTCAGCCACCAGCGAGCCGCCTTTACGGTTTGCTTCCTTTCACGAGAAGGCTGCTGGCTATGCGGCGGTGCCCGCCGGCAGCCTGCTGGTGGCAAGCAACCCCAACCGGGTGCTGCCGTCTTCTGCGGTTACCAGCCAAGCTCACCCACTCACGTTCGGTCTTCCTTCACCCCACCTCATTGCAGCCGAGGTGCGGGGCAACCCCACAGAGTACTACCGGCGTGCGGGCGCGGGCAGCAGCGTGGGCGCGGGCGTGCGCATTGGTGCGGTGCGTGCCGAAGCCATTCGCGACAACAACTCTGGAAAGACCAACCTCTGGCTGTCCTACGGCGAGCGCTTCTAGGCGAGTTCAACAGTTCAATAGCCGCCAAAGAGCGTAGCTTTGCGAGGCGGCAGCGTCGAGGCAGGCTGCACCCCGGTAACTGGCGCATTGCTGGTGCACAGAGCAGCCGTGGCATGCCGTCCGCCCGGAAACAATGTTCTGACGGGCCGTAGCTTTCATGTGCCCTCGCCAACACTTCCCTCCTGCGGTCTCAGTGCGACCCCATTGGCCGCCTGTCCCCCACTCTCACCCTTCTCCCACACTTCTTCTCTGTCGCAATTCGTGCTACCCCTCTGCCGTATCTTCTTTTGTAACACGCTGCCCTGACGGCAGCGCCCCGCATGACTTGGTGTTGAGAAGGGAAGGTGCTTCCAAGTGGCGGGGCAGCAAAGTGGCCATGATATGACATGACAGAGCATTCGCTCCCACTGCCCAACACACGGCGGCTTTGCCAATCTGCAGCATTGCCCACCTTCATGCTGTGCTCCCGCCAGCCCCAACCAGGTCGAACACAGCCAGCGAGGGTGTCAGGCAACCTGCGTCCCGGTTCACCACGCCCACCAGCTGCCCAGCCCTCCTGCCTGCTTGCCACCCGTTCTCCGAAGGAGCGGCAACCAGTCCTCTCCTGCCGGCCAGCAGTGCTGTCTAGCCGGTCCGGGCACAAACACTGAGGCGATGTTGCAGTGATTGCGCGACAGCAACCCTAACTAATCAGAAATTGCAAGGTTGCACAATCACTTGTCCAGCCACCGCGTTCATTGTATGCTGCTGCGTGCGGCCGCCATGCTGCTGTAATTGAAGTGGGCGTTCATGCGCAGCTTGGGGTGCTGCTGGGCCTCTCTGCGGTACCGCTCCAGCTCCTCTTCTCTCCTGCAGGTTGGAATGGAATGAACACATGTGGCCGTTGTCGTCAAAACAGGGTTGGGCTGCGCCTCCATGCGGTACCGCTCCAGCTCCTCTTCTCTCCTGCACAGACCACGCAGGTTGGCATGCGATGCAGATGTGGCCTTTGTTAACAAATTGGGGTGCTGTGCCGGACCACCACTCCCCATAGATAAGGAACCAGCAGCCCACACACAACGCAGGCCAGGCGCCCACCTGCAGCACCACTCCCCAGTGATCCGATCCATCCGTGCATCAAATTTGGCCGCTGCTGCCGGGTCGGCAAACCCTCCAAAGGCGCGCTGCGGCGCCCCCACGCCGTGCATGCTGAGCCGCCACACGTGGTACCGGCGGTACGGCTCCAGCAGCGGCAGCAGCTGGGCGTCTGTCAGGCCGGGCGGTATGTCCAGCACAGGGCTGCCGTCGGCTGCTTTGCCCAGCTGCACGCAGTCGGCGCAAGCCAGAGCCGCTGAGGGGCGGATCGTCAGCACAGAGTCCTGCGCAGGGGGTGGGGCATGCCGGTCAGCACTCACGGCGCCATTCCTGTGATTTCCATGCCCCATAGTTGGAATTGGAATGCAGTGAATGCAGTACACGTGGAGGTTCAGTGGGGGTGTGCCGGTCAGCCCCCATGCTGCCATTGCTGTGTGGCATTGCACATCCTCTGGCGGCACGCCCTGTAGCCGTGACCGCTGGAGTGAACCGCCCGGGTTTCCACACCTCAACATCCGCAGCCCTCACTAGGTGCAATCCACGCCCCGCTATCTGCCACCTGCATCACCGGGTTTGGCCCACCTTCACTTCAGCAGGCGTGCGCTCGCTTGAGAGGAAGCTGGCAGGCCGGATGGGCAGCGGAGGCGCGGCGCCCGCCGCGTCTTCAAACCGTTCCGGTTCGAACAGGTAGTCTTGGGGGCTGCGCACAAATGGGCGGCGGTATAGGAATTTGCAGGTGATGGCGGCTGTGTGCCTCTGCCATTCCGTGCAGCAGTCGCTCGCGTCTCAGCAGCAGCAGTTGTGACTACTCAACCACCCAGCGCGCTACAGGACAGGGAAGGGTGCTTATTAGGCGCCAAACTCCTCGCACACCAGCCAGGCGCGTAGGTGGTTTGATACCCATCAGTGCACCATGCGCCAAGCTAGTGGGGGATGGCATCGCATGCGGGGCATCACAGGAGCGCCCACCACCTTCAGCACCATCTTGCAAGCACTGGGCTTGTTGAACAGACGCACCAGGGGATGGGGAAGGGCATTTCTTGCGCGTCCACCACCCGGCACCGCACCACTGAGTACCAAATATGGTCGCAGAAGCACTTGAGCTGCAGGGCGCAGAGTGGGCCAGCAACGGCGGCGTCTCATGCCGGCACTCGCGGGGCTGCGATGCTCAGCGCAACGAAAAGAGGGGTGCCTCCGGGCCTCCCATCACCCACACAAATGTGAGGTCCCCGCCAATGGGCGTCTGGAGGCACCGCTTTTTAGCTGGGCTGCTACCTGCAGTGCTTGCTGAGCAGGCAGGGGCCGCACGACCCGCAGCCTAGCACACTCCAACCTGCCGCGCACCTTTGAATGAGGCAGCCGTTCGGGGGTGCCTGCTAAACCTCGCTCACACAGCATGCATCCAGCTGCTGCCTCGCTGCCCACACCCAGCACGCACCTGTGGCAGGATGAAGGCGCGTTTGGATGCCACGGCTAGCGCCATGCCTACGTACACCTGCTGCAGCTGCAAGGCAGAGAGACGGGGAAGCAGGACCGGTTGGTTTGCATGCTGGCCCCACACCACGCCCTCGAAACACGTACTGTGTCACACGACCATGTCCTGGTGCACACCGTCTTTGGCAACACACAAGTTGCCATGAGGTACAAGTCGCTGGCCATCTGCACAACAAGCCAGCGAGCCGTGCATTCTGGGCTGCTGGTGGACCCACCTACAGGTGATCAGGTGAAAGGCCACCGTGTCCTGTTCTGTTTGTTCATGCATGCATCCAAACATAAAACAGCCATAAAAGACGCCAATAGTACACACCTGCTGGTGGATCGCCTCCAGGTGAAAGGCCACCATGTCCTCGTTTTCGTTCCACTCGTTGAAGCGCGGCGGCAGCTGCGGCAGGGGGACGGGCGGGTCTAGTGTATAGTCTGTCTTACACCTTGGCTCCTTTAGGCAGTGCGACTTGGCGCCTCAGGGGGAGGCGACACAGCACTGCGTCCGTTGCTCGGTGACATGAGCAGTCACTGAAGCGCGGCGGCAGATGCGTCAGGTGGGGGTTGAGCAGCACAGCCAGCTTTCGCCGCCAAGCATTAGAAGCACCCCACACAGGATCCGCGGTGTTGACAGCACAGCGTCTGGGTATCACGCAGCAGCGGTGACAGCTCAAAGAACAAAACAACCTCACAAACCAGCCTCACCTCTGGGGTACCAAACAGGTCCACGGTCACAAAGGCGCCTTGGAAGTACTCTGGAGGGTCGACGGCCCACAGGCCCATGTCCCGCAGCCGCACACGCTTGCCCGGGTGCGACTGCGCAGCGGGGTGTGCAATTTTTTTGTATGATTACGCGCAGATCAGGCGGAGGGTACTGAAAGATGGGCCAATGTTGATCAGCCGCCCAGGAACGACTGTGCAGCAGGGCGGCGGTGTGGATGGGTGGGTGGCCTTGCATATAGGCACAACCAGCTTGCTTACAGTTCAGCCAGCGTGCGTGTGTTCCCTTCACATCCAACTCACGGCAGCCCAGAACTGAGCCCAACACAGCCTTGCCTTGTAAGTCCAGGTCATGTGCACCGCATAGGCTGGCACTCCCTTGACCTGCAGGCACACAACCGGCAGGGATTTCGAAAGTCAGTGGCACACCGCTGTGTAGGGCTCAAGGGCAGCACCACTGCAGGCAGCTGTTGCTGGAGTTGTGCTGCACAGCGCAAAGTACGGCAGCAACAGTCAAAGCCTGGCAGTAAGCCTCCGTAACTGGCGCTGCCCCAACAGACTGGCGCGCGTTACACAGCCATCCCCTGTTTCTGTCCCGCTCCTTGCCTGGTCCAGCTTTTGCAGGTGCAGCGTGTGGGCACTGAGAAACATGCTGCGGCGGGGGCGGGCATGGGTTGGGGAGGAAGCGGACAGCCGTCAAAAATAAGCGGGAAGTGCGCGGCAACAGATCCATACACAGGACGGCATGGCCCTGCGTAGCGCCACTATTTGCCGGGCCTGAGAAGCCATTCGATCACCGCGCTGCTGGGCGGGGTCGTGACCCCCAAGCGCACAGTGCTTGCCTGTGGGCCGTCCTGATGCCAGCCACTGTGGCGCTTCACCCGGCAACTTTTCAGTTGCACTGACCCTCAAACCCTGTGTTCTCTCCCGTTTCGGGGGAGGCGGGTGCATGCCTTCACCATTCATGAGCTTTGATTTATTTCTTAGTCTCATGAAGATTGGGCCCCTAGTGGGCTGGCGCTAAGCTGTTTAAACTAGACTAACTAGACTAGACCCGGCAAGCATCAACAGCCCCTCCTCCAACCTTGAGCCGCTGCTGCGCCCATGTTTGTGAGCATGCCTCTGCTCGTCTGCCTGCCAAACCCACCCACCCAGCTGTTCAACCCACCCACCCAGCCTGCTTGCCTGGGTGGGACGATGCCAATCACGATCCGCTTCTGCCACACGCGCCAGAGGCCCTGCTCCGCCGCCACCTCCTCACGCTCGGGTGTGCGTATCAACTCGTAGGCACAGGTCTGCGGGGGCAGGGAATGGGACACGCTTGCGGGCTGTTTAGCACACAATGAGATCCCTGGACCATCTATCAAAACTCAGCAGTGTGCATCATCATCAGGTCTTTGAAGGAGGAGCACGACTCCCCCAGCTCGCCTGGCGGTTCAGCCCCGTACTGACACGTGCTCAAGGCGTGGTAGCTACCCAACGAGCCATAGGCAGCAGCACAGCCATACCATCGCCCCAGCTCGCCTGGTCGTTCAGCCCGGTGCCGCACTTTTCAAACGCGCCGGCCCATGCATGGACAAAGGCTGCGCTGTTGGCGTTGCCTCGCATCAGGTACACGCCTGCGGGGAGACGGAGGTTGGAGAAGAGGTGGAGAAGAGGTGCGATCACGCCGTGGGCCGGATTCCAACGCTGCCCATGTGCCGGCACGGCCGGCCACCTGCGAACGAAGGCAGGCATCCCAATCCGACTGGGACTGGCAGTGCTGTGGTTGGGAGCCGCCACATGGCATGCCCTGCTCGCACTGCTGCGCCCACAGTGTCCTCCCAAGCAAGCAGGTGCCGTGCACACACCCGTCACACACCTGGCACACACCTGGCACACAGCTGACATGCCCCTGAGCACACCCGCCACACACCTGTGTTGAAGTTGCTGTGCTCCGACCCGCCGTGCTCCACGCCTGCGTCCCCCTTGTCGTTGCGCGACTGCGCGCCGTCCTCACTAAACAGAAAGTCTGCACAACGATAAGGAGGCAAGTAAGCACAACCCGACACTCTATTCGGGTGCGCTGCGTTGGCTCTGCATACTACACGTGTGCACCACATCCACATGACCGGCTTGCCACATGGGGCCATGCGGATTACTCCTGACAGCTGTGCCCCGGGGGCTTGGCAGGCAGAGGCGCCGCTGCGCCCAACGTCCCCTGCAGGCATCCTCAGCAAACCAAGCAAACCAAGCTGCGGGGCGCTTAACAACACAGGGACACCAGTGCAAGGTCATGCAAGCCACCCACGCCCGCATCCCACCTGCTGCGGGGTGCTTGGCTAACAGCGGTGCGGGGTCTCGGAACCACACCACGTCTGCGTCTGACACCACCCAGTTGAAGCCCCAGTCCACCACAGAGTCCAGGAAAAAGACCTGTAGAAACGGTGGAGGAAAATGCCTCGGCAGGCATGGAGTTGAACTGCCACCGCATCTTGGCCAGGCCATGCCTCTCCCTTCAAAAAACTACAAAGTGACGGAGCGCCTTGGGCCAGGCCTTGCACCTCTCCTTAAACACTTAACCCCCAAAAGAATGGAGCAAGCTGGAATTACAAAACACGACCTGAGCAGCGCACCTTGGACCAGGTCATGGCTCTCCTAAGAATAACAAAAGATCAGAGCAAGCTGAAACTGCAAAAGTAAGGAGCACCTTGGACCAGGTCATGCGGCGCCAGCCCTCCTGGCCCCATGCCAGCCCTGCGGCAGGAGCAGCAGCAGGGCGCAACAGTGGGCTGCCTCTACATGCCACTGTTTTTCAGGGCCCAATGCACAGGTGCTGTGCAGGCCGGAAGCAGTTGGTCGCCGCCAGCAGCAGCGCGCACCCAGGCGGGAACAGGCGGCGAGCGCCGCAGACCGCAAAAGCAGCTAACAAACGCATTGCACACAGCCGCTACCATTGAACTGCTGCACAGTGCATTCAGACGGCAGCACCCACCCAGCTTGGCTGCCTCAAGCCTCAGGTCAGCCTCAGCCAACAGCTGGTTGCAAAGGCCACCCGGCAGCAGCGGCCACCCAGCTTGGCTGCCTCGTCGTCGATCCGCTCCACACACGACTCTGCTTTCTTAAGCCTCAGGTCAGCCTCAGCCAACAGCTGGTTGCAAAGGCCACCCGGCAGCAGCGCCCACCCAGCTTGGCTGCCTCGTCGTCGATCCGCTCCACACACGACTCTGCTTTCTTAAGCCTCAGGTCAGCCTCAGCCAACAGCTGGTTGCAAAGCCCACCCGGCAGCAGCACCCACCCAGCTTGGCTGCCTCGTCGTCGATGCGCTCCACACACGGTTCGCCCGCCGCCGCCAGCGCTTGAGAGGTGGGCACATCCGCCGCCACTGCCAGGTAGTAGCCGATGCCCGCCGTCTTCACGTGGTGCAGCCAGTTGCAGCCAAAGTCCCACTGCGCTTCGTTCATCTGGAGGCGGGAGAGCGGCGCCAGTGACGTGGGGGCTAGCAGCCGTGGTGGGTACGGCTCGACGGGCGAAGAGGAGGGTTGCCGCCCCATCGTTAACCAGTACGCACAGCTTCCAGCATACACAGATGCTGCCTGGAAACAGACTGAGCTCACCATCGCAAACATGAGCGTGTTGTTCTGCGCACGGGACGCAAGCAAGTCTCGCGACGCCGGCGGGCAGCGGGTGCCCGCCGCCAGGTGCCGCCTCCCGCCCTGCAAGCTGTCGTCCAGCAGGCTGCCGCGGCTGGGACCGGCATGTGGGGCTGCTGCGCACCCAATGGCCGTGCACAGGAGGGCCAGGAGCAGCCCACTGCGCCTGGCCATTTCGTGCGGGCGCCAGGAAGGGCGAGTGCCTGCTGCCGTCAATTAAACCATGGAACATGCAAAGGCATCTGCCGATCACGAGCTGTCCCGCCCTGCCGAGCTTGCACTGGTACAATCCCTCCATGCAAAGCGGGCTCAGGCCCTGCATTTCAAGCAGGGTGTATGCAACCGATCGTTGCCAAATGACATCGTGCTGCAAGTGCTGGAGCCGTCGGGCAACAGGAAAACGAGTGGCAGGCACAGCCGTCCAGCACCTTTTGCACACTCAGAGCCTCGAAGTGAGGTCGCAGACGTCGTGCAATGCTGCAGCGATTGCTGCCGCTCCTGCCGCCGCCGCCGCCAACCAGCGCCGCCTCGCACACCCTTACCTGCAGGGCAGGCAGCCCCAGAGCCATGCAGACCCCAGAGCAGCTCAAAGCAGCAGGCAATGCGGCCTTCTCAGCGGGTCGCTTTGCCGCAGCCTGCGAGCACTACAGCGCGGCCATTGCGCTGCTGGACCAGCAGCGCTCTCCTGGCAAGGAGCTTGGCGTGCTCTACTGCAACAGGTGGGCTGCTCGGCCGTTGCAACAATGTGCTGTTGCGCCAGTTGCACAGTACTGCATTGCCAACAAACTGCATGCCCACTGACCCACCAGCTGCCTGCACCTGCCGCCTGCCCCCACCCCACCACAGGGCGGCCGCCCAGCTCAAGCTGCGTGCCTTTCCGGCGGCGCTGCAGGACTGCGGGGCAGCGCTGGCTGTGCAGCCCGGTTGGGCCAAAGCGCTGTATCGCAAGACGGCAGCGCTTCAGGGGCTGGGGCAGATAGGTGCGGCTGTGGAGGCAGCAAAGGAAGCGCTGGCAGTTGAGCCAGGCAACAGGGATGTGCAGGCGCTGCTGCGACAACTGGAGGCCTCACAGGCGGCGGCTGCACCAGCCAGCGGCCCACCCGCCGACCCCAGCGCAGCAACCAAGCCGGCACCCACGGCGGCGCTGCTGCCGCCGCTGCTGGCTGGGGCGCAGTTTGAGTATGTGCCGCCGCCGGATGGCATCCACGAAAATCTGCTGCTGCTGCTCCACGGGCTGGGGGACAAGCCGGCGGCGTTTGCCCGCATGGCACGGCAGATGGCGCTGCCTCAGGTGCGCATGCGGCGGTGGCGGATGGTGCGCTGAGTGGGCAGAAGACGCCCCTGCTGCGTGATTGGCCAGAGAGCTGCCCCTGCTGCTGTTGCTGTCCACGGCTGGCCACGGTGCGTTGGTGCAAGTTCCACCCTTCCGCCCAAGGTTGCTCCTGGTTACTCCTCATAGCCCTCATTCTTGATGCCCAAGCCCCCCTTCCCACCCACAGTCCCTGCCCTCCTTGCTGTGCGCTCCCAATCCAATCGCAGACGGCGGCTCTGGCGCTGGGAGGCCCCCAAGAAGTGCCCTTCAGTGATGGCGGGCGCAGTTGGCACACCGTGTTTGACGATGATTTCAACCTGATTGAGGTGGGGGTTGGATGCCGACTTGAACCTAATTGAGGTGGGGGTTTGACCGCAACTTCAACCGGATTGAGGTGGGGGTTTGACGACGACTTCAACCTGATCGAGGTGGGTTGTTTGGAGCGCACCGCGCCCCTGCTTTGTGAATCTGCAGCTGTCCTGAGCTGCGCTCATGCAAAGCCTAGGAAAAAGTCTCGCTGCCGGGTGCGCCGCATGCACTGCTGCATGCACAGGCACGCCCACGAGGCGCAGGGAGTTGCTCCAGCTGGCTGCGAATCTGCCTGCCTGCCGGTCGCACCTGTCGTCTTTCTGGTTTCCCAATGGCTCCGCTGCCACGCCTGACCGCCGCTCCTGCGCACCTTGTTTTCATCATTACACAGTATATTAACGATGTACCAACAATAAATTGCGCCCTGCAGGGCCGGCCCGGCGAGCGGCGGCGGGTGCAGAGCCTGCTGCAGACGGTGGCCGCGCTGCGCACGCTGCTGGCCAGCCTGCAGCACGCCTGCGGGTGGCAGCCGCACAAGGTCTCGCTGCTGGGCTTCTCTCAGGCACGGCTGGGGGCTGGGTGGGATGACAGGCGCGCAGGCCGAGGTGCAACCCTGTGCAGTGGTGGCTCAGTGATGGCTGTCGGGCTGCAACCCACATACCTGCTTGGCTGCTTGAGCGGCAGTCAGCGGATGCATGCTTCAGGAGGCCACGCACACCAACTGTGGCTGCAATGCTGCGTCATTCCTGGTCCTTGCCCATCCCTGCCCACCGCAGGGCGGCACAGTTGCGCTGGAGCTTTCCCGGCAGCAGCAGGCCACCGGCAGTCCGCTGCGCAGCTGTGTGACCATCTCAGCGTCTCTCCTGCCCGAGCAGCTGCTGGCTGAGGAGCCAGCCAAGGCGGCTACGGGCAGCGGCAGCAGCAAGCAGGGCACGCCGGTGCTGATGACGCATGGCAGCCGCGACAACGGTGGGTGCTGCACGGGTGCGAGCTTGGTGTGCTGCCCAGTGGCTGACTTGCCAGCTGTCTCCCTCGTCTGCATCTAACGCGCAACAGCTGCCCTCCCGGCCTGCACGCAGTGGTGCGGCGCGCCATGGTTGATCAGAGCGCCGACGTGCTGCGCAGCGCACACGGCATGGGCGTCACCGTGCACAGCGTGCCCGGCAAGGCGCACAGCATGCCTCAGGGCCCGGAGGAGATGCGCCAGCTCATGCAGTTCTGGTCGCAGCACCTCAGCAGGAGACCCACTGCGGCAGGTACACTCGGCAGGCACCTTTTCCAGGGCGGAGAGTGCATGCAGCATAGCGCCCGCATCTGCCCGCCTGCCAAGGCTGCCGCGGTGCTTGCACAGCTACCTTGAGCTGAACATGCCGCCATGCCCTGTGCTGCCTGCAGACCTGCCCCCGGGCGCAGCAGCAGCAGCAGGCGGCGAGCTGCTGGAAGTCCGGCCAGGGGAGGGCGGCGTTTCACTGGAGCTTGTTGGCGAGGCACAGTGAGAGCATAACGAGAGCTCAATGCGAGCTCAAGGAGAGCTCAAGGAGGCTGTTGAACCGGCGCCAGTATAGACTGTCCCTCTGAACATGCCCGTACGTGCACGGATGCTCCATCATGTAACAGGTGGTGTGCGACGACGCCCCCGCGGTTTGACAGTCCTAGAGGTCGCCCGTTGCAGGACAGCGCCTGTGGTTGGCCAGGGGCACCAGCTGGGCGATGCAACTTAAGCAGGGGCGGCCCCTCACGGTTGGCAGCAGCACGGGTGTCAGCTGATGCCAAACACGTCTGAGATGACAGTGGCTTGAGTTTTCCGTGGTGATTGAGGGCGTGGCACCCAAACCCAATCGAGCAGGTGGGCATAGGCGGCACCTGCGGCGATGCTGCCGCCCAGCGTGCCGCGCAGCGCACTGCCCTTCCCCTGGCTGCCCCCGCTCCCAGCTCGATTGTGCATGCCCACGGCTCTCCACGCGGGCGTTTCAAGGCCCAACGCTCAGCTATGGGGCAGTATTTGTCTCAGCCCAACACAGACCAGGAGAGCGTGGCGGGGACGCACGAGCGGCTGGGCACCTATGGAGTCGTCAGCATGCAGGGGTGGAGGAAGAGCCAGGCGAGCTGCGGGGAGGGGACCGCCTGTGGGGCCAGCCTGCGCGCCTTGCAGGCTTGACCGCGCTTGCATCGGCCCCAGGAGCTGCCCAGATCGCTGCTGGGACGGCCGGCTGGCCCCCAGGCCCCTCGCCCGAGCGGTCGTGGCCGCGCCCCGTGCCTGCAGGAGGACGCACACATAGCGGAGCACATCAGCGACGACTGCCACATATTCGGAGTGTTTGACGGCCATGGGGGACCAGAGGTGGCCCGCTTCTGCTCCAGACGGCTGCCGTATGAGCTCAAGCGGCAGCCTGACTTTGCTGCTGGGCGGTACGAGGACAGCCTGAAGCAGGTGGGCGTCATTGGACCTCGCTGCCAGCTCCGGGGGCGCCCCTGGACAGCTCCGCCGCCGCCGCTCGCCGCCACCTGCCGCCGCTGGCCCGCGGCGGACTTGGGCCCGCTTTGCAGTCCTGCGGCGCGCCCCCCTCCCACCAACCAACCTGCCACGCCTATCTGCAGGTGTTCCATCGCATGGACGAGCTGATGCGGTCGCGGGAGGGCTTCACCGAGCTGGAGGCGCTGCGGCGGGAGTGCGAGGGCGGTGCGTTGGGTGCAAGGGCGGGTCACGTTCCAGGTTGTTGCCGGGCCACGTTCTGTGCAGCGTTGTGCAGCGTCTGCGATCCGCATTGTGCGTCGCCTGCACTGTTGCTGCCGCATGAGCGTGTGCACACAGGGTGGGTGCTTGCAAGCGTGCTGGGTTGCAGGCAAGAGGATGGTAGCAGGGCGGAGGGCGCTTGCGACCTTTGCTTGCCCACCGCCGATTGTGTGCCACGTTCGCTTGCTCACGAGGCTAACTCGCCTGCAGTCATGCCTGCAGGCACAGAGGTAGAGTGATGCGAGCAGGACACATGCGATTTGCAGCCGGCGGTGTGCATGCCTTTGGGAGCAGGCTGCTCACCCGCGCGGACTTGTGCCCTCCCTTCCCTATGTTACCTGCAGGCAAGGAGGCGGACGGCAACGAGGAAGACACGTACGACATGCTGCGCAAGCTGGTGCAGCTGCAGCGCATGACGGGCGGGCAGCAGGTGCGCCGGCCGGCGGTGTGTGAAGCATATGGTAGCCTTTTGCACGTCGGCTGCATGGGCTGTGCAAGCACGGCGGGCGGGCAGCACTGCTGAGGAGCGCAATGCTCAGGCTCTTGGAGGTGCAGTTGCCTCAAGGGCTGTGGACTGGGCATGCTTGGCGTTCGGACTGCATGGTGATCACCATGTGTCGTTGCCTGGTGCTGGAGGCGCGCTGGATCACCCCGGCTCAGCCAGCTGAGACACCGGCTGCCCGCCCGCCTGCTGCTCCCAACGTGTGGTTACAGGGGGAGGGCAAGGGCAGCATGGACGAGCCGGTGCTGCAGCCGGAGATGACCATCCAGGCAAGTGGCATGGCGTGGCTGGCAAGGACACATGTGGGTCGTGGTCAGCAATGCAGAGCAGGAGGCAGGCGGCAGCCGGAGCATGCAAGCTAGTTGGCACTGCAGAAGCGGGTGGGAAGCAGCCCCCCAGAAGCCCTTTCCTGCCACGCTCACCAGCCCTGTTGCTGGCTGTTCGCTGTTCTGCAGGCGGGCTGCACGGCGGTGGTGGCGCTGATTGTGCGAGACCGCCTGTTTGTGGCGAACGCCGGCGACTCGCGCGCCGTGCTGTGCCGTGGCGGCAAAGCGGTGCCCATGTCGGGTGCGGCTGGCTGGGCGGGGGCTACGTGGCTGCTGTGTGTGCTGCTGTGCGTGCTGTGCTGCAGACGTGGGGCCCATGCTGGGTGGGGCGGGGCGGCTGAGCGGGCCGGGGCGGGGCGAAAGGTGGGCACACCTCGGGGGCACCTTCCCAACTCGGCTTTGGGGCCCATTCGTCTGTCCTTGCAGAGGACCACAAGCCGGCGCAGCCGCTGCCCAGTATCACTGCCCGCAAAATGTGCGCTTCCCATCAAGCCAAAACCAGTTGCTGTTGTTGCACCATGTGCAGAGGACCACAAGCCAGCGCAGCCAGACGAGCGCGCGCGCATCATGGCAGCCGGCGGCTTCCTGAGCGAGATTGGAGGCATCACGCGCGTGAACGGTGAGCCGGGGTTCTGCCTGGACTGTGGTGTTTGCTGCTGGCAGCGCCAGGTGCGCCGTGTGTGAGTGCCATGGCAGCCATCGCAGCAGCACGGCGCAGCCTCAAGGCACGGCGTGCGCTGGATGTCCTGAGCCATGACATGTGGATGCGCCCCGCGGCCCTTGGCTCACAGCCGTTGCCCCACGCATGTGCTGCAGGCAACCTCAACCTCTCGCGTGCGATTGGCGACCTGCGGTACAAGATGAACAACGAGGTGGGGGGCAGGGTGTTTTGTTGGCAGGTGGCAGGTGGCCAATCAGCGGATGGTGGCATATTGAACGTTGTGTGTTGCACATGCCATGACCCGTGACATAAGATGAGCCAAGGCAGTGCGGCGGGGAGGGTGATCTGTCGTGCGGTGTGCTGCATGCGAGTCAGCTGTGCTGCTGTGCAGCCTGCCCCGTAGGTTTCAAGGCGGCCAAACTGCAACCCTGCCGCCGCCTGCCCTGGCTTCCCTTGCCTGAGCTGGAGCCCAAGCACCAGATCATTACTGCTGAGCCAGATGTGCTGCTGCAGGGTCCTTGCTGTTCACATGCCGAAACGTGCCTCTCTGAACATGGATCGTGTTGTGCAGCTGGAGCCCAAGGACCAGATCATTACCGCCGAGCCGGATGTGCTGTCGCAGCGGCTGACGCGCGATGACTCGTTCCTGGTGCTTGCCTGCGACGGCATCTGGGATGTGATGAACAAGTGAGCGGGGCAACCAGGGGGAGTACTTTGGAGTAAAAAGTGGGAGTAGTACTATCCATTTGCTGGGGAGCTGCAACTCGTGGCGGCCCTGCCCGTGTGGCTGGCCCGCGACTGCAGCTGGGATGTCGTGAACTAGTGAGGCCTTTCTTGTCTATGGGGTTTGTGATTGCTGCACTTGCGTGTGTTTTTTTGTTGTTGTTGCTGCTGCGCCTTCTGCTGCACATGCGGTGGAGCCGCTGAGCCGGCACAGCAGGGCAGCAAGCGGCTCTGCCCTTCATGCTGCCTGCATGTGCTGCCCGCAGCCCCTGGGCAAGTGGTGGACTTCGCGGCAGGGGTGTTGCCGCACTCGCTGCACCATAAAGGCATTAACCCTGCTGACGCGCTACGTCTTTGCCTTTATGGGACCCGTGCAGCAAGCAAGTGGTGGAGCGGCTTGCCCCATTGGCTGGGTCATGGCATCCACCCTGCTGACGCGCTGGTTGCCAACCTTTCCTTTTACCCCCTGCAGCCAGCAAGTGGTGGACTTTGTGCGGCAGCGGCTGGACAAAGGGGTGGCCCCGCAAGACATTGCCTCGGAGCTGCTCAACTCGTGCCTGGCCAACGACCCCAGGGAGGCACGAGGCATTGGCTGCGACAACATGACGGCGGCGGTGAGAAGCAGATGCAAGCTGCTTAGATGTGGTGGTTGGAGGGTGCCGTTGCTGGTGCGCGCCATCGGCTGCGACAACGCGACGGTGGCCGCGGTCAGGAATCACAAATGCTTTCGGTGTTTGGCTCACACAGTCGGGGTGCTTGCTGCCACGCGGTCTTCTTGCCCATGCACCTGCCAGTTCCTTGGCGACACATTTCCAACAAGTGCTCGGCGCCCATTCCTGCAGATTGTGGTGTTTGAGCCCAGCTCAGGGCCGGCGCGGCACGGCAGCTGCCCCTGCGGCGCCCACTCCGAAGAGGCTGAGCTTGCACAGCGTGCGCAGCATGCGCCAGCCAACGGCCACGCGGGCAGCAGCGGCAACGGCAGCGATACTACCATGCGAGAGGCGACGCCGGTGCCTGAAACGGCGCCGCCCGCTGCAGCAGCTGCTGCCGCCAAGGCGTGATGTGCGCGCCGCTGCGCACGTCCCTAGCTGCCACAGATGCTCAACAACCGTGCAATGCTCGGCACTGGCATACACGCTGTCCTCTACCCGTCTCCTGCTCAACGCTCTGCTGCCCACTCGTCGCTGCCGCCCTCTTGCTGCTTCCTGTGCCCCGCTGTGCTGACTGTGCTCGCTCTGGGCATTTGCCCACCGCCAACCTAACCCCCTTCCAAGTCCTGCCTCTCCTCCCCTTGACCTGCCTCACTTTCTTTTTCATCCTAGTGCCGCTCCTGCAACGGAGCCTGATGTACTTTTGGAAGCTACAGAGCCGCCCGCTGTTTGGTCTGACCCGGAAGAATACACTCCCATGCCCAGCGCCAACCCTGTACCGCCCTTTTGTGCGTGGTCTCCTCTCCGCCCCCTGACATTGCTTTACACCGACCGCTGGTGTGGTCGCACGAAGCACCCCCACAAGCATATCCGGCCTGACTGACTGCTGCACCCTTCCCATCAAGCCCGCCACCCACCTTGTACACTCGCCCTCCACCTTCATTTGGCACAGGGCCCTGCGATGCCCGTGCAACGATGCAATGCTCGCCCCGTTGGCTCGCTCGTACCTGCTGCCCCCCCTGCAGCCTGCTTTGCGCCTCCCCTCTGCCACAGCCCTTGACCACGGGCAACTGCCGCCTTCTTTTCTACTCCTGTGCGCCCCCTGCCCTGACAAACTGCAAGCGAAACGAGGCACGCCGTGCAGTGACAAGAGAGTGTGCTGAGACAAAGGAACACCAGCGGCTTTTGGTGGGCCAGGAATTGTGAGTGAGGACGTTCAGGAGGGTGAGTGTGGTTGGGGAATCCAAGAATGTGAGAGGATGGTCGTGCCGGCGTGCCGCTTTTGAGTCACCGCAGTCATGCACCGGCACTATGAACATCTGATTTCTGCACCCGCAAGCGCAAACGCTCGGGCGTGCACGCTGCCGCCCGCCTCGGTCTCATGCCCCTGCCTTTTCCACTGGCAGGCGCTTGGGCGTGTTCTGCATGCTGCCGCCCGCCGTGCGCAGCGTGGCGCCGTGCCGCACAGCCACAAACTCGTCTGGGGCCAGCTGCGCCTTGGCTGCCTCTTGCACCAGCAGCTGGGCGGGCTCGTCAAGCGCCTCGTCGGTCAGGCTGCAGGGTGAGAGACATAGCCATTTGAGTCAAGCCTTACTGCAGGATCTAGCGAGCACCAGCAGCTACGTGGGTCCATCAAGCGCCTCAAGGGTTGGAGGGGCATGCATGAACAGCGCGGAAGTCAAGGAAAATGGCCGGTGAGCAACAACGGGGCCTGCGCCCGCGGCACACACGCACACGGCTGCTGGCTTCAGCCGCACGCAAGTGATCAGCTAGCAGTTGTTGTCGGCTTACCAGAAGGTGGCCAGGTGGCACGCGATGCTCTGCCGCGCCTTGACATCCTTATGAATCTGTACCGCCTCTGCTGGGTCAATGTGCTGCGGCTTCATGAACCAGCGCGGCTCGTCTGCGAGGAGGAAGGGCGAACAATGAAGCCGTTAAGCGCAAGCTGGGTTTCAACAGCCGGTCTGAGGAAGCACTGCTGCGGCTTCATGAACCAGTGCAGCTCGTCTGCGGGTGGAGGCAGGAACAATACACTGTAGAGCACCAGGCG
Organism: Chlorella sp. Dachan; assembly: GCA_006782975.1. NCBI lineage: Eukaryota > Viridiplantae > Chlorophyta > Trebouxiophyceae > Chlorellales > Chlorellaceae > Chlorella > Chlorella sp. Dachan. Next base: position 4,238,450 of record RRZL01000080.1, on the reverse strand, counting down.
GGTGCACTGCATGGGCCAGGTGACGTATAAAGAGGAGCTTCTGGCCACGCCATGCCGCTGCAATGCGAGCAGAGGACTGTTTTGCACAGCAGAATTACAGAGGAACTCACAGGCGCCGATGGGGATGGCGGCCAGGTCAAAGGGGCCCAGCCGCTCCCCGATTTCCTTAAACACCGGCGCCATGCCGGTGTCGCCCGCAAACCAAAAGCTCCTGCAGGTTGGACCACGGCAGAACCAGTAGACTGTGGATGTGGGATGAACAGTTGCTTTGTGAGCATGGGCGCCATGCCGGAGTCACCAGAAACCAAGGAAACCAGTAGCGAATGCACGTGCGTAATAGGTAATGTGACACTTCCACACGCACCGCTTCTGGCCCAGCACAGCAAAGCTGCCCCACAGCGAGGCCTTGCGGGTCCAGGGGGTGCGCATCGACCAGTGCTGCGCTGGGGTCAGCACCACCCTGCATCAGGACGGGGGTTGCAGGGCAGCAGGAGGTGGAGGAGGTGGGCGAAAGTGGCTCCAACCGAGGCAGGGCAGCAAGGCGCGGCAGCCCCGCACTGCCACATCACACACTGCTGCGCTGTTGGGCACTTTGCACACACTACCCGCGAAGAACGACAGCCAGCTGGCCTCACCGGACACTGCTGCCGGGGTGCTGCGCCTCTTGCCACCAATCAAGCTCCACAATGTTGCTCACGCCACGGCGGTGGAACCAGCCGGCCAGCCCTAGCGGAACGTACCTGCGATTGTGTCAGGAGGAGCGCACAACGAGTGTGTCAGGAGGACAGAGCAGCGATTGCATCAGGAGGAGAGCACAGCGATTGTGCCAGGAGGAGAGCACACCGATTGTGTTAGGGGGAGGGAACAGCAGGGAGGCATGCAATGCATCTCAGAACCTGCAGTACGTGGCGCGTGGCGGTGGGACCAGTTGGCGCGCGTTGCATGCGTGTCGCCCAGGGTGCTCACCACTGAAGCGCAGCACAGCATGGCCCCTGGTGCGGTGTGGTGCAGCTCACCAGCGCAGCACAGCACAGCATGGCACGGTGTGCTTGAGCACAGCCCACCACCACAGCGTAGCACAGCATGGCATGGTGCAGCGCAGCTGGTCGCCAGCGCCAGCTCACCAGCGCAGCTGGTCGCCAAACCGCTTGTTCAGCGCCCGCACGCTGCCCTTGTCCAGATGGTCTGCGCACAACCGCGTACAATCCACATGCTGTTGGAAAAGCAAGGCCAGCCACCGATTCGGGTGCAGCAGCGCAGGTGTGGCTTGCAGGCAGGCGGGCAAAAACACACTGCACCATCTTGCGGGCCATAGCTGCTTTGCTGCAAGCTCCATGGAGCAGGCACGTGGCCAGATGCATGCTGCATGCGCCTGAATCGGCACGGCTCACCATAGTGGTTGTGGCTCAGCAGCACTGCATCCACCTTTGGCAGGCGCGGGTCGTCAATTGCGAAGGCGGGCGGCACCACTCGCTTGGGCCCCATCCACTGCACCGGGCTGCAGCAGGGGTGCCAAGAAAGACGCACACAACTCGATGGATTGAGGCTCAGCGCCGACACCCCGACTTGATGCGGCAAGCTCTGCCGTGCCACTGCAGTCCGCCGCCCTGCATGCAGGCAGGTCCTTCAGCCCATACGCCCAAGCAGGGTCGCCAGCCGTGACTCAACCCTCATGCCCCATGCCCCTTGCCTGCATCGCTGGCTAAAGATGGGGTCTGTGAGGAAGGTCAGGCCCTCCAGCTGCACCAGCAGGGTGGAGTGTCCCACCCACGTGGCCTGCACAGCGTCGCCTGCAGATAAGGCGGGATACATACATTGGCTCCGCAGGTGAAATGCAAAAGAAGCAGGCGATGTGGAGTGGCCTGCACAGGTCGCCTGCAGGTGAGGCCAGTTGTGAACACGTGAAGTGGAAGCTCATGCACACACAGAGGCATACCATGCCGGTGGCCTGCACAGTGGTGCCTGCAGACCCAGGCATGCTGGGTCAAAGCAAGCCGGTACGACACTTGCACTGCACATACAGGCCGCCGCATCTGATGCCTTCCGTGCACTCTGAACAACCGGCAGCCCAACCCCCAAGAATGTGTGTTATGCTTCCAACAACAACGGCTGCTCACCTGGAGGGTTGGCCAGCGCACCAACGTCCACTGGAGAAGAGATACCAATCGCAGGCGCTCCTGCTCTGTTCAATGCCTGCTCACCTGGCGGGTTGGCCAGCGCATCAAAGTCCACTGGCTCCAACGGGAAGGCGGCTGCAAAGTCGTCTGCCGTGGGCGAGTGGTTGCCAATCAGCCAGCCATCAGTGGGCACGCCCGCCCTGCATGGGGAAGCATGGAAGCGTGGGCTTGGTGGGGCCCAAGGCACCCAATGCGGTGCTGCAGCCTGAGAGCTACCCTGAGCTTCTCCAAAGCAGGGTGGCAATCTCCACGCAATGACGCAGCCGGCCGAGGCCTCCCAGTGCGCCCCACACCATGACTGCAAACGGCCCACTCGCGGCGGCCCAGGTGTCGCAGGCCCGTCCAAACATGAGCTTTGCCCGAACACAGCACAGCAGGTTCAGCGGCCAAACTGCAGCGGCAGACCAAGGCGCACTTGCGGCGCTCGCGGTTCCACTTGAGCACATCTGAAAACGAGCGCTCCTCCCACGTGTCCCAGGGGTTGTTGAAGCGGCCGTGCCGCCACGTCACTGCAATAGCCAGAAACAATACATGTTAGCCAGTGAGGAGGCAGGCGAGGCGCCTCCCAGGGGTGTGGAACTGGCTGTCACTCCCTTTACCAGGCAACAGCAGCAAGCCTCTCAAAGCACCTTCTCGGCTGCACCCCATGGAAGCACGCAAGCTCAAACAGTGGGCAGGAATGCCTCCCCACCTGTGGCGCGATGGTGCGGCGGCAGCGCCGCCTCAACAAAGTTTGGCAGCTTGTGAGCGTCCATGCCTGCCCCCCTCCGCACTGCAGCCCACAGAATGGCCGACCCTGCTGCAGCAGCCGCGAGCAGAGCCTGCAGGCCGCGAGGCAGGGCCATGCCCTAGCAGGGCGATGCGCGGATGGCCGTCTGCTACCGCAGCTGCAGACCGGGCGACGGCGGCGACGGGCGGCGGGCTGGAGATCGGGGAGCGGTGAGCTTATTGCGCGATCGGCGAGTCGTGGGAAACGATCTGATGGCCCAGTGGCAGGCAAGAGCGCTACTTAGGCCAGCAGCGGGTTGCCGCTCTGCCGTGCCTCAGCTGCGGCGCTTCAATACGGGTGCAATGGCAGGTGGTGAGATCGGCAGAACAACTGGGAGGCGAGGAGAGCGGGCCATGTTTGTGTGCCAGCTGCCGCTCTGCGCTGCCAACGCCGTGCTGCCGCCGGGTACGTGGCAGCTGCGCATGGCGTCAGCTTGCACTGCAGCGCACTTCATTCAGTGTTGTTAGCGCGTGTTTGATTGATTGCATTTGCTCTGAGCCAACCATTTGGTTGGTGACGGAAGGCTGGGACGCAACGGCAGCGGCAGCGCTGTGGAAATTAGCGCACGGGAAGGGGCATCCCTTCCCGTGTGGGTTGTGGCAGCAGCAGATAACTGCAGTGTGCTGTCTCACCCAGCCAACCGCTAGCGGCCCAGCAGCTCTCAACGCTGACACCTGCTCTGTGCGCCAGCATCCCATCCTCTCTGGGCTGCCTCAGTGCAAGCGCTTCAGTGCAGTTGCACACTGGTCTGCACTGGCACACTTAATGGGCAGGCAATCATGCAGTGGGCATGCAGATTGGGAACAGGCAGAGAGGGTGGGAAGGACGGTGAGCACTGGGGTGCAGCCGCAGGCAAGCGAGTTGCGGCAGGTACGAATGCAGGGCATGGGGAACAGGGTAGAATGAAAGCCAGAGAGAGGTCAATCAGGCAATGCTCAGGGTTATCATCAAGGCTCGGCAAAACGTTATTGGCAGGCGGGGGAACAGGGGCATGCCGGCAACAGACAGCATCTACAGAGGGTGATGTACAGGCGGGCAGACCAGCGATTCCAGCCGGAGCAAAGGGCAGAGCAAGGCGCCAAGCCACAAGGCTCGCAGCCACAGCAGACGGCCTAGCGCCGCACGGCGGCATGGCACGGCCCAGCCGGCTGTCATCAGGGGTCCTGCTCACAAAACTGCACACTCTGCTGATCCAGCCTTCGCCTCAATGTGGCGTGCCACCTCTGACATCTCCGCCTTCAGGCCGTCAACCTCCCTGCTAATCGTCCAGGCGCCCCAGCTGATGGACACCCAGATGGTGTAAGCCAGGAACAGCACGGCCTGTGGACAGGGGGCACCAGGCTGGGCGAGTTACTGATGACAGCGAGCGGGGCGGCACCGTGCCGTCCTGAGCATGGCACACAGCAGCTGGAACAGGCGTGACGGTCTGCAGCTGGGATGCTGCATACGTAGCATTGCACATCTTGAAGGTGTGTAAACCCTTCGCTGCCTCTCGCCGCAAACCCAGGCTCACCAGCTGGTTTGAGCTGAAAGAGACCGGCCGCAGCTGCAGTGGCGGCGGTGGCCAGAAGGGGGGCGGCGGCGGCCAGAAGGAGGGCCGCTGCGCAGACGAGGCGGGCCGCTGCACAGGGGAGGCTGGTGGCTGGCGGTCTTGGTCTGCCTGATGGGACATCACAGGTGCCACGACCAGACGGCGGCAGGCATGGCGGCGCCGGGGGGCCTGCAGCAGCGGCGGGACAGCGGGAGGGTTCAGGTGCCGCAGGTGCGTTGCGGCGTGCGCCATGGACGCTTGTTTTCGCAGCCAGGCAGGGCAGCGGGCGCCCGAGCGGCTCAGGCTGGCCACTTACCGAGCTGGGGCCAGTGTAGGCACGGAAGCAGCAGCAACGCGGCTGCAGCTGGCGGCCAGCATGGCTGTGCAGCTCGGCAGGGTGTGCACGGGTATCTGTGAGCAGGTCTGCTGCTGCTGCCACCTTTGCCCGGCTGCCGCCGCTGCTGGCTGCTGCCGCCGCCGCTGCGCTGCCCATCTGCCATGCATTCCGCCCATCCTGCTTTGCCCGCCTGTGTGCACGGCTTGACCATTCATGAGCTCATATCATGCATCACTCTGAGACGCCGGGTACGTGGGCGTGAGTTCAGCTAATGGACTAGACTGACTAGACTAGACTCGGTGCAAGGCGTCAGGGTGAGCTGTAGTCGTCGGCAGTAGTGGGGCAGGCGCATGCCAAGTGCAGGCATTCGTGCGGCGGGATCATGCAAATCAACACGAGGCTGCAGAGCAATGACAATATCAAATGCAGTGCATGGGGGCGCGTACAAATGGAAGGAACAAGGGGTAAGGCCGACGGAATCAAGGCTCAGCAAAACATGATTGGCAGGGGCGGGAACGGGGGCATGCCGGCAACAGACAGCGTCTACAGAGGGTGACGTACAGGTGGGCTATTCCAGCCGGAGCAAGGGCAGAGCAAGCGCCACGCCACAAGGCTTGCAGCCACAACAGACTGCCTAGCGCCGCAGGGCAGCATGGCAGGGCCCACGCCGGGCCCGCATCAGCGGCCCCTCTGCTGCGCAAGCAGCAGCAGCTGGTCGAGCTGCACGCTCTGCTGCTGCATCAGGGCACTCTGCTCATCCAGGCGCGCCCCCACATCCCGCGACATCTCAGAAATCTCCGCCTTCAGGCCGTCAACCTCCTTGCAAATGGTCCAGGAGCCCCAGCTGACAGACACCATGATTGTGTAAACCACAAACAGCATGGCCTGCAGAGGACAAAGGGTACCAGGCTGCGTTAGTTTCTGACGACAGCGAGCGCGGCGGCAGCAAGCCCCGCTTGTGAGCATGGTGCAGCAGCTGAAACAGGCGAGACGGCCTGCAGCTGGGATGCTGCATAAGTATAGGTGCAGGCATCATACAAGCCCCAATCCTTTCCAACTGCTGCTCACAAACCCAGGCTCACCAGCTGGTTGGACGTGAAACGGCGCGGCGGTGGCGGCGGCGGCGGCCAGAAGTGGAGGTGCCGTGTAGGGGAGGCCGGCCGCTGCGCAGAAGAGGCTGGCTGCTGCACAGCGGGGGCCCGCCACTGCACAGAGGAGGTTAGCTGCTGGCGGTCTTGGTCTGCCTGGTGGGACATCAAAGGCGCAACGACCGAGCGGCGGCTGGCATGGCGGCGCCGGGGGGCCTGAAGCAGCGGCGGGACAGCGGGAGGGTTCAGGTGCCGCAGGTGCGTTGCGGCGTGCGCCATGGACGCTTGTTTTCGCAGCCAGGCAGGGCAGCGGGCGCCCGAGCGGCGCAGGCTGGCCACTTACCGAGCTGGGGCCCAGTGTAGGCACGGAAGCAGCAGCAACGCGGCTGCAGCTGGCGGCCAGCATGGCTGTGCAGCTCGGCAGGGTGTGCACGGGTATCTGTGAGCAGGTCTGCTGCTGCTGCCACCTTTGCCCGGCTGCCGCCGCTGCTGGCTGCTGCCGCCGCCGCTGCGCTGCCCATCTGCCATGCATTCCGCCCATCCTGCTTTGCCCGCCTGTGTGCACGGCTTGACCATTCATGAGCTCATATCATGCATCACTCTGAGACGCCGGGTACGTGGTCATGAACTCAGCTGATGGACTAGACTAGACTCGGTGCAAGGCGTCAGGGTGAGCTGCAGTCGTCGGCAGTTGTGGGGCAGGCGCATGCCAAAGGGCAGGTGTTTGTGCAGCGAGACCATGCAGATCAGAGACACAAGGGTGCAGACCAATGACAATATCAAATGCAAGGCATGGGAAAGCGTACAAATGGAAGGAACAGGGCGGAATCAAGGCTCAGCAAAACGTTATTGGTATGCGGGGGAACAGGGGCAAGGCAACAAACAGCATCTACACAGGGTGATGTACAGGTGGGCACACCTGCCCAGCGGTGTCAAGTCAGAGCAAAGGCAGAGCAGGGCGCCAAGCCACAAGGCTCGCAGCCGCAGCCGACGGCCTAGCACCGCAGGGCGGCATGGCAGAGCCCGCCCCGGCTCGCATCAGCGGCCCCTCGTCTGCGCAAGCAGCAGCAGCTGATCGAGCTGCGCACTCTGTTGCTGCATCAGGGCACTCAGCTGGTCGAGCTGTGCGCTCTGCTCCTGCATCAGGGCGCTCAGCTCCTGCATCTGGCCGCTCTGCTGCTGCATCAGGGCACTCTGCTCATCCAGGCACGCCCCCACGTCCCGCGACATCTCAGAAATCTCCGCCTTCAGGCCGTCAACCACCCTGCCAATGGTCCAGGCGCCCCAGCTGATAGACACCATGAACGTATAAGCCAGGAACAGCGCGGCCTGCAGAGGATACCAGGGACACCAGGCTCGGCGAGTTACTGGTGACAACGAGTGCGGCGGCAGCAACCTCCGCTTGTGAGCATGGCAAAGCAGCAGGAGCAGGCGGAGCAGCCCTGCAGCTGGGATGCTGCTCACGCATTGCTGCACATCTCAAAGGCGTCTGCACCCTTTGCTGCTGCTCGCAAACTCAGGCTCACCAGCTGGTCGGCCGTGAAAGGGCCCAGAGGCGGTGACGACGGCGGCCAGAAGGCGGGCTGCCGCACAGGGGAGGCCGGCTGCTGTGCAGAGGGGGCTGGCCGCTGAGCGGAGGGGGCCGTATGCTGCCGGTCTTCGTCTGCCTGGCGGGACTTCACAGGCGCAACGACCGAGCGGCGGCAGGCATGGCGGCGGCAGGCAAGGGCCTGGGGGGCGGCGGGTGGGCGAGGGTTCAAGTGCCGCAGGTGCATTACGGCGTGACACGGAGACGCTTGTTTTCGCAACCAGGCAGTGCAGTGGCCGCCCAGGGCGGCGCAGGCAGGCCGCTTACCGAGCTGGGGCCGAGTGTCGGCAAGGGAGCAGCAGCAGCACGGCAGCTGGCGGCCAGCATGGCTGTGGAGTGCGGTAGGATGTGCAGGGGGTATCTGTGAGCAGGTCTGCTGATGCCACCTCTGCTCGGCTGCCGCCGCCGCTGCTCTGCCCATCTGCCATGGTGCCACTGCCGGGCCGCAGCCATGCAGCCGTGCCCTGCAGGTACAGCTGGTGCAACCACCGTGGTTTAGCAAGAAGGGTGGGTTGGAGGCATGATAGGGTGGCCTTGGGCAGCCAGAGGGAGAGGCCCTCCTAGCCCCTGCCGCCGCCGCACATCAGATTGCGCGCTGTGCCGCTGCAGGCAAGCCGCTGCCATCCAGCTGCTGTCGCTCGACCTCGCTAATATTGGCGGCATTCCTAGCTTCTCTTGGTGTTTCAACCTACCATTGGGGCAGGTGTGGGGCAACGCATGTCAGCCTTGACACAGCCCATACTCCCATGAAGGCAGCCGCTGGCGGCGCCGCAACTCTCAGCATCGGCGCCACTAGTGAATCTGCCCAATGTTTACTGGGAAAGTTACGAACATTCCTGACATTCTACCGATTTCTTTTCTAGGGAATAACCAGAACATGGTACTATGCTACTCTACTGCATTATGGAAAGCAGTAATCACCCGCTCCTACCGACTTTCTCATCATACGTGGTAAAGCCAAACTTCCACTGGATTCTATTTCTCTTAAAAACCGCTCTACCACATTTCCTTGCCCATGGGCTCTTCCCGCGCCTTTAAACCGCTTTTCGAGCTGCTAGGGCACAGCGATATCATCTGGGAGCGCATTAAACGGGTTTGCACCTGGGGAAGGGCCCCAGCATCGCGCGCCTGCTGCCCCTGCTGCGCCCACCTGTCAGCTGCCGGTTCAAACAACTCGTGCTTCCTGGCACACCGCAACCACTCCGCGTCCGCCCTCCAGCCTCTTGCAAGTAGTTCAGCTGAAAGGCATGGACTGCAGACGGCCCCAGGCCTCGCCGAGCGAGTCGAGCTCCTCAGCGGGGCCTCGCCGCGCGCCGGCCGGCGCTTCATTAGCTACGGCGAATAGATGCTCGCTCTAGGCGCAAACAGGCAAGCGCTCCGCCCAGCAGCCGGCGCGGCTGCTCGGGCCCGCCGGCAGCTGTTAGCCCTGCCGCGCCACTTCTGGGCTTTGACGCGCTCACGATGCGTTTGTTAGGCGCTGCGTGGCTGCAGCGTGCAAGCAGGGAGCAGCGGCAGTTGGTGGGGCAGCACACCGCCGCTGCCGTCGCCTTTGCCACCAACGGCTGTCTGCCCTGCCCTCATCCCTCATCCCCAGCAGGCTATATATCGTTGGGAAACTTTCAATATACATAGTGTCATATTTTCGTTCAGGTGGGGGGAAGCGTTGGGCAGCCTGCGTGATGGGGGTCGAGGGGCGGGTGCATGGCGGCTAAGGTGAGGCGTGGCGCCGCTGAGTGCCGCCACGCCAACCCGGCCCCCCTGCCTTCCTCCGACCCCATCTGCTGCAGGCTGCTACGCCTATGACTCTATACCTAGCAATCAGTGCTTTTAAGCGCTCCAAATGAACGGAATTGAGGCTGCTATGGGTTGTGGGGAGGAACTGGGTGAACATTTTGGTAGCCTGCATCTACCTGGTTTTCCACTGCCTTGCAGGAGTGGGGTGAGAAATCTGGTGAACATCATGATACCTATTTCTTGAATGCACTTCTTACTGCTTTGCGTATTTTACCACATTACGAACTGAAACGTGGTAAAGCTCTTTCTAGGCACTTTGAAATGCAGTGAGCATAAAAATTAACCTGGTAATGATGGTCCAATGGAGTTTTGAAACGGGGTAGAATAAAAATGTGTAAAATGGATTTTGGCTGGGGATAAATATGGTAAAAAAAATTTTTTTAAACCCATCCCAGTTTACTAGCGCGCCTGGCCTGCGCGTCACTCTCTCAACCTCTCTGGGCTGCCTCAGTGCAAATAGGTGAGGCGCAGACAATGTTGCACAAGTGGGCAGTGGCGCATGCAAAAAGCAGGCATTCATGCAGTCGGTGCATGCGGGTTCGGAACAGGCAGAGAGGGTGGAAAGGACTCACAGGTGGGCGCCACAGGTGAGCACTGCGGTGCAGCCGCGGGCATGCGAGGTTCGGCGGGAATGAATGGCAGGTACGAATGCAGGGCATGGGGAACAGGGTAGAATGAAAAACAGAGCGGGGTCAGTCGGTGCCGTTCAGTGCAACATCATCATCAAGGCTCGGCAAAACGTTCGGAGCAGGCGGGGGAACAGAGGCATGCAGGCACTGAAGCCATCTATAAAGCCAATATGTACAGGTGGGCGGCCAGGAAGGCAGGGCGAGGCGCCAAGCTGCAAGGACCGGCGCCGCAGCAGAAGGCCTAGCGCCGAAGGGCAGCATGGCAGGGGCCGCGCCGAGCCCGCATCAGAGGTCGAGCTGCAGCAGCTCGTTGAGCTGCGCGCTCAGCTGGTCCAGGCGGCCCCCCACGTCTCGCGACGTCTCAGCAATCTCCGCCTTGAGGGCGTCAGCCTCCGTGCCAATGGTCCAGGCGCACCAGCTGACAGACACCATGATGGTGTAAACCGCAAACAGCGCGGCCTGCAGAGGACAAAGGACACCAGGCTGGGCGAGTTACTGGTGACAGCGAGCGGGGCGGCACCGTGCCCATCCTGAGCATGGCACAGCAGCTGGAGCAGGCCAGACAGCCTGCAGATGGATGCTGCACCCGCAATGCTTCACATCCCAAAGGTGCCCGAAACCTGCTTTGCACGCAATGCTTCACATCCCAAAGGTGCCCGAAACTTGCATCTCAAAACCCAGGCTCACCACTTGGTTGGATTTGAAAGGGCCCGGAGGCGGCGGCGGCGGCGGCCAGAACGGGGGCTGCCGCGTCGGGGAGGCGGGCCGCTGCACAGAGGGGGCCCGCCACTGCACAGAGGAGGCCAGCTGCTGCCGGTCTTGGCCTGTTTGGTGGGGCTTCACGGCCGCAACAACCGGACGGCAGGCATGGCGGCGGCGGGGCGCCTGCGCCGGCGGTGGATGGGCGGTGAGGGTTCAGGTGCCGCAGCAGGGTTGCGGCGTGCGCCACGGACCCTTGTCCTCGCAGCCAGGCGGTGCAGCGGCCTCCCAGCGGCGCAGGCTGGCCACTTACCCAGCTGAGGCCCAGTCTGGGCACGGGAGCAGCCGCGCGGCTGCAGCTGGCAGCCAGCATGGCTGTGGATGCCCGGGTGGGGTGTGCAGCGTTATTGTGAGCTCCGCGCAGGCCTGCTGCTGCGACAAGCTGGAAGTGAGGGCCCTGCCGTTCACCCCTCCCACTGCTCTCCACTCACTGAGCTGAGCAGGACTGCGGCAACACACAGCGCTCACTCACTCATCCACTGCCCGCCCCATGCCGCCGCCGCTGCCGCCGCTCGCTCACTCGCTTCACTCACCCACCCTAAACCCACCCACAAAACCCTAACCCCCTACACCCTGGCATCGCTTGCTAGCTGACACGCTGGGGCCGAAAGTGCCCGCCTGGCAGCCTCTAAAACCTAACAGTCGGGCATCGGGGTTGGCAGCCGTGCAGGCTGGCCAGAAGTGGGTACGCCAGCTGGCCGCTTGCCTGCCCAAAGTTGATCTTTATGTAACACTGAGTAGAAAGGAGCAGGAGGGGAGGCATTGCGTGGCTTCCTTGGGATGCAAGGGCCGGAAGAAAGCGCATGATGCACACCTGGCTGCTCGGCAAGCAACCGTGGCCGCACAAGTTGGCTTTCCCTTCGCACGCAAAGGGCTACTCCTCTCCAACCCCACCACGCGGCAGCTGCTGGCGCAACCCTGCTCGCCTGAAGTACGCGGGACTGTCCCGCCACTTGCGCAGGCTGGCCTTGGCATGCTGCAGCCGCTTGCCGCGGTTCACGGCTGATAGCGGCGGCTTGATGCGCACGGCATGGATGCACAGCGCAGGGTCGATCCGCTTTGCCGCCCGCCACAACGTCTTGTAAGAGCAGCCCTTGCCGCCGTTGGCTCGCTGCCTAATGGCCTCCAGTTCCTGGCAGTTCTCACAAGCGTCTTTGGCGCTGATATAGCCGTTCTGGGGCCAGCCGCGCTCTGCTGCTTTGGCCGCAAAGAGAGCGGCTGCATCGGCGGCGGCGGCCGTGCTGACCGCCCTGGGCCGCCCGCTGCGCGCAGCGTCGTGCAGGCTGTACTGCTTGCGCAAGCGTTCCCCCCAGTGCTTGCAGAAGTCGCCAGGCCGGGTGACAGCCCCCGGGTGCTGCTGCTGCAACTTGGCTGCGGCCGCTGACTTGCGCTCCCGCTTTGGCAGGCGCTGAACTGACTCCCAGATGAGGGCTGCATCCAACCGCAGCTGGTGGGGCTTCTTGTTCGCCCCGCTGCGGGGCATCGCGACCCGGCCCTGCTGCTGGTTGCTGCTCTGCGGTCTGACGGGCGGAAATCAAGGTCTGAGAGATGACTAGAAACGATCTCTGGGGTACCGCCGGCGTGAGACGGCCTGCCCGAGGAGGCCCGCCGGGGGTGGCGGTGCGCTGAGCTGCGCTGCGCTCCAGGCGGTGCTGCAGCACAACGGCGCTTGGGTACTGTGTGCCGGGCCTACCCACACGTAGAGGACTTATACCAGAGCAGGTTGGGGCTGGATGGGAGGTAAACCGGCAGCGCACCCGCGCAGGAGGCGGGGGCAGGCGAGGGCAGCGCATGGTGGCGGTTGGAGAGCGGTGCATGTGACGGCCGAACAGGCGAGCTCCGCCAGGCTGATAACACGTGTCGGAAAGTCAAGCCAACTTGGGTCCCGTGCCGCATTGAAGTAGAGGTCCTGACCATGGCGTGCCATGGGAAATGCAACATGCGCATGTGGCTTAAACCGAACTTGTCCTCAGGCTGGCCAGAAGTGGGTACGCCAGCTGGCCGCTTGCCTGCCCAAAGTTGATCTTTATGTAACACTGAGTAGAAAGGAGCAGGAGGGGAGGCATTGCGTGGCTTCCTTGGGATGCAAGGGCCGGAAGAAAGCACGGTTTCTCGATGCTCCGGAGCCAAATTTAAAGATAGCGCCTTCGGCGCTGCCACCCCCCTCCAGCACTTGTGGTGGTTGAGAGGCATTTGCTTGGCTGATTGGCGCCGGCACCGAGCGTGCAGGAGCGAGGCCCCCTTTGCGACCTTCCCAAATAGTGCAGGTGGGAGGCCTGCAGCGCAGCAGTATGGGTGGCAAGCTTGCCTGCAGCGTTTGGTGGCGGCCAGGGGCCAGTTGCAAAAACGGCTTGAGAGGGGGTGGGTGGGGGGCTGACCTGGCTGGTCCCCTCTTGCCCACCCCCAGGCCAGACATGTTTTCGTCCCTTGCCGTCTCACTGGCGTTTCTACTCTCAATTGGGTATGTGAGGGCAGGGTGCTGGGCAGCGGGAACACGCTGGGTGGGGGTGGGGAAGGGGGTGGGTGGGTGGCAGCACTTAGCTGGATTTTGGCCAGTTTTGGGGGTGGGCTGAAAAGTGGGCTGAAGTTGAGGCCTTCCCACATCTTAGCAGAGCTGCTCCAGAAATGGATCCCCTGCATTCCTCTCACATCCATGTGTGGTGGCTGCCAGCAGCCCTTCAGCCCAGCTGTTTAGCAAATGCCCTGGTGGCCAGACGTTGGCAAAGTTGGGGGGTTGGTGAAAAGACTTCTGTCCAGACTGAGGCTTTTTGCACTACATTTTTGGCACATTTGCCTGGCTTTCCTGGCCACGCCACGAAGCCTTTCCACAGGCTCTCGATTTCGTTGATGCATGCCCTCCCCCAGCTTCCTGCATGCAAGGTTTCAAAGCTGCAGCTCCTGCTTTGGGCAACAAGGTTGCTCACCCCTCCAAAGCGCTGCCAACCGGGTTGTGCACACAGCACATGAGCAGGAAAAAACAGTGCAGTGGCATGGCTCGCCCTGGCAGCCCCCATTAAATGCGGCACCATTGTGTGAGCTTGCAATGTGTGGGGAGGCAGCTTGAACTGGCTGCCATGCATGGTGTCGTGATGGCATGTGCACCTGTGCCATGTGCTGCGGTGGGTGGCCGGTCGCCTTCGTGCCAGTCTGCCCTTTCAGCCAGCAGCCTCGCTCATTTACAGTGCAGGGCTGCCCTGAAATGCCACAATTAAATAATACAAGCTGAATTGTCATGAAATGAAGCAATGGTGACCAGGCAGGTGCTGCATTCCCAAGCCCACTCGTGGGAGTGCCGTCCGTGCCGCCGCCGCCGCTGTCGGTGCGTTCGCCTCAGCAGCCATGTCCTAGCTGCACAAACGAGTATAGAGACTGGATTGCCATCAGCATTCAGCATAAGCACAACAACAAGGTCTACTACCAGCCAAGAGCAGGAGCAATAGCATCCACAGCTGCACAGCTGCAAACTGGGCGCCACCCCACCTGCGCCTCCGCCATGCGCTGCTCACCTGAGCTTGGCAGGGGCATAGCCGCCTCCATGATCCTTGACATACTTCCACAGTGCAGGCAGGCCTTTCATGTCCTTGGTCACGTGATCAGAGTCGATCTTGTCAAAAAAAATGTCGGTCAGCATGTCTCGCAGACGCGCTGGGCCGGCAGCAGTCCTGAGCTGCGACACCGCGCTGCGCACAAAGGCACATTAGGGAGCAGCAGCAGCCTTCATACAGCAGCACAGCCACACCAGTAAACCCTCCTGAAATAAGCACAACAAGCGGCAGCAGCACAGCAACAGCAGCAACAGCAACTGCCAGCAGCTGCTGGGCAAGCAGGCGAGCAGGCATGCAGCAACAAGCAAGCAGGCAGGCAGCAGAACATCTAGGCCTATCGCCAAGCGTGTTGCCGTGCTCACTGTGCTCACATGGAAAAGGCTGGGGTCACAGTGCCATGCACGTGCTCGATGCACTTGTGCATGTCTCCACTGGCTGGGGGGAGGTCCACCCTGTCCCCCTCCATGATGCCGATGTCGTACAGGTCTGCGTCGTGAATCCTGCACAGGGACAGGGATGTGGAGAGAGCACCGTGACAGAGGGTGGCGGCAGTGGGGCAATGAGCCAGCCTGCATGGGCACGTGCAGTGCAACAAAAGCATGCATGCAGCTAGGCCGTGCAGCTTGCAAGCGCTCACGCTGGGTTGTCGAATGACCACAGTGCGCCCAGGGCCAATGGCGAGTTGGGGTGCTTGCGCAGGTGATCCAAAATCTGCAGCAGAGTGGTGCCAAAGTCACCCCACATCAGGCAAATCAGCACACCAACCATATGCCACCACCGCTGGTCTGCTGGTTGTGCAGCAAGCTGCCCTATGTGCGGGCCGCTGGTCAGCGGGCGGGCCTGCGGCACCCTGCTGTTGCTGGAGCTGCCACCTGCGTACCTTCTCCTCTGCCTCCTCCACAAAGTATGCCATCACGTCGTGAAACTCCTGCTGCGTGGGGGCCTTGGCATACCGAGCCTGCCGCTGCCGCTGCCGCTGCGCCTTGCCGGCGCGGGCGGCGGCGGCTGCACCCTGCGGCGACTGAACTTTCGTCTTCTTCTGCAATGCCCTCTTGGTCTGCAGACATGAGGCCCAAGAAAGCATGGTGGAGAGATGATCAGATGAGAAGCATCTGGGCAGACAGCATGAATGTTGGCGTGCGGCTACGCGGTGTGGCGGTGAGCAGCAGGCAACAGTTCTACTGGGTGGCACGCTGCGGACAGCACTTCAGGCTGCTGCAGGTGGACTCGGTGCAGCAGGCACTCAGGAAACAGGAGCAGCACATCGGCAGTAGCAGCGGCGGCAGCAACAGCAGTGGCGGCACGGGCCTACGCTGCCCCATCTGCGAGCCGCTCAGCACAGAACTCAGCCGGCATGTGCAGCCAGTGCGGGCGGCAGCACATGAGACAGGACAGCTTTGGTTGGCAGAGGTGCACTGCCTGGAGGGGCGGTGCAGCCCAGCCGACTTGTGGTTCCCTCACCTGCGGCTGGCCGTCCAGGTTGATGGCGCTGGCCACACGGATGTGGCAGTGTACAGCAAGACAGCAGAACAGCAACAGCGCACCGATGCCTACTTTGACAACGAGGTGGTGCGCCAGGGGCAGCGTGCAGTGCGCATTCACTGGCGGGATGCAGCACAACCCGCAGCGGTGCTGGCAGCGGCTATGCGGGCATGCGAGCAGCAGCCAGCAGCAGCATTTGTCATGTACAGCAGCAGCTACAGCCGCACCACCAAGGTGACAGTGGATGTGGATCATTGGGAGGAGGTGGGCATGCGGCAGCACCGCCAGCGGCAGCAAGACACAACCAGCAGGTGCGCACCCAGTATTTCCGCCGCAGGCCGGTAGTGCCGGTCACAAACTTGATTGCCACGGCGCCCAGCTCCGCATTGACGCAGGCGTAGTAGTTGATGGTGGCGCGGGCCTTGCCGCCGGTGGTGATCATTGGGTGCTCAATCACCTCCGGCTCCTCGCCACGCCTGCCAATCACTTTGAGCTTGCCGGGCATCACCACAATCTTCTTGCTATCCACCCACATGATGCGCCTGCAGGGTGGCGGCCACAGCGGCAGTACTGTCGTGAGGAGAGAGTGCAAGGTGCGAAGGGGGACAGCGCATGATGCACACCTGGCTGCTCGGCAAGCAACCGTGGCCGCACAAGTTGGCTTTCCCTTCGCACGCAAAGGGCTACTCCTCTCCAACCCCACCACGCGGCAGCTGCTGGCGCAACCCTGCTCGCCTGAAGTACGCGGGACTGTCCCGCCACTTGCGCAGGCTGGCCTTGGCATGCTGCAGCCGCTTGCCGCGGTTCACGGCTGATAGCGGCGGCTTGATGCGCACGGCATGGATGCACAGCGCAGGGTCGATCCGCTTTGCCGCCCGCCACAACGTCTTGTAAGAGCAGCCCTTGCCGCCGTTGGCTCGCTGCCTAATGGCCTCCAGTTCCTGGCAGTTCTCACAAGCGTCTTTGGCGCTGATATAGCCGTTCTGGGGCCAGCCGCGCTCTGCTGCTTTGGCCGCAAAGAGAGCGGCTGCATCGGCGGCGGCGGCCGTGCTGACCGCCCTGGGCCGCCCGCTGCGCGCAGCGTCGTGCAGGCTGTACTGCTTGCGCAAGCGTTCCCCCCAGTGCTTGCAGAAGTCGCCAGGCCGGGTGACAGCCCCCGGGTGCTGCTGCTGCAACTTGGCTGCGGCCGCTGACTTGCGCTCCCGCTTTGGCAGGCGCTGAACTGACTCCCAGATGAGGGCTGCATCCAACCGCAGCTGGTGGGGCTTCTTGTTCGCCCCGCTGCGGGGCATCGCGACCCGGCCCTGCTGCTGGTTGCTGCTCTGCGGTCTGACGGGCGGAAATCAAGGTCTGAGAGATGACTAGAAACGATCTCTGGGGTACCGCCGGCGTGAGACGGCCTGCCCGAGGAGGCCCGCCGGGGGTGGCGGTGCGCTGAGCTGCGCTGCGCTCCAGGCGGTGCTGCAGCACAACGGCGCTTGGGTACTGTGTGCCGGGCCTACCCACACGTAGAGGACTTATACCAGAGCAGGTTGGGGCTGGATGGGAGGTAAACCGGCAGCGCACCCGCGCAGGAGGCGGGGGCAGGCGAGGGCAGCGCATGGTGGCGGTTGGAGAGCGGTGCATGTGACGGCCGAACAGGCGAGCTCCGCCAGGCTGATAACACGTGTCGGAAAGTCAAGCCAACTTGGGTCCCGTGCCGCATTGAAGTAGAGGTCCTGACCATGGCGTGCCATGGGAAATGCAACATGCGCATGTGGCTTAAACCGAACTTGTCCTCAGGCTGGCCAGAAGTGGGTACGCCAGCTGGCCGCTTGCCTGCCCAAAGTTGATCTTTATGTAACACTGAGTAGAAAGGAGCAGGAGGGGAGGCATTGCGTGGCTTCCTTGGGATGCAAGGGCCGGAAGAAAGCACGGTTTCTCGATGCTCCGGAGCCAAATTTAAAGATAGCGCCTTCGGCGCTGCCACCCCCCTCCAGCACTTGTGGTGGTTGAGAGGCATTTGCTTGGCTGATTGGCGCCGGCACCGAGCGTGCAGGAGCGAGGCCCCCTTTGCGACCTTCCCAAATAGTGCAGGTGGGAGGCCTGCAGCGCAGCAGTATGGGTGGCAAGCTTGCCTGCAGCGTTTGGTGGCGGCCAGGGGCCAGTTGCAAAAACGGCTTGAGAGGGGGTGGGTGGGGGGCTGACCTGGCTGGTCCCCTCTTGCCCACCCCCAGGCCAGACATGTTTTCGTCCCTTGCCGTCTCACTGGCGTTTCTACTCTCAATTGGGTATGTGAGGGCAGGGTGCTGGGCAGCGGGAACACGCTGGGTGGGGGTGGGGAAGGGGGTGGGTGGGTGGCAGCACTTAGCTGGATTTTGGCCAGTTTTGGGGGTGGGCTGAAAAGTGGGCTGAAGTTGAGGCCTTCCCACATCTTAGCAGAGCTGCTCCAGAAATGGATCCCCTGCATTCCTCTCACATCCATGTGTGGTGGCTGCCAGCAGCCCTTCAGCCCAGCTGTTTAGCAAATGCCCTGGTGGCCAGACGTTGGCAAAGTTGGGGGGTTGGTGAAAAGACTTCTGTCCAGACTGGTGTCATGAGTGAGTGAGTGAAGCGAGTGAGTGAGCTGCCGGGCGGCATTCATGAACAGCCGGGTTCAGCAGTGAACGGCGGCTGGTTCGCTGATGAACGGCTGTGTGCTTGCAACGAAGCGAGTGACCCAAATTACTGCCTAAAACGAGTTCACTGCCGCTCACTTCCGCCTTCTGGCTGCTGCTGCCACCTCTGCCCGGCTGCCGCCGCTACGCTGCCCATCTGCCATGCATTCCGCGCACCCTCCCTTGGCCGCCACAGTGCACGGCTTGACCATTCATGAGCTCACACCATTCACCACTCGTCAGAACCACCACTCATCACAAGCTCATCACTCAGAAAATACCCAGTGCTGGGAGGCGGGAAATCATGAGGTTGAGGGGCCAGACGGGTGTGGGTGGAACCACGCATGTGAAGGGCAGGTAATGAGGCGGGCGGACAACCGCAAGCCTCACAGGTGCTGCAGAGTGGTCTGTGCCGCAGGGCAGCATGGCAGGGCCCGCGCCAGACCCGCATCAGGTGCCCTTCTCCTGCTCCAGCTGCTGTTGCAGCCGCTCCAGCTGTCCGCTCAGCAGCTCCAGCTTGCTGTTTGTGGCCGTTTTGAACTCAGCAAACTCAACTCGCACGTCTGCAAAGTGTTGCTGCACTAAGCACGCTGCCCCGATGGTGGCCAGGAAGACCATGGAATCTATCTGCGGGCACGGGAGGCAGGAAGGGAGGCAGCGGGACACCGGGGTGAGTGGTGTGCAGCAACCGGAAGGAGGCGAGGACGACAGCTGGCAGCCTGCAGCTGGGGCAAACACGTGTCATGCAGATCAGGAGACACTCCCAGCAAAACCCGAGGCGCACCTTGATGTAGCCCAGAGTCCACGGCTCGGGCGCGGTCTGCGGCGGCGGCGACGCGGCGGGCGGCTCTGGCGAGGAAGCCAGCGGCTCGTCGTCGCGCTGCGGGTGAGTTGAGCGTGGGGGAGGGTGTGTGCAAGTGCTCTCAAATAGCAGCGGGGCACAGAGTTGAGCGTGGGGGAGGGTGGGTGCAAGTGCTCTCAAAAAGCAGCGGGGCACAGGGTTGAGCGTGGGGGAGGCCAAGGGCGGCATGTCAAGGGCGCGTCGCGCCTATCAACGGCTCTTCTGCGCAGGCTGCAGCAGCTGCTGCAGCTGCAGCAGCTGGGCACTCATCTCCTGCTGCTGGCCGCTCAGCTTCTCCAGCTGTGCGCCCTGCTGCTGCTGCTGGGCGCCCAGCCGCTGCTGCTCGGCACTCTGCTTTTCAAACATGGTGGCGGTGCTGCCCTTGAACGCCACAGTGTCCACCCGCACATCCGCAAACTGCTTGTCGACATCCCGTGTCACCACCACTGCCCCGGAGACCAGCATCATAAGCAGCGTCAGCCCGCCCTGCAGGCACGGGACACAGGTTGGGAGACAGCCGGGCAGCGGGGTGAGTGGAGAGCAACCGGGAAGCCGGCGTGGAGACGCAACGCACAGCTGGGAACGAACACACATCCTGCAGACTAGGAGGTCTTCCCGGCGCAATCCCCAAACGCACGATGATCTGTGCCACCGTCGCGGCGGGCGGCGGCGAGGCGGGGGGCGCGGGC
>RRZL01000080.1:4190922-4209421 GCA_006782975.1 Chlorella sp. Dachan | reverse complement strand
AGGCAGCACCCCCCACCTGCGGTTGCGGCCCAAAGTCGGCTGGCAGCTCCAAATCGTAGCAGTACAGCACATCCCGCTTCAGCCCCGCCGGCTGCAAGCAAGTGGGTGGCAGAGCTTGCATAGCATCAAGCAGCTCGAGAATCAGCAGTGGGGCACCTCCCGCTCTGCTGCCCAGTTGGCTGCATCAATACACGTGGACACAAAGCACATGGTGGGTGCAAGCTGCTGAGATGCTACAATGCCACGACGCATGAGAACCATGGCTGACGTAGACCGCTGCTGCCTTTCTGAACAACTTCTGCCAGCAGCCAGCCCTGATGACGCACCTGCAGCGAGGTGTAGCTGACTGCCCCAGCCGCCTTGGCACGAACCGCCAGCTGCTCAGGCACGCTCGCCTCCTCCTCGCATTCCTTGACCACGTTCTCCCGGCAGCTGCAGAATAAAGCGGGATGCAGTTGGGGCTTTGATGAATGAAGCAAAGTAAGCGCAGGGTCTTGCACTCCTTGACCGCGTTCTCCCGGCAGCTGCGCGGTGGATTGGAGGGCTCAGCACGGCTGGGAGCGCACAAGCCGTGCGAGGCGCCCTACTTTCTGCCGGCTGTTGGGCCCACTTCCACTCCCCGCCCAACCGCCCACCCAGTGGCTCCAATCTAACCAGCCTACCGTCAACATTTCACCTGCACCAAACTACACTTCAACAACAAACGCAGCCCACCTGAGGCCGTGCGGCTGGCCGCCTGCCACGATGTGGTCCAGCTTTCCGGGCCACGTGGGCTTGCTGCAGCTGCGGCGCGCCACCCACAGCTCCTGGCTGCCGTCTGGCAGGGTCACGTAGCCGTTGATGTGCACGCCTGCGGGGAGTGGCAGGTTAGAGACGGCAGCTGAGTGAGCGCCACCCACAGCTGCTGGCTGCCGTCGGCAGCGTCAAGTGGCCGTTGATGTGCACGCCTGCAGGGAGAGTTTGAGGGAAGACTGCCGGCGGCCAGCGCAGCCACACAGCGCCTGCAGTGCATGTAGAGCCCAATTCAGTGCGCTGTGCACCCTGATGCCACGGCAAGGCGCCATGGCATGCACCAATACCATCAATAGCTCACACGCATACATACTGCAGCTCTCAAGGCTCCAGCAGCCCTCGCCAACCCACCGTATGCTTTGATGCCAAAGTGAGGCGCTGCGGCGCGCTCCACCAGGAACGCAGGCTCGTCGTGGAACGACTGAACAGCGGGGTACAGCTCGTTACGCCAGCCCTCTATGAGCCCCTGTGCCAAGGGGTGAAGCGAGCAGAGTGGTCAGAACAGCAGCATACATGCCTGCCATGCAATGAAGAAGTGCGGGGCAGCACGGGTTCTGTGCGCCACCGTCAGATCAGGCGAGAGCCGCCCCGAGGCTCAGCCAGCAATGCAGCGATATCACGTTGCTTCCACTATCCCCACCTCGTCCCGCAGCTGCTGCAGTACACCCGCAATCGCCTCGGTTCGCTGCTGCTGCGTGGCGAGCCGTGGGTGGACCGCCACCCCGCTGCCGCCGCTGCCGCTGCTGCTGCGCTGGAAGACGTCGGGGAACTGCAGCAGCCGCTCCGCAAAGCTGCAGGCGGGCCAGTAAGACCGGTAATCAGCGCCGGAGCAGCGACACAGAGCACGCGTTTGCTTTGAGCAGTGTGGGAGGCGGGGAGGCATGCGGGCTGCTTGCTGCAGCGGGACCCACCCAGCCGGGGCGCACTTGCAGCCTGGCCATCTCAGCACCGCAGTTGCCCAGATCCACAGCCTCACTCTGCCTTGAGGTAGCCGACCGTCTTGCCGCCCACAGTCAAGTCAAGAAACTCGCCGGCTGCTGCCGCCGCCGCGCCGTTGTTGCAGACGTGCACCCAGTGCAGGAAGCCGGGGATGAAGGGCGCAAAGTCGCTGGCGCTGCTGCGGCAGGGAAGGAGGGGCAGGCACTGGTGCAGGACTTGGCCATGAGCGTAGCGTGCATGCAAGGGGACAGCGAGGTGGGAGTGGCATGTGTCGTGCCGCACCTGGGCTGCTGCGCCAGCGGCGGCGGCGGCGGCGCGGAGCCGACGGCTATGGGCGCAGTGAATGCTGCTGCTGCTGCTGCCGCCTGGGAGGCACTGGCTGCGGCCTTGGTGGCCATGGGGCTCGATCTGCAGCGAGCCAGGGCTCGGGAGGAGCTCTGCAGCGAAGGGCAGCAGTGGAGCGCGAGCCGCAGGGCCATTGCACGCTCCTTGTTGGCAATTGCTCCCTGCGATCGCTGCAGGTGGTGGGGATGGCGATGGGCGCACTTGCAAGGCACCGCATGAGCGCTTGCGTGGACGGATGGCCCACCGGCGTTGGGGCGCCCCATCGCGCACTCTGCACATACACACAACCACCCTCGACACTGCCCACATCGCCCAGGTTGTCAGCAGGCGGCTACACGCAGCGAGCAGCGGACACCCACTTGGGCGCGCTCACTTCCGGCACAATGCAGGCTCTGGGCGCCCGCATGAGCCTCAGCAGGCCATGCCCGCAGCCCCTGCGCGCCAGCAGGCAGTGCAGCAGGCTGGTGGGCGGCAGCAGCAGGCCCCAAGTGGCCGCCAGGGTGTTTGGAGGCAAGGGCGACCCGGAAAAGGAGGTGAGAGCCGCTCGGGAGGTCGTGCCGGGATGCCCTGGCTTCACTGCTGTCGCCGCCGCCGCCGCACCGCCGGTGCCGCCGCCGCTGCCTGCCAGGATGCTGCGGTGCAGCTATGCACTTGCACAGCTGAGTTGACCGCC
Organism: Chlorella sp. Dachan; assembly: GCA_006782975.1. NCBI lineage: Eukaryota > Viridiplantae > Chlorophyta > Trebouxiophyceae > Chlorellales > Chlorellaceae > Chlorella > Chlorella sp. Dachan. Next base: position 4,206,672 of record RRZL01000080.1, on the reverse strand, counting down.
GATGCACATGGGGCCAAACACAATCGGCTGTCCCCTGCAGTTGCAGCAAGCAGCCGCATGGATGCCGACCCAACCCGACCCACCCACCCGGCCCTCCCTTCCCTCTCCTGCACAGGACGCGGCTCGCAAGGCGCTGCAGGATGCGTTCAAGGGCAAGAAGGACCCGTTTGCAGCGGCTGAAGAGCGAGCCAAGAAACGCGGCGGCGGCGGAGGCGGTGGCGGCGGCGGCGGCGGAGGCGGCGGCGGTGAGGGCTTGCACGGGCACTGCCTGTGCTGTGTTGTCTGCCTGTGGCTGTTGCCGCCCCGCCTGCTACAAGGAGCACACAGGCGCTGCTCTGACGCAGGCGACAAACGCTGCCAGGCCTGCTGATGCCTTTGCGTCTACTGCCCACTGCCCAACGTCAGGCGGCGGCGGCTTCAACTTCTCCGAGTGTTGAAGCGACAAAAGGTGTTCACGAATCTGTCTCATGTTGACTCACTGCCTGGTCCATGCAGGCGGCGGCGGCGGCGGCTTCAACTTCTCGGAGTGGGGCGACAGCTTCAAGCGCAGCCTGACCGGCTTCTTCCAGACGGTGGCCACCATCCTGCTGTTTGCGGCCGCGCTGGGCGCGCTGGCGCTGTGGAAGCCACTGCTGAGCCTGCTGGGCCGCGTGGTGAGCGCTGTGGTGGGGGTGCTGTGCGTGCTGTGCTGGGTGGGCAGCTGCACGGCGGCTGGGGCAGGGCGTGCTACCGCAACTAGTGCTGTAGCCTGCCACCCGTAGCCACGGAGGCCGTGGTTGCTGCGCCTGGGCCGGTCTGCTTGCTGGTGCGGTGCTCTTGCCAGCACCCCCCAGCCCTTCCCTCGCTTCTCAAACACTCTCACCCACCCACCCACCCACGCGTGCGGCTGCGGCTTGACGCCAACCCTCGCCAGGCACTGCCGACCCCACTCGTGCGCAACTTGCACTCGCCTAGTACTGAACCCATGCACCCCCTGCACCCCCTCTACCTCCAGGTGCGCACGGTGCTGCGGCTGGACGGCAACCCGCGCGCGCAGCTGGCCAAGCAGGCCGCGGCCCCGCAGGCCGACCTCAGCAAGCAGGACCGGCTGGGCAATGTTGAAGAGGCGGTGATTAGCAAGTATGCGGCGGCAGACGATGATGAGGGAGAGGAGGATGGCGGCGAGGGCGAGCAGTAGAATCCCCAGCTGTCCGCAGCCGCTTGAGGAGTACAGCTGTCTGAGGAGTACAGCTATCTGAGGTGTCACAGCTGTCCCCCCTTTCTCTATGCCTGCCGCGTGCCCACCAGCAATGCTCTCCTGGCCTTGCACCTGCTTGCCACCCCACTCGTTGCGTGCCTCCTGTGCTCGCCCTCGCCAACCACATTGGTAGCTGGGGCAACGCTCCCCCCAGCCCTAGCCCACTTCATCCACTTTGCGGAGCCTGAGCGGTGCAACCAGAGCCAGCGGAGCTTCCCGCACTTGCGCCTCGCTGCGCAACACCACCACCCTGCCCTCCCAGCCACCAGTCATTAGTTGTTTTACATCATGACATGAAACTTGAAACTGCAGCGTGTTGGCTGGTAAGCAGGAATATTGCTGTGTAAGCGGTGAAACGAACAGGGGAGAGGGGGGTGAAATCGTGAAAAAGCGAAAACAAAGCAAGCAAAAGTGCTAGCGGGCCGGCACGGCCGCAATGTGCGGCCAGCGACATGGCCGGGCGGGCCGAAAAAATGCCGGCGCTGTAAAATAGGGGTTTGCGCATGCTGCCGCTGTGCCGGTTTTTTTGTAAGTTGCACGTTCAAGGGGCGCCGGCGTGCCGCTTACGCCCAGTCTGCGGGGAAGGGAGGGCAGGCGCCATGGGGCGTCAGAACGGTGGCCACCACCCCTCTGCGCCTGCGGCTCGCTCACCAGTGCACAGCAGCGCCACGACAAGCCAAGCAGCGCAGCAAGCCCGCCAAGAAGCGCAGCCAGCCCGCCAAATGTGGGCTTCACCGGTTCCACACCCACTCCACTCACCAAACACTCCACACCCGCTCAACCAACACTGCACCCACTCCACTCACCAAACACGGTGCCGTCCTTCTTGGCCTCCGCCTTGAGCTGCTCGCCGGCGTCGCGGCCAATGGCAACCGCGTCCGCCTCTGTTGGGACAGGGATAAAGAGCGACGAGGGGTGAGGCACACCGCTCAGATCCTCCACAGGTTTAGATTGCCCGCAGCGGTATGCCCCAGCACAGGGAACACACCCACAGCAAGCATGGCGGCGAGGCGCCGGCGTCTGCCGGGCCCGAGCGTCGGAAACCCGCCCTGCCAGGCCGGCAAAGCCGTTGAACTTCAATCGTCAGTTTGAAGCAGCAAAAGCACACCTGTGAGGGAGCCGGCGCGCGTGGTCTGGTACACCTTCTTGCCGTCGGGAGTGGACACCAGGCCGTTGAAGGCGAGGCTGTCGCCCTCCTTCTGCGGCAGGCGGGCCAGGGTTGGGTGGCGGCGGCGTGGGAGAGGAGAACAGCAACGATTTTCATTTTCACACGCTGCGGCGTTGGAGGCCAGCTTGCCGCCCCCCTTCTGCACACACTTTGCCTCCTCTCCCGGGCCCACGCAATAACGGCAATGCCTGCTCCCCCCATCGCACCCGCGCCCAGCCGGCAATGGGGGTTCGGCACGAGCCGTCCAGCGCCGACAGGAATGCGCGCTCGCACACAACCGCCAGGCGCGTCTCCTCGTGGTTGAGGGCAGCCAGGGCAGCAGCTGCAGAGGAGGGGGCGACGTGGGGCGGGGCACGGCGAGTGAGGCAACAGGTGCGGCGCCCAGAGAGCGAGGTGCACAGCCGGCACCAGACCGGCGGCGGCACGCAGCCAGGTCACGCCTCGCCGGCAGCAGGCAAGCAAAGGAATTCAGCAGGACAAGGGCGGCTCACCAGAGCGGTCGTCGCCCTCGCGGCAGGCAATGCCAATGGCGCCCTGGGCGACCGCAGGCAGCATCTCCTCTGCAGGAGGGAGCAACGCGACGGGGTCGGGGTTGGGCACCTGGTGACACAGCTTGCAATGGCGCAGCGCCTCAGGCCGCAAAATCGCGCTGGTCGGGCTGGCCGGGTGGGTTGGTTGCAGCAAGCCCGTCACAAGCGCATCTCGGCATCCAGCGGTGGAGAGGATGGAGGCAATCAGGCCCAACCAGGCCCAGCCGCTTGAGGCCAACCGTGCACCAACACACCGCAGCCGGAAACGTGCGCAACAGGACATCTCAACACCCACAGAATGTCCCAAACACCCACCAGTGGAGAGGATCGAGGTGGCCTTGTCCTCCAGGTCCAGCCGCTTGAGGCCGGCCAGGGCCAGCAGCGTGGCGTCGCACTCGCCCTCCTGCAGCTTGCGCAGCCGCGTCTGCACGTTGCCGCGGAAGTTGACCACCTGAGGGGAGACAAGGAGCAGACGCAAACAGCCATTGTTTGTTGGTGAAACGTCAAGAGTCACAATGCTGGCAGACATGGCGCCGTACTTGACCACCTGGGGGGAGACAGAAAGGGAGCAACACAAAGGAGCTGGTTGGTCAGGCGCGGAATCAAGCAGGGGTGCACGCTGCCGCGGAAGTTGACCACCTGGGGGAAGACAGAATAAAGGGAGCAACAAGGCGGGGCTGGTTGGCCAGGTGCACGGAATCATATGCGTGACATTTGCTGCGGAAGATCCCCAGCTGAAGGGATGGAGTGCCATGGGAAAAGCGAGGAGTGCAAGGCGAAGCGGGCCAATGAGCACCGCCCAAAAGCACTTTGCCAAGATGTGTGCCGACACCAGCAGCCAGCCAAGCACTGCGCAGAATGCTGCTCGTATCAGCACCTTGAGGGTGGGGTAGCGGGCCAGGATCTGTGCCTGGCGGCGCAGCGAGGCGGAGCCCACCACCGCGCCCTCGGGCAGCTCAGCCATGCTCTTGTACCTGCAAGCAAGACGGGTACTTGCCAAATACTTGGATACGGACAGCCGGGCGGGCAGACATCACACGCAACCCGGCGCTCGGCGAGTTGGCCGTCGGGCAGCGCAGCCAAGCCCTTGTGCTTGCTTGCAAGCTGATGGGCGCGCAGGCAGGCCAGGAGACGGTGCGGCTGGGGAGCCCAGCGCGCACACCACGCAGCCACGCAGCTGCTGGGAGCAAGACGGCACACGCGCGGGGGACTGCACTCCATGCATACTGCACGCCATGCATCATGCGCATCTAGTCCAGCTTACTTGGCAGAGATGAACACATCGCGCACGTCCTCGCGAGGCAGGTTGCAGGGCAGCACAGTGCCGGCGGGCAGGTAGGTGGGCACGTCCTGCAGTTGGCGGGGAACCCAGCAGGACGGTTTCAGGCCGGCCGCGCTTGCATGCGACGCAAGGCGGTGCAACGTGCGAGCGCCTGCCCGAAGAGGGCCGCTGCAGGCGCCGCCCACATGCAAACCTTGTTTCCACACACGCCTGTTCCGCTCCCTGCCACCCTGACTGCACCCACTTACCTTCATGGAGTGCACCGCAATGTCGATGCGTCCGTCCAGCAAGGCGTCGTCGATCTCCTTTGTGAACAGACCCTTGCCGCCAATGTCGGACAGCGGCTGGTTCAGGATCTTGTCGCCCGTGGTCTTGATGATGATGATCTCCAGGGCGCCGTCCTCGTTCAGCTCGGGGAACGCCTTCTGCGGGCAGGGTGGGCAGGGCGGGCAGGTGCCGAGGGGTCGGAGGATGAGCGGCACAGCGGGTGGGGCGAGGGCACCTTCATGACGCCAATTGAACGCTTCCCAGCGTGCATGGCGCTTGAAGCGCTGCCAGCTGTGCCCACGGTCGTTGCGCATGGTGGCATACCCGCCCACTGCCCAGCAGCCTCCCAGAACAATGATGAAACGAGGGGCGCCGCTCGCCTTGAGCAGGTCGCGGGTGAGGTAGGCCTGGGCCAGCGCCAGCGGGGAGCCGCGTGTGCCGATCTTCAGGGTCTTGGTGGCCTGCGATGCGTGGGCACAACGGTTTGGGATTGGCCAGCTTAAAGGCGCGGGGCAAGCGCATGCACCTGCGGCTGCTGGGGCGAGATATCGGCGGACATCGGCGGCGGCGGCAGGCGGGGGCGGCACTGCGGGCGGCGGCACTCACCACTGCAGCGCTGGCGCTGACCGCCACGCACCGCCGGCGGCCGGGCACCACCACGCGGCTCTGCTGCTGCACCCGCAGCTGCTGCGTGCTGCTGGAGCTGCAGGGTGGGGGCGCCGGGGCGCGGGGGAGGCGGGGACGCGTCAGTGCGGGGCGCCATACCCTTCTGGCAGTGCCAACGAGCCCGGAAAGCAGCCAGCCCAGCCCCCACCCGCTTGCCTGAGCGACATCCTCTGCGCGCAAGCCTGCATAGTGCTCTCCTCGCTGCCTGCCGCTGCCGAACAAACCCTGAAAGCTACCAGGTTACGATGCGGGAGCGAGAGGGCGCTGCATGCGAGTTGGGCAACAGGATAACAGGCGCTAGAGGGTCGGATGCTGCTGTGTGCTGTGCGACAAGAATGCGGGCGGACATTTGCTCGGCCGTTTCGCGCAAAATGGCGCTTCGATACATGCCCACGGCATTGCAGGGCCGCGCCGGCCGCCTCCTCCTGACCCGCCCGCCGCCCTGCCGCCGGCGCCACTACCTGCTGCCGCCAGCGCCCTTCGATCAGGTTCCCAGGGCTGCGGCTCTGCTTGAGGGCTCAGTGGAGCTGCGTGATCTCATCTGAATCTCAAATAACCTTACGACTGAGCCCGTCCATGCCTTGTGTCGCTGCCGCAGCAGTGCCAGCCATGGTGCGGGCACCACCTTGCTGGAGCCGACCTGCTTCAGAGCTCCGCCACCGTGACGTCACTGCGCCGGACACTGCAAGCGGCGCACTGTGTGTGCAGGGGTGGCAATGCATTGTGTTGGACGGCCGGTGACGGTGACATGAGTGCCCAGGGCCTCATGACACACACGGCATGCCGCGGCACGGAGAGGAGCCGCCAGCGGCGGTGGAGTTGGAAGAGCGGGGCGCATTCCGGAGCTGCTTGGTCGTGATCGCGCATCGCCGCACGTTAGTGTTTAGCCCTGCCAGGCGCCAGAGGAGGCAGGAGGGCAGCAGCCAACCTGGCTGGAAGCCCTGCGGCCTCAGAACACCAGAGCCTGCGATCACCGGTGCAGAGATGCAGCCGCAGCGGGCCAAGCAGGCGCCGGGGCTCCTCAGCCTCAGCTTCAACCAGGTTGTGGGCCCGTTTGCGCTCCATGGACCCGCTGCAGCACACCCTTGCAATACCCGTCTCACGAGAAGTCGGCCGGCTGACGCCTGGGCCACCATTCTGCCGGCGGGCGCCGGCGGGCTGCCGCTCGGTGCACCTGCACCGCGTGCGGCACAGGCCCTTGCTGCTGCGCCTCACCCTTGCCCTGCCTGCTGCCATGTGCAGGACTATGGGTGCTGGGCGGCGGGCCTGGACAACGGGTTTGCCGTGTACAACTGCGAGCCGTACAAGGAGCAGGTGGGCGCAACGGCTCCAGGTCGGCTCGTGCGGCATCTTTCGGCCAAGGCTGCAGCTTTGACTGCTGCATGCGGTGTGTGTGCACAACCTAGCGACCCCGCTGCGGCCTCTAGCCAGCACGATCCTCAACCGCCCAAGCTCCCTGCTGCCGCCGCCCCGCCACCGCAGTTCCGGCGGGAGTTTGCAGGGGGCGCCGGCGGCGTTGCTGCGGTGGAAATGCTGTTCCGCTGCAACATCCTTGCGCTGGTGGGCGGCGGCGCAGCACCCAAGTACCCGCCCAACAAGGTGGGGTGGGTTGCGGGTGGGGGAGAGGGCGGGGGAGCCAGGGCGAGGTTGACTTAGGATGCACCTCGGCCCATGGCGCACTGTTCGTGCCGGCCGCATCCAATCATCGCTTGCATCCTCGTTGCGCAGCGGCCGCAGGGCAGCCAGCCGCTGTTGCGTTTGTCGTAGGCTAGGACTGCTGTGCTTGGTGCCCTGCTGTCCCAAGGGCCGGCAGGTGACAGGGCTCAGGTCCGTTGGCCCCTGCTGCCCTGCATTCGCTCCTGCAGGTTATGATTTACGACGACCACCAAGGGAGGGCCATTGGGGAGCTATCGTTTAGGAACAACGTGAGCCTGCCCGGCCAGACACCACGGCGGCAGCGGGCTGGCGGCAAGGGGGCATGCCCGCTGCAGCTGTTGCCAACGTGTGATTGCACTGCCGCTCACTGGGTGCTGTGCTCCCTGCACCGCCCCGCAGGTGCGTGCTGTGAAGCTGCGCAAGGACCGGATAGCGGTGGCCCTGGAGCACAAGGTGCTTGCACAAGGGGCTAGCTTGGAGCCAGCCTCGTTGAACAGATGCCGGAAGGGTGTGCAAGGGAATGGCATTGGTCAGCAGTCTGGCCGGGGACGGGACTGCACACCCAACACGTGAAAACGCACCTCGTGTTTTTGTGCACAAACTCCTCACCTCCCCACTCCTCAAGCACCCCTGCCTCTCAGGTGCTGGTTTACAACTTTGCCGACCTGCGCCTCCTGCACGCAATAGAGACGCTGAGCAACCCCGGAGGCCTGCTGGCGCTCAGCCCTTCCGCCGACTCAGCCGTGCTGGCCTGCCCCGGCCTGCACGCCGGCCAGGTGGGGGGCTGCTGCTGGAGTCGGCGAGCTGTTGCACTCTGTGGTTCCTGGATCAAGCGCAGCCTTGCCATTACAAGTGGAGCGGCAGCCGCCGTTGCGCTCGTGACCCGACTCAGCGCTAACAGCCTTGCTGCCGTAAGCCAACAGGCATCACGTTGGGGTGTACGACACCCGGCTCGCCAGGTTCCCCGGCCATGCTGCGTGTTGTGCAAAACCCTACCTGAACACACACAGAACATGCAACTCACTTGCCTCTGCCAACTGGTGCAGGTCCGGGTGGAGCTGTACGACACGCGCCGCACCAAGTTCATCGCGGCACACAACTCGGGCCTGGCGGCGCTGGCCCTCAGCGCAAACGGCAAGCTGCTGGCCACGGCGGGGCAGAAGGGCACGCTGGTGAGGGCTCCGCTGCTGTATGTTTTGAACTTTTTGCGCCACTCTTCACTTCCAAAAACAAACGGCAGGCTGCTGGCCACGGCGGGGGAGAAGGGCACGCTGGTGAGGGCTCCGCTGCTGTATGTTTTGAACTTTTTGCGCCACTCTTCACTTCCAAAAACAAACGGCAGGCTGCTGGCCACGGCGGGGCAGAAGGGCACGCTGGTGAGGGCTCCGCTGCTGTGTGTTCTGCTGCTGGGTGTTTTGCACGTTTGCACCGCTTGTTCTTCACTTCCGAAGTGCAACGGCAGGCTGCTGGCGGCAGCGGGGCAGAAGGGCATGCCGGTGACAGAGATTGGGCGCGCCCTGAATGCGCGCAGTGCAGGACGCAGCCAGGGTGCGGCAGCAGCTGGGGCCGGCACCTGCCCAGGCATTCTGGTTCTGTGCGCACAAAGCCTGCCCTGCCCCTGTCCGCCTGTCCGGCCGCTCCACGCTGCCTGCCGTGGAACACTCCTGGCGGCTTTTCAAGCTTGCCTTACAAGAGCTCCTGGCGGCTGTTCAAGCTTGTTGCAACTAGCGCAAGCGCCCTCTTCCCCTGCTGCACTACAGGTGCGCGTGTTCTCCACCGCAGACGGCAGCAAGCTTCGGGAGTTCCGCCGCGGCTCTGACACAGCCGCCATCTACAGCCTGGCATTCAGCCGAGGGGACGCTCCAGAGTGGCTGGCGGTAGCCAGCGACAAGGGCACCGCCCACGTGTTTAGCCTGGCAGGTGCTAATGGGCGGCAGCAGGGCAGTGGCAGCGGCGGCGGTAGCGGCAGTAGCGGCGGCGGCGGGCAGCCGGGCGGCGGCGGCGGCAGGGGCAGCGGCGAGGATGCCGCGGGGCAGCAGCAGGGCGGCCGCAGCAACCCGGTGTCAGCACTATCCTTCCTTAGCTCCCGCTTGCCAGTGGGCGCGTCTTACTTTGCCTCGGAGCGCTCGTTCGCGCAGCTGCGCCTGCCAGACGGCCAGCGGTGCCTGGTGGGATTTGGGCGAGACCCCACCACCCTGCTGGTGGTCTCCACCACAGGCTGCTTCTACAAGGCGTCCTTCGACCCGGACAAGGGTGGCACCATGGAGCAGCAGCTGTTTGTGCAGTTTCTAGGAGGAGAGGCAGGCAGCAGCGGCGGCAGCAGCGGCAGCAGTGGTGGCGGGGCGCGGTAGAGAGGCGATACGGTGCGTCCCTTTCAGGCGCGGCGGGCTGAGACCACAGGGGCAGCCTGCTACCTCATCGCCCTCAGTTGCCTCTTTGACTGTACCATGTAGCATACGTCCCTTGTACCCTTTGACCTTGCATGTGTAAATTTTCACCAGCATCGTCCGCCGTTTGTGCGCAGTGGCGGCCGGCGGTAGCGGCACCCTCCACACTCGTGCTGGTGTACGGAGGGCCCCGCGGGGGCACTGCCACCTTGTTAATCGCATCTTGGGCGTCACACAGGCGAGGCGGCCTCATCACTCAGCCAAGGCACCCCAGCCAAGGCATGGAGGCCCCATGATGGGCGACGTAGCCACCCTTTCTAGACGTGTTCGCCCGTTATTTTGCAGCCCAGAACATCCACGATGCAAGCCCAGCAACCAGCAGGTGCGCGGGGAGGTGGTCGGGGCCTCGACCTTGCCCAGCAGCGCCTCTTCTCGGCCGGGGCTGCCGTTGTTTGCGTTTAGAGCGCTCGATGCAGCTCATCCAGGCGGCGACCTGGCCGACGGGCAGGGTGGCGCCCCCAGTGGCGGCGCCGTCGCGCGACTCGCAGGCGGCGGCTAAGGCACTGTCGCCCGCTGGACGCCGCAGCTGATCAAGCGTGCCAGACAGCCTGATTGACTCACACGTAGTGTATCGGGTGCAACATTGCAGGCGATCCGACTCTTCCTGCCATGTTCTGACCTGAGCGGTGCTGCCGCCGTGCCTCCCCTCCCCCCTCTGCTCTGCAGCCGCCGCCACGCAGGCGCAGATTGTGTGCAGCGGATGCCGCACGCTGCTGCTGTACCCGGCGGGCGCGGCCAATGTGCGCTGCGCGCGCTGCCAGACCATCACTAGCGCAACCAGCGCGGCGCCGCCGCAGCAGCAGCAGGCGGGCAACATGGCGCAGCTGTGCTGCAGCAATGCACAGTGTCGAGTGGTCCTCATGTACCCTCGCGGGGCCGGCACGGTGCGCTGATTCAGCTGTTTGTTTGTGCCGCGCAGCTTTGCGGTTCACCCGCCGTGGTGCTTGCTGAGGCCAGCTGTGTACATTGCAGCAGCAGAGCAGCAGCAGCAGCAGCAGCAGCAGCAGTGCGCCAGTGCATGCCCACGGTCGCCTGCACAAACAACCCCTGTGCCTGTCGGTCACTCCAACCTGACCTTCCCACGTGGCGGGTGCAGCGCTCGGTGCGCGGCGACATGGCGCACTGCGCTTCCTGCCTGCCTCTGTGGGTTGTGGCTGTCCTGCCGGCTGAAAGGATGCCTCGGCCCAAACATGCCTGCAGGTGCAATGCTCGGTGTGCGGCAACATGAACGATGCCAGCCAAGCAAACCAGCTGGGGCACATCGTGTGCGGCGGCTGCCAAGTCACGCTGGCCTATGCCTTCGGGGCGCAGGTGGGGCGTGTTGGGTGTCGCTGCGCAAGCGGCCTGGACCGTGTCAACCCAACCTTCTTGCGGGGCATCCCAGCAGTGCACGCACGAGTGCAGACTGGCTGTGCTGCGCATTGCCGAGCGGACAGCCCGCGCCAGGCTGTCCCAGCACCACAGCAGTCCTCGGTTTCCGCATGCAGCAGCGCCTTGTTTGGTGGGAGCTCTGCAGTTTCTTTTGGCGGCGCGCAGCTCACAGCCCTGCTGCCTGCCCCTTCCCCTGCCCTTCCCACACGCAGCTGGTCGAGTGCGCGGTCTGCTCATACGCCATGCGGTTGGTGCACTCACGTCTGAGCCGCCCTGCCTGCCCTGCCCTCCCCCCACGCAGTCGGTCAAGTGCGCGGTCTGCTCATTTGTGACGCCTGTCGCCCAGACCAGCAACCCGCAGCAGCAGGCGCTGCAGCTGGTGCAGCAGCAGCAGCACTCAGCGGCGCACCTGCCGCAGCAGGCGCAGCACGCGCCGCAGCAGCAGTCGGGGGCGGGCAGCAGCAAGCAGACACAGACGGTGCTAGTCGAAAATCCGTCGGGCATCGATGAGAGCGGCAACGAGGTGGGTGGGTGTGAGGGAGGGTTTGATGCCAGCCAGCCTGCTCAGTATCTAGCTTGGTGGCCGTCTTGGCTGCATGGGTGTGCAGCGGGCCGGGCCGTAACCGGCGCGCCAACCTGCTTCTGGCTGCGTCCGCCACCTGCCGCAGGTAGCCAACATTGCGGTCGGCAAGGCAGACAAGCCAGCGGGCGCGTGAGGCAGGCCGGGCGCACCATCGCTGCCCCCGCCAGCCTTTTTCCGGCAGCGCCGCACCTCCTGTCACTCCCAGCACTGCCCCCGTACCATCACTGAACTGTGCAAGTATGTGCGGCGTGCGCACGGCAGCCCTTGCTGCTGCGCTGAGCGCCACCCCCCATGTCATATCTCGCCATAGTGTGCTGCCTTTTTCTCAGCCCCCATAAGTCCAAAGACAGTCAGCCACTGTTTTGATACTCTTCCCCGCGTTCGTTTGCCTCAGGAACTGCCCAGCCAGCCAGCTTGTGTTTCGTGTGTCTCTGTCTGTCCCAATAAGCCCCGCCTGGCCGCTGTAATACTGCCATGCTTACAGTGCGGAGTGGTGCAGCAATCCGAATTCAAGGGGGATGAAAGGAACCAAGTGGGGAGCAGCAAGGCGGGAGAAAGCAACAGGAGCAGGCACATGGACAGCGGTGGGGACAGGGGGCGAAGCAGCGGGAAGCAGCCACTGCAGGGCGTCCACCTCAACGAGCGCCCAGCAAGCAAGCAAGCCAAGCTGCCGACGCAGGCAGGGTGGCCCGCTAGCTGCGGCAGAAGGGCCCTCACTTGCTGCCGCAGAAGGCCGCCAGCGTGTCCTCAAGCGCCTGCACATCAAAGTCGCCGGTGATCACGCAGCCGCCCAGCGGGCCCCTGCAAGTAGCATGGGAGGGGAGCTGATGAAGGTAAGCTGTCCAGTAAAAAAGGACTGCGCATCAAAGTCGCCCCGTGATCACGCAGCCGCCCAGCGGGCCCCTGCAAGTAACAAGGGAGGGGAAGTGATGACGGTAACCTGTCCAGTAAAATTAACTGGGCAGGATGATGCTGGACCCGTGACCACGCAGCTGCCCAGCGGGCCCCTGCAGGGTTTGGGGAGCGGGGGAGTGGGCAGATGGGTGCCACACGTGGCAGGGCGGATGGATGCACGGCTTGATGTCGATGCACGTATGTTTAGCATGGCACACTTGGGCAAGAGAGGGGGCGCAGCTTGCGTGGGCACCAAGCAACTTGAGTTGCACAAGCAAGTTGCTTGTCACTTGAATGCAAGCTTCCGTTACCAACGCAGGCACCCTTTAGCCAGGCAGCTTGGCAGGCAGGCAGCTCACTTCAGGAGCATCAGGCGCAGCTTGCGTGGGCTTGGATGCAAACTTCCGGTACAAATGCAGGCAGCCCATCGAGGCAGGCAAGTGTGCTCACTGGAGGAGGATCAGGCGCAGCTTGCCGTCCTGCACCTTCTTGTCAACCGCCATGGTGTTGCGGAACTGCTCCACAGTCATGTTCTGCAGCAGGGGGAGAGGCGGGCTGTGCATGGGTGCCATGTGGCATTCCTTCGGCATTGACCAAGGCGCCCACCGCAAACTACTTAACCAGCATGGTTTGTCAGTAGGGGAGCGCAGCAGCGGTTTCGCTCGAGGTGCCGTGCAGCCTGGCACTGCGGCGCTGCTGAACCGAGGGCGACATCCCATGGTCCAACCGTCCAGCCACCATGCAGCAGGCCCGGTTCAGCTGGTCTGCCTACCAAGCCACCGCGCTTGCTGTCCCCACCAACACCACGCACCGGCGGCGGCACAGTCAGCAGCTTGGCAGCCTCGTTGAGGGCACGTTCCCCCTGCTCGCGACCCCCTTCACCAGCACCCCATCAGCCCACCACCACCACGCACCGGCGGCGGCACAGTCGGCAGCTTGGCGGCCTCGTTGAGGGCGCGTATCCGCTGCACCAGGGCGTCGTCGATCCAGCCCAGCCGCCGCGACATGTCTGCTGCCATCATAGTGCCCGCTGCCACCGCCTCGCCGTGCAGCCAGGCGCCGTAGCCTGAGGGTGGGGCAGGGGCAGGGCTTGGGGCGGGGTTAAGCTGGGGTTGGGGTTGGGGTGCGCAAATGGGTGGGTGCACATGGTGCTTGCAAGCTGGACCAAAGGTGGGGGTGGGCTTAAGCTGGGGTGGGGCGGGGGGGCGCAGATGGGTGGGTGCACATGGTGCTTGCAAGCCAAACCACCGCACGCGTTTGTTTACGCCGCCAGCCGCCAGCCACAGGATCCCCCAGTGCAGCAGCACACGCACCTGTGCACGTCTCGATGGCGTGGCCAAACGTGTGTCCCAGGTTAAGTGTGGCCCGCACGCCCCCCTCCTTCTCATCCGCAGCCACAACCTCGGCCTTGTTGATGCAGGAGCGCTCGATAGCATAGGTGAAGGCCTGCCACAGTGGGGCCAGCCAGCACAAACACAACAGTTAGTTCATGCGCGGGTACAACCTCCGGGCTGGTTGAAGCGAGAGTGCTGGTTGAGGTGCACGCCTGCCAGTTGAGGTGGGGGCAGGAAACGCCGCGCTGGCACTGCGCACCTCCGGGTCGCGGGCCAGCAGGCGGCGGCACATGTTGCCTGCACCGTCCCTAGCAAAGCAGGCCTTGCAAGGATGCAAAGGATAGCAGGGCGCACCTCTGGGTCGCGGGCCAGCAGGCGGCCCATGTTGGCCTCCAGCCACTCAAACAGCGGCGCATCGCGAATGAGGCCGTATTTGATGATCTCTGCAGATAGGCAAATGAACGGTTCGTACGTTTAATTCGGTGACTGTGGAAGCAGAGGCATACGTAAACCCGTAAACACGTTGACACCATGGCAATTGAACACCTGATTATTATAAAAAAAAATGAAACTTAAAGTGTAATATACAATTCTGTATTGAGAGTTTATCTTTTCTCCGTCGGGACTGGCGATCTGGTTGAAGAAAAATAACTTTAAAGTGTGTTGAGGCCCATGGTGTCAATGCGACCACAGGGCGCAACAAACTCAACAAACTCAGTTGTTTGTTGAGCAACAACTTGCCTGAGATGCCGGACGCGAGCTCGCGGTCGGGCAGCGTGTTGAGGCCCATGGCGTCAATGCACGCACTGGGCGCAACAAAATCAGTTGTATTTATGGACCGACTTGCCTGAGATGCCGGAGGCCAGCTCGCGGTCGGGCAGCGTGTTGAGGGAGTCGGTGTCAATCAGCACGCAGCGCGGCTGGTAGAAGGCGCCAATCATGTTCTTGCCCAGCGGGTGGTTCACGCCCGTCTTGCCGCCAACAGACGAGTCCACCTGCACATGGCCAAGCCAGTTGAAAGTTGAGGAAATCAGTGTCAGCTTGCAACCACGTCCTAGCCGAGCGGGGGGCTCACGCCGGTCCTGCCGCCCACCCAGGAATCCATTCAAGTGTAAAAGGAGAACATGAGTTGGATCAAGGGCTCGTTGTAGCGCACGCACTTGCCCCACTGCATGCTGCCCCACCAGCATGTGCAACCCCACTGCAGGCAGCCCCACTGCATGCCGCCCCCACCAGGCAGCCCAGCCCACCGGGCGTGTCCACGACTTGCCTGGGACATGACGGTTGTTGGGACCTGGATGAAGTGCACGCCGCGCTGGTACGCCGCCGCCGCAAAGCCAGTCATGTCACCAATCACTCCGCCGCCCAGAGCAATGAAGGTGGTGTTGCGGTCCAGCCTGTACAGACGAGGGTAAGACGCTGGAGCGGTAAGAACGGCCAGTTGCGGGCCAGCCGCTGGTGGCACGCCCCACCGCTGCACCGCCATCCCCAACCCAAGATGCAAATGTACACTGGCAAGCGTCTCCAATCAACCCTGCAGCTCACCTGCACTCCCGCACCGTGTCTCCCCCCTTCTGCAGCAACTCCGGCTGACCCATCCAAACGCCTGACTGGCCCATGCAAAAGCCTCCCCCTTCATAAGGCTCACCTGCACTCAAGCGCCTTGTCCCACACCTTTTGCAGCACCTCCAGGCTCTTGTGCTGCTCGCCGTCCGGCAGGATCACCACCTCCGCCTTGACCTGGCCGCCCTCCGTCACAGCCGCAATGCACCTGCACGGAGTGCAATGCAAAGGGGCAGCTGTCAACCATGGAGACCAACATCCAGGTGGACTGTCAACGACACTTCCGGTAGGGTGGGCCCCTCAACCTTGACGTTGCCGCCCTCCGTCCCAGACGCCCTGCACTTTAAAGATCCCAAAACGCAAGATGAAATGCACCTGTCCAGGTAAAGCGGCGCGATGTTTGCATCACTCGCACCCAGCGCAGCCCTTCCGACACGTTCCTCCAGGCACAGCTAAGCGCGCGCACCTGTCCAGGTACAGCGGCGCGATGGTCTCATTCGTCACGATGAGCGCCGTCTTGCCGGGGATGTGCTTGCGCAGCAGCTCCCCCTGGTCCAGCAGGCCTGCACAGTGCGAACAACATAGCTTGCGAAATGGATCTCCCGTGCAGGCTACTGCATTACAAGGACGTGTCTGTGCAGCAGCTCCCCCTGGTCCAGCAGGCCTGCGGTTGCAGTAACCAAAGCCTGCAGACCAAGCCTTACCAGCAGCATCACTGGTGGTGCAACCGGCACGCGGCTCACTGCCTGCAC
>RRZL01000080.1:4179004-4190630 GCA_006782975.1 Chlorella sp. Dachan | reverse complement strand
CTGCCACGCGGCACTGCCGCCGCCGCCCGCCAGCTGGGGGCTGCGGCAGCGCTGGCGCGGCTGCAGCTGCGACGCTGCTGGCGTGTGGCCCCGTTTGGGCAGGTGGCGGAGCCCCCAACTGCTGCAGCGGCGGTCATAGCGCTCGGCTTGTGCAGCAGGACGGGCGCTGACTCTGCTGCTGCCCTCCAATTGGCTTGTGGTCCGCAGCCCAGGCCGATCCACGCCAGAAAACGAGGATGGTGCCTGCATGGGGGCTGCTGGCGTGCTGAGGCTCCCGCCGCCGGGAGAGGCGTCCCAGGACGGGCATTGCGTGGCTGCCGGTGTGCACAGGTGCGTGTCCACTCCTGCAAGTGACCGCCGATCGCCAAAACCCTCCAACACCAGGCGCTCGCACGCCCCACTTTCTGCCACAAGCGCTCCAGCCCCAGCTTGCATCCCAGACATGGAGAGCGCAGCAGCTCAGGCAGGCCCAGGCCCGGCCTGTGGCCGCCAACTGCAGGCCCGGCAGCCAGCCGCCGCCGCCCGGCGACGCTGCCGAGCGGTGGCCGACCCCTCCATACTCCAAGAAGTCATCGTTGGCAGCGCGGTGGCCACAGCCAGCGTGGCGGCACTGCGCATCGGCTTCTCGCAGGCAAGCTGCCAGGCCCTGGGAGGAGGCGGTGGCTGGTCGTGCATGTGCTGGCGAGGCCGTTCCCTTCCCGCTGCTGCCGACCGCAGCCAAACATGCCTGCCGCCTCGTTCCTTCGCCGCAGAAGGAGCCGCAGCCGTGCCCCGCCTGTGCCGGCAACGGCGGCACGGTGTGCTTTGCATGCTCGGGCAGCGGCAAGAGCGGCGCGCCGCTCGAGGCGGTTGCAGCGCAGCAGCAGCGGGACCCGCTGGGGGGCAGCAGCCGCAGCAAGCGGCAGTGCAACGTCTGGTGAGCAGAGGCGGGTGCAGCAGCCGCCGGGGGGCTGACTGCAAACAAAACGGCGTTGCATGCAAGCAGCATTCCATACGCAGGTGTACTGTTGATTCCTGTACTACCCCTACATGTGCCCAACACCAACCTCCCGTCCTCTGCCCTCAACAACCCATCATGCAGCAAGGGGTGCGGCCGCTGCTTGTGCCGGCAATGGTGAGTGAAGCAGTCGAGCGCAGCACCAGTTTGGGCTGTTGGGGAGGTTTGCATACAGCCACGCAGCAACCGACAGCAGTGTCGATCCACAACGAATTCATTGGGTCCCTCCATTGCTCTTGCCTTTCCTGCAGCCGAGGCTCTGGCTACGTCTGAATCACCAGCTGGCGCCCAGCTGGCGTCGAAGGTGCACGTTGACCACTGCTGCTGCCCCCACCATTGACCGCCTTGCCCTGTATCTGCCGGCCTGCTGCACCTTGTCACACCGAGCGCCCCACTGTATTTGCGTTGTTTTCGCACACCAAGAACGCTTTGGGCAGCTGCCCTGTAACTCCCTCACATCCTGTCAAGCGGGTGGTGTGAATGGGGTTGGGGTGCAGCAAGGGTGCACCAGACCGTGGGGCAGGTGGAGCAGCAGCCGCCGGCAGCGTTGGTGCGTGGCCTCACGTCTACGACCCATCGGCGCTGAGCATGGCTGGCCGCCTGCTGCTGGTGGGTGTGTTCGAAAGGGTGCATAGTGTTCCGATGGGGTCCATGCGCATCCAGGGCGGCAACGGGTGGCTGGCAACGCCTCGATGCGATCTGCACGATCCGCCAGGCGGGAGTGCAAGGGCGCCAAGGAGGAGAAGCCAGGGGCGCGGCCCAACCCGTGCATTACAGCGTTCCTGCTTGTGTGTTCACTCTGCACACATCAACCACCGATCAGAGCCCCCTGGAAGCAAGCCCCGGGCGAGCCTCGAGCGCCAACCCAGGTGCGGTGCGTTCACCGCCGTGGGCACGCGTTAATTTGCTTCTCGACACTACAATGAGGATCAACAGCGGTCCGGCGACGGCTGGGCAGCACTTGCAAGCGGGACGCGCTTCGAGCGTCCGACCGAGGCCTGGCGGCGCTTGCCCAGCAGCCAGATCAAGTTTTCAGTCGATGCACAGCGTGCTGGCATAGCGACCAACCGGCGCCCCGCGTGCTGGAGGCGCGGCCCGCCTGGGGTCTGCCGTGTTGGCCCAGACTGGCCGCTTGGGGGCCTCCTCACACCATCACTCTGCGTTGCCAATTGATGCCGTCTCGGGGCCGCCCTCCTACAGGCCCTGCCCGCCGCCGCTGGTTTCTTCACTACCCCCGCCGACCGCCGAGTCCCATGGCGTCCCGACGCCGTGCGGCCCTCCTGCTGGCCGTCGCCCTTGTGGCGGTGCTGGTGATGGCCGAGTGAGTGTGGGGAACACCCGCCTGAGAGCCGCCTGCCTGGCTCAGGGCCTGCAGGTACCTGCTCAGCTACAGGTGGCGGCTACCTTTGCTGCAGGACCAGGGGGTGCATCAATTTTGACTTTGACTAACCCCGCCTCCCTGCTCCCTGCCTCCCTACTCCCTGTGCAGCATGGCTGACGCCCACCGCCGCCGCAAGAAGGTGCGCGCAGAGGCAGCGCACCATGAGGGTGGTGCAGCGGAGAGGCGCAGTGGGTGGGCGGCGTCCCGCATGGGCGGCCTGGGCATGTCTGGACGGTCCTTGCGCCACCAGTAGCTTGTTGGCCCACTTGTTGGCGCAACCGCTGATGCGAGGCAGTTCCACACTTGCCGTCCACAGCTGGCCAGCACCTCGTTTCAATCCATGCGCGCCGCCTCCCCACCCTCGATCGATTTTTTATGCAGAGGTGGAAGCCCTGTGCCGCGGGCAAGGCGCGCAACTACATGCGCTGCTGCGCCAAGCGCCGCTGCTATGGAACGTGAGCCAAAGTGCTGGGCAGGACTGTCTAGACTGCTGCAGCCCGCAGCCCCGGCAGCTGGCGCTTGCGGTTGCAGACACGTCCTGGCTGGTGGACACACGCCGCCAGGGCTAGCTGCCCCCACCGGCCGGCCAACCCTGTTGCAACCCACGCCCTGCCTGCCGCAGGTGGGACCCCTCCTGCCCCAAGAAGGGCCGCAGCTGCTGCTACGTGCCCAGCAAGTACTTCTGGGGCTGCTGGTAAGACCCAGCAGAACGTGCATCGACGTGCGCGGTCGTGGTGCAGCGCGCTAGCAGCCGCGGCAAGCAGGCCGCGCCTGCCGCTGCGCCAGCCATGGGGCCCCAGTCGCTGCGGAGCCCCCTTCACGCCACCACCCTCTCACCGCGCCGTGCCTGCAGCCGCGGCAAGTGGGCCGCAGATATCTACGACCCCGCCTGCGATGACGACTATGAGTGGGAGGATGAGGACCGCCCCTACGGCCGCTCCTGCGCCTCCCGCCCCCGCAAGTACCTGGACAAGTGCTGCAGCGAGAAGAACCCGTAAGTTAGCTGGGGTTGGGTTTCAGGGAGATATGGCGCGTGTGTGGGCCTCCTGGCAGCCCTGCTGGTCTCCCCGCAGCCCTGCTGCTTGCTTGAAGAGGTGCTGGGGTCCTCTCTTGCGGGAGCGGGGGTGAGGCACGATATATGGCCTCCTGGGGCGTGGACGCTTCCGGCCTGCCGCCCAAGTAACCCGATCCAGGGACTGCACAGACTGGCCTGAGATGGACCAACAAGAAGGCCTGTGCTGGGTACGGCCGTCTGGCCCATGGCTGCAGCAGTTTGCTGCTCTGCTGACCCGATGTGTGCATCATGATGCCTGCAGGTGGACTGACAAGAAGGCCTGCTGGGCGTGGACCACCGGCTCCTGCAAGCACGTGTCCTGGAAGTACCGCAAGCAGTGCTGGTGAGCTCAAAAGGCGGATGTGTGGGAGCCCCGGAGAGCAGCTTGTGCATGGGTAGTCGTTGTGGGAGACCAATGCAAGTGCCCCGCAAGCAGTGCTGGTGAGTTTCGGAGAGCAGCGTGTGCATGGCTAGGCTTTTGAGCATTGTTGAAAGTACCGCAAGCAGTGCTGATGAGTTCGGAGACGCAGCTTGTGCTTGGCTAGGCTGTTTGGGAGGCCGTTGGGGAAGGTCGCAAGCAGTGCTGGCGAGGCTGGACAGGGAGGGCGCTGCACACAGGTTGCGCTCGGGGCGGCGTTTCAGGGTGCAGGGTGCAAGATCTATACAGCTGCAGCACGTGGCCCGGCAACCGGCTGGCACCCAAAATGTCAGTAGTTGCTCCACCTGCTAACCCACCCACCAACCCACCTCTTGCCTGCAGCTACGGCAAGTGGCCCGGCATCCACTGGCACAGCGGCTAGCCGTGTTTTTGCCCGCTTGCTCCACCTGCCAGCAAATCCACCCGCCCACCTCTTGCCTGCAGCTACGGCAAGTGGCCCGGCACTGACTGGTACTGCGACTATCAGCGCTGGCGCCCCGACTCGTGCGCGTCCCTGCCCCCCGACTGCCGTGACGCCTGGTGAGCGCATGGCTAGGCTTGTTGTTGTGGCTTTGTTTGTGTTTTGGCTGGCTCTGTATTTGGCTGGGTTTCTGTTTTGGCTGGGGGGCGCAGGAGCAGGAGCAGGGGCGGCACGGGTTGGCGCATTGGGTGGGGAGACCGGCCGGTGTGTGCGAGCCGGCTGCTGTGGCTGTTGCGGCGGGCTCTTGCTACTCCAACTCCACGCCCCTTGCCGCCCGCCCCATAGAGACCGCTGCTCGGGGAAGGGCCCCTGGGCTGCCACGCGACCGGGCCCTCCTCACCAGCGCTGCACCCACCCGCCCGCCCGCCCTGCAGCTGCTCGAGCAAGGACCCCTGGACTGACCCTGTTGCCTGCAAAGCCTGGCTGCCGTGGGGCGACTGCCGCAAGTGCTCCACCCCTTGGTACCGCTACTCCTGCTGCGACAACAAACCGTGGGGCACCCCCGGGTGCAACCATGACGACTGGGAGGACCACAAGCATGGGCCGGTCGTGGGCAACACCTGCGGCAGCCGGTGAGCTGGGCTGGGCAGGCATGGAGGGGCAGAAACCAGGGGGCCTGGTTCTGGCTGGTGGGTGCGCTGCAGAATGGGGCTGGTTCTGGCTGCGGGTGCGCTGCAGAATGGGGGAAGGCAGCGCCCAGCACACGCACACGCAGGCTGGCACACGCAGCCAGCCCGCAAAGCGCTCTGAGTGTGCAAGTTAAATAACCGTCGCGACACTTTGTGTGTGCGTTGCAGGGCTCCCGAGTACCGCGATGCCTGCTGTGCGATGCTGGTGGACCCCACGTAAGCAGCATAGCATGTGCCTCAAGTGTGCCGGTCAACTGTGGTTGCACCTGGCCTGCCAGCTGCCGCTGCCGCTGCACCCTCATGCATGGTTGGACTGTGGTCGAACTGTGGACCCACGCACGAAATGTGGCTTGGTAGCGTGTTGCGGGCCCACCTTGGCACGCCTGGCGTGCGTCTGCAGACGTGCCTGCTGCAGCGCCGACCCCGCCTGCACGAGCTGGCGGGGGCCCAAGAAGAGCACCTAATCCCTTCAAACACAGTCTAGCCACAGTCCTTCTTGTCCCGCCTGTTTCTGCCGCAGCGCCGACACGGCCTGCAAGTGCTGGTGGCCCAAGAAGTGCACCTAGTCCATTCAAACACCATCCAACCAGTCCTTTCTTGTCCCGCCTGTTTCTGCCGCAGCGCCGACCCCGCCTGCAAGAGCTGGTGGCCCAAGAAGAGCAGCGGCGGCTCCTGCAAGGAAGTGGACACCCGCTACTGCCTGCAGTGCTGTGAGTCGGCGCCAGAGGGCGGCTGCTAAGGGCTGTGTATTGGGTGCTGTGGCATGGGCTGCACTTCTGCCTGCAGTGCTGTGAGTCGGCGGTAGGGGGCAGGGGGCCGGGGGCTGTGAGTGGGCAGGGGTATGGGCTGTTGGGTCTAGCAGGGTCGCTCGGGGTGCTGTGCCCGGGCTGCACTCCTGCAGGCGGTGCTGGCAGTCGGCAGGCCCTGCGGTCGACTTCAGCTGCCCAGGGTAGGGCAGGGAGGCGGTGTGCTGCAAATCAATTCTACGTTTGATTGTCCGCCGTGGTTGCAGGCCTGAACAAGGCGTCCAAGGAGGACTCCTTCTGTGACGACCTGCTGGAAGCCAAGCAGCTGTCCACTCGCGCCGTCATGGTGCGCGGGGCGGGCGGCGCATCCGGCCTGGCGCAACCGCCAGCGCAGCTGCGCCTGGCTTGCCCCCTTGCTGCTGTCCACACACTGTGCTGCTGCCCCACAGCTGGGGCGACGCACTGCTGTCGCGTGAGGACTGGTGAAGCCAACTAGTAGGGAAGCCAACCAATTGTGAACCGGCCGCCCTCCCTGCCGCAGGCGATGGCCATCCCACTGGCGGATGACACCGCCACCAACGTGACCACAGACTCTGGCCCCGCCGGCGAAACGGTCGACCTGGCAGCCGGCGACGAGACGGCCGAGTGCACCCAAAAGGACTTTGAGTGCGTGGACGGCACTACCTACTGCCTGCAGGGGGTGAGTCGCGCTTGCTCTGCTGGCAGGGGGAAAGTCAGATGGCTCTGCTTGCAACAGGAGGGCTGCTCTGCCTTTGCTTTGCCAACCAGGGAGGCGAGTTGTACTGCCGTGCCGGCAGGGGGTGACTTGCAAGTGGGGCAGCGCAGCCCTTGTTGCTGTAGCATCAAAGTCTTCCCCTGCTACCTGCCCTGCCTCGCAGGAGATCATCGACTGCCCCGATGGTGAGATTCTAATACTCGATGCTGTGGGTGCCGCGAATTTGGGATGCTAGCAAAGGCAGCGGCGCTTCCATGCACCTGCAGCATGCACCTGCTGGCTGGCATGCACCCTGCGTGCCCCTGCTGTGCGCTGCAGCCATTCCAATCCGCATACAACGCGAGTCGCAGCGCCACCCAACATAGAGATTGCATGGCCCCCCTCCCCGCCCACCCACAGGCTTTGTGTGCGGGGCAAACGGCACCGCCCCCACCGCCCCCTCGGCCGGCGGCGTCCAGGACGCCTCTCAGAGCGTGTGCACGCCTGGCGCCCCCACCCCCATCACACCCACCGCTCTGGACGTTAAGGCTGAGGAGCCCGAGTGCAGCGTGGCCAACTATACCTGCGTGTCAAATGTGACTTACTGCTTCAGCGGTGCGTGCCGCCGGCTGGGTATATGCCCTGCCCTGCCTTGGGCCGTGCTGGTGCTGTGCTGGTTCTGTGTTTTGGTTGCCAGGGCAGCTTGGCACGGTGGGCAAATGCCAAGCCAGCCTGACCCGCCCACCACCACCACACCAGCTCTGCCTCGCCTGCACCCCCTTCTTTTACTGCCGCAAACCGCGCAAGCAGCCCGCTCCCCCGCCCCACACTTCCCACCCTACAGGCCAGCTGGTTGACTGTGCTGAGGGCTTCTCCTGCAGTGGCTCCGAGCCTGGCTGCACCCCCCTGCCCCAGCCTGCCCAGCCCGAGGGGCAGCCCGCCGGCGACGAAACCGCCGACGCCGGCCCCGTTTTCACCTCATGCGCTGAGGAGGACAACACGTGCCTGGCAGACAAGACCGGCTACTGCTTGGCTGGCCTGGTAGTGGCGTGTGAGGACAGCACCCAGTGCAGCGGCGACGCGGGGCAGGCGGCGTGCGCGCCGTCCAACACCACCGCGCCGCCCTCGCCGCCGGCGCCCAACTGCACCGAATCCGACTTTGTTTGCATCAACAGCGAGACGGCCTATTGCCTGGGGCAGGAGCAGGTGGACTGCCCGCCAGGTGGGTGCCGGGTGGGTGGGTGGGTGAGGGGTAGGCTGGTGGGGATGATTGGCTTGGTGCATGGGCAGCAACACTGGTTGTAGCTGGGGGTGGCTCACCCATCCCATTGGCGCAGGATCAAGCACCCCGCATGCCCCACAAATTGACCCCCAACTGCACGCGCATGCCCTCACCGCCGCAGAGTACAAGTGCACCGGCAACTCTGAGGCTCCTTGCATCCCCAAGGACACCCCCGCTGAGAACCTGACAGGTGGGTGGGGACACGTGCCGGAGCTGCCTGCAGCTTGCAGGCGTGCTGTCCCAGCTGGGTTTTGCTGCAGCATGTACATTATTCCTCAACCCCACTGGCTGGCCCAGAAAGCCTGCCGCTTACCACTCCTGCCCCATTCCAACTGCCTCTCGCAGAGATCATCGGCGCCCCTGAGTGCGACAGCCCCGACTTCACATGCGTGGATGCTGGGTCCTACTGCCAGAACAAGGTCGTGGTGGCCTGCGAGGGCGGTGAGTGGGCCGGGCAAAGCAGTGGAGTCCCGCAAGAGTGTGCGGTGGGCAAGGATTGTGGCGGCGGGGCCTGTGAGGGGTGCACCCTGGTGCAGCATGTTGCAGGCAGCATCTGGCCCTTCCAACTGCTTATGTAAGACTTCAAGCTGGCCTGTCCTGTGCAGATCTGGTGTGCACGAATGGAACCTCGGGCAGCAACCCATGCACAGCGCCCACTCCCGAGGCCACCGACAGCAATGGCACCGCCGGTGCCTGCGAGCCCAACACATGCATTGACGGCGTGACTTGGTGCAGCTTTGAGCAGACGCCGGTGCCCTGCGACGAAGGTGGGCAGTTGTGCTGCTGTGCCAGCTGTTGGTTACGTGCTGTTGTTGCGGACAGCAAGCAGGCGTGGCAAGGCAGCAGGAAGTGGGCATGTGGCCTCGGCACTGCCCGCCCGCCAGCCACACCAGATGGACTTGCAGAGCTCCAGCTGATGCTCCTCCCCCATCCTGCACCTGGCATGCCTCCCCACAGGCGATGTGTGCAACATCCAGGAGGGCAAGCCCGCCTGCTCAGCCCCCACACTCGTGTCACCTGGCAACGACGCCGGCGCGCCGTCGCCTTCCCCCGACACCACTGAACCTGACACACCTGGCACCGACACCGGCGCGCCATCACCCTCCCCGGACAGTGGCACCGAGACCCCCGCTTGCGAGCCCAACACGTGCATCAACAGCACCACCTGGTGCAGCTTTGAGCAGGCGCCAGTGGCCTGCGGCGAAGGTGGGCCCCTGTGTGCTGACTGCTGGCTGCTCCTGTGGCTGCCATGCTGTGCATATGGCCGGCATGCCGTGCACAGCATGCGCTGGATGCAGGCAGGTGGGCCGGCACCTGGGGCTCTACTGGGCTCGCAGCTGCTGCCATCATGGGCAGGCCCCTCCACCCAGCAAGGCAGCAGATTAGCACCTTGTGACTCACACCGCACAATGTTGCCACTCCAACGCCCCCATCCTGTGGCCACCCCAACCGTGTGATGCGCAGGCGAGGTGTGCCTGGTCCAGGAGGGCAAGCCCGCCTGCTCTGTGCCCACCACCGAGGTGTCGCCTGAGAACAACGGCGGCGAGACCAGCCCGTCACCGTCTCCCGCACCAGAGGAGGTCAGCCCGTCTCCATCCCCTGAGGATGAAGTCAGCCCGTCTCCCGCACCGGAGGAGGAGGTCAGCCCCTCGCCGTCCCCTGAGCAGGAGGTCAGCCCCTCTCCCGCACCGGAGGAGGAAGTCAGCCCGTCCCCTGCACCGGTGGAGGAGGTCAGCCCCTCGCCCCCGATTGACGTGATCCCAACGGACGTCAGCCCCTCGCCGTCCCCAGAAGTCACCCCCGAAACCGCCAGCCCGTCCCCCGCACCAGAGGAGCCCGCCTGCCCGGCCAACAGCTGCGTCGACGACAAGACCGTCTGCACAGCCGACAGCAAGGCGGAGGCGTGCCCTGAGGGCCAGGCCTGCGCTGTTGTGGACGGCGCAGCGGCCTGCGCGGCCCCCCAGCCCGCCTGCGCCGCCAACACGTGCATCAACGACACCACAGTGTGCGGCGCCGATGGCACCGAGCTCGTGTGCGGCACAGGTGCGCTTCTGCCCTTTGTGCACTGCTGTCCTTCGTGCGCTGCTCTTCTGCTGGCCTCGGATGTTCCCGGATGCCAAGCAATGTGCCCCCATGCTTGTTTGGCGTGCTTTGCTGTGCCCAGGCCGCTGGCATATGGTGCATTTTTTCCCTCCGAAGACGCGCGTCTCCTCTCTGCGCTGCTCTGCTCTGCTTTGCCTTCCTGCCAAACCGGCCCCCCATGCGCACGGCTCACACGCGACCCCTGCATTGCCTCCTTTCCAACCCGCAGACGAGAAGTGCTCGGTGACCGACGGCATTGCGGCCTGCGCCCTGCCGGCCCCCGCCTTCTCCTGCGTGCCCAACAGCTGCTTCAACGAGACCTCCCTCTGCTCGGCGGATGGCCTGGCCGCCACCAACTGCACGGGCGCGACCGAAAAGTGCTTCAACGGCACCGACAACATTGGCGTGTGGTGAGCTTGCTGGGCCGATGCGTTTGCCGAGCTGCAACCAGGCCTGGTTGGCATATCTCTGAGGGAAGGCGTCATCCCTGTGTGGTCATGGAGGCACGCTTTGCACGCAAGACACTGCTGCTGGCCGCGCCACCAACTGGCACGGGCATCCAGTGGCCCCTCCCTCCTGCCTTCCGCCCCTGCTTCCAATTCCCCCCGGACCCTGTGCAGCAAGGGGAGCAGCGAGCCAGACACGACCCGCACATCTTGAGGCAGCCCTGATGTGCCCCACTGAGCTGACCTGGTGTCCACCCTCCAACCCCCCCTCTGCTTTGATGCAGCAAGGAGTGCAATGAGCCGGACCTCACCTGCCTGGCCGACCCAGCTGTGCAAGGCTTCTGCGAGGCCGGAAAGGTCATCAAGTGCGCAGAGGGCGAGACGTGCAGCGGCAGCCCCGCTGTGTGCGCTGCGCCCACCACCGAGGGCAGCACCGGCGATCAGCCTCCGCCGGAGGGAGAGGTGCCGCCTGAGGGCGAGGCGCCGCCTGAGGGAGAGGTGCCGCCTGAGGGAGAGGCCTAAGTCGTCACTTCAGCACGGCAAGCCATTGGGCCGCTGAGACAGGCGCCTCTGCTG
The DNA here is from genome assembly GCA_006782975.1 of Chlorella sp. Dachan. Taxonomy (NCBI): domain Eukaryota; kingdom Viridiplantae; phylum Chlorophyta; class Trebouxiophyceae; order Chlorellales; family Chlorellaceae; genus Chlorella; species Chlorella sp. Dachan. The sequence continues at coordinate 4,179,823 of RRZL01000080.1, read as the reverse complement.
GCCAGCCACACACCCCAACCTACCCTCCAACCCTACTCTCCAACACCCGTTCGCGAGAGCGCCAAGCCAACCTGCATTGCTCCGCAACCCATTTTGCGCGACCTCCCCCTGCACAGCATCCGTCCCATTCCCGTCCCCCCGATCTGTCCTCGCTCTGTCCCCCCACTCTGTCTGTACGACCTGACAGCTTACTAGTTGAAGAACTAGTTGAAGAAGTTGATCTTCACGCCTGATGCCAGCCTGCACGCATGCTTCTGCATGACCCCTTCCACCATTTTCGTGCCCTCTGTGACACGAGGGCTCGACTTGCATGCCCCTGTGATGTAACATCCCATGATGATTCGTCCAGCTGACAGCAGCTCCAGGGGCTGTGCAGACATGCAGTACACCAGCTGCCAAGTGCGGACTTATGATTCCTTGACCTTTCCAGCGGGGGGTGCTTCACTGCAATGCTTACAGGTGCCGGCAGCTGTCAAGTCGAGCTGTTGAATCAGAGCAGTGGGTGGGCAGTGCGGTCAGGGTGGCTGTGGTTTGTGTCAAGTTTACCTGCATGGGGACCCCCCATGGATCGATCCCCGACGTTTGGCTTGGTGTGCTACCAGCGGTTTTGGTGTGCTGCCAGGGGGCTTGGTGTGCTACCACTCTTCTACTGAGCTCCTCACCACTCCTCGAACTCGGCCTCCAACTTGGACACACCCAGCTTGTTGGCCCCAAGCTTCATGGCATGGCCGTGGCCGCCGCTGCCACCACTGCCGCTCGTCTTGCGCAGCGGGGCCGCCCCCAGCCCTGCCTGCCGCGTGCCCGTTGGCCGCCGCGGCC
>RRZL01000080.1:4151956-4178460 GCA_006782975.1 Chlorella sp. Dachan | reverse complement strand
TGCCCCAGGTGCCGCAACCGGCGGCTGCCCGCTCCCTCCCGACGTCGCTGCTGCTGCCGCCGCCGCTGCCGCTGCTGTCCCCGCGCCAGCTGCTGGCTTGGCGCCCGCATCAGCTGCCCCTCCTCGGCCCAAGCCCAAGTTGCTGACTGCCCAGCCAAAGCTGTTGAGCAGGCTGGCACCGCCGCTGGCGCCAGGTGCGGCGGCGCCTCCCCGGCTGCCTGCTGCAGCGCCCTCACTCTCAGCCATGGCCGCCGCCTGCCGCTCCAGCACCTTGTTGTGCTCCACCAGCACGCCCATGAAGTGCTGCACGCAGGCCAGCGCCGAAGCGCGCACCTCGTGCACAGCGTCCACGCACAGCGGGCCCACCGCAGGCAGCACGCGCGCCGCAGCGTCCTCAGGGCTGTGGTACTTGGCTGCGGCAGGAGGGAGGGGCGGCGGCGGGAGGCAAGTGAAACGGCATGAACACAAAGCCAATGAACCGCCAATCATTCAATGTATTCGTTCAGCCACCCAATCGGCCGAGCAGCCAGCCCACCAAAAAAAGTTACCTGTGGCCACGATGGCTTTCAGGCCCGCCACCCGTGCCGGCGGGAAGGCATCGCGCAGCGCCCGAGTGAAGGCATTGAGCAGCACCTTTTTGCACGTGGCCTCTGCGGGGGGTGATAGGTGCCATGCCACAGGTCTGGGCGACGAGTTGAGGGGCAGGGGAGTGCCACCGCACCGCAGCAGAGCGGTGCAGCGCCGTGCATCCCGTCTCAAGGTCAAGGGTACACCATCGGTGCTACAACACGCTGAGAGCAGCACTTTGCCGACCGGCACAGCAACTGTCACGCTAACAGGCGGAGGCCCTGAAGGGAGTGCAGTGGGCAGGTCTCACCAGATAGGTTGGGTGCCAGGTTGCCCAGCAGCACGGTGGTGTTGGCCCGGATGGACGCCTCCTCATCCACCTGCATTAGAGTGGACAGACAGAGCGCATGAAGCAAGTCAGTGTAAAACAAGGTTGAAGCAAGCTGGTGTGAAACGTGGGCGTTCACTTCCCCATCCCTTCTTCTCTTCTCCATCCCTTCCTCAAGACACAGCTCCCCAACCGCAGCACCCCCGCCACCCTTCTGCACCTGCAGCTTGGCCAGGTGCATCAGCAGGCTCCAGTGCTGGCCAGCGGCACTTTCCCCATCCCTGCCTCCGACACAGCTCCTCAGCAGCGCCCCCACCACCCATCAGACCTGCAGCTTGGCCAGGTGCTTCAGCAGGCTCTGGCTCAGCGTCTTCTGGCTGAGCTTGGCCCCCAGCACTGCCATGGACTTAAGAGTGAGCTCCCGCAAGTAAGGATTGGAGTCTGTGAACCCTGCCGCAACGTGGTTGTAGATCTGCAGGGGTGGAAGCAGGTGGATGACAACAGGGTGAGCAAAACACGCTGGTCAGCTTCCTGCGCATGTGGGGTTAGGCGGTGATGAAACCTGCTGCCACGGCGTACGGATCTGCAGGCAGCACCTAGGTGCAACAGCAGTGCCCACCTGCTGTTTCCCCGCCACGCTGCCCGGCGGACCAGGCAGAAACCTGGCACTGTTGCCAGCTGCCTGTCCACACAAACCCACCCCCCAACATCAGGCGCCCACCTGATCCTCCACCACCTTGTCCGGCAGAGCAGGACCATAGCTGGCAATGTTCTCCAGCAGCCCGCGCCGGATGCCTCGGTCGCTGGAGGCAAACAGCTTGGTCAATATGGGCACCACCTGAAGGGGATGAACAGCAGACGTATCGACGGTATGTTGCTGCCTAACAACACACTCCAGCACACTCCAGTGCCGCCAGTGTAAGGGAGGAGGTCTCTCAGCGCCACCGCAGCCAGGGCAGCCGCCCCACAGGGCACCCATGCCGCCGCACCTGCTTGGTCTGCTCCTCCTCTGGCAGCGTCTTGCCGATGGCCAGCAGCGTGGTGAGCGCCGCCTGCAAAAGGAAAAGAGTAACAAAAAAACGTGCACATGAGAAGGAGGAGAGGCTTGGCTGCGCTGCCGGCGCAGCGAGGCCTCACAACTAGTGTTCGGGGGTGAACTTCAACTGCCCACAATGTGCAGCTGATTGGCTGGGTCCCTAATCGGCGGAGCACCGCCACACTGGATCGCTGCCGCCAGCAAGGGCAGCTGTGCCCCGCATCTGTGCAAACTGTGGCCCCATCAGTGGCCCCAACAGGACTCACCGGCGGAGCGCCGCCAAACTCGATGGCTGAAGCCAGCATGGGCAGCAGCTTGCGCTGGGCCACCGGGGTGGGGATGGAGGGCAGCAGGCCCGGCAGCTTCTTGAAAAAGGCGTCCTGAAGGGCAGCGGACGATGGACAGAGGCAGTGAGACTGACTGAGATCGCATGGTCGGGGCATGCCGAGCAGCAGCCGGCGGCGTCGCTGTTCCTTCGCTTCTATGCAACCAAACAACAACAGTACCAAGGCACACTCTACATGGCGTCCTTGCTCTCCAGGCAGCTGGTCGCCTGTTACCGTTGACACCTCACCCACACTGTTGACGCTTCACCCACCCGCAACCACAGTCTCACCTTCTCCGCAGCATCCTTGATCGCCAGGCTTTCCAAGAAGCTGGTTGCCTCCGCCAGCCTGTTGCGCAGCACCCCAGCCTCCAGTATCTGGCGGGGGTTCAGGCGCCGGGGCGGCTGGCTGGCCAGCAGGCGCTGGTAGTGGGGCAGCAGGTCTTTGGGGATGCAGTCTGCGGCAAGGTAGGACCCATTTGCTTAAGGACTCGCAACAACAAGCTCGAAGGGGGGCAGCAGGCGCTGGTAGTGGGGCTGCAGGTCCTTTGGCATGCCGTGCAGGCGGATGGATGGCACGCGCCAGCTGTCGCCACAGTAAGCAAGCGGGCGTCACAGCGTGCGCCAAGGGGCCACACCAAGCGAAGCTGCCTGCAACACAATGCACGCAGCCTATCCCTGCAGCACCCACCTGTGTTGCGCAGGTCTTCAGTGCGTGCCAGCGGCGCACCGCTGTACACCTCTTGCATCAAGCAGCCCAGGCCCCAGGCGTCCACCGCCCAGGCCGGACCGTCCTTCACAGCCTGCAGGACAGCAGCGGGCCAGTAGAGCGAGCAGAATGGAAGCAGTGCAGCAGCAGCAGCCGCAGCAGCGGCGGCGGCGGCAGCAGCGGCGGCGGCGGCAAAAAGCATGTATCCCCCTGCCCACCTGCCCACCTTGCACTGCAGCAGCAGCAGCAGCAGCAGCAGCAGCAGTCCGCCATAACTCCCTTAGCATCCACCATTACAGCAGCAGTGCAGCCTCGCACCTGCCAGTCGCCCTTGGCCACCTCCCCTGCCTTGTACTGGGCTGGCAGCAGCCAGGCGGCTGCCGCCAGAGGCAGGTCGTACTGGCTGGCAAACTGGTGCTCGCTGACCAGGTCGAAGTGGGCCAGCTTCCAGTCAAGCGTTTGCGTGACCACCACCTGCGGATGGCGCGAGGGGGCAGCAGCAGTGTTGGCTTCGACAGCCGGCATTGCACTGCACATCGGCCCGCACCTGGGCGCACCGTGCTGCATGCTGCGCACACAACTCACTTCACCCTCCGCGGCCAATCTGCACCGCAGGCCCGGCTGCTGCACACCCCCTGGCATGGCTGCTGCACACCCCCTGGCATGGCTGCTGCACGCCCCACGCATGGCTGCACGCCCCACGCATCGCACCGCTGCCATGGACACAGCGCCGTGGATGAGTGCGCAGTCATTGGCCAGGAAGGACAGCGCGCCCACCACCGCATTCAGGCCCATGCCAAGGTACTGCTCACGGTCGGTGCCCTGCAGATGGGTCGCGGTTGGCGCAATTGCAGCATTGGCAGCAAACGGCGCTGCATGCGGGCTGCAAGGGGTGTAGCGCCCGGCAATCATCCTCAGCCGCATCAGCCGCATCAGCTGCCATGTCACCTCGCCACTGCCGAGGGGCACGCATGCATCCCCAGCTCCCAAGGCCCGCCCAGCAGCGGCGGCGGCAGCAGCGCACTCACGCATGCATCCCTTGCCCCAGCTCCTAAGCCCGCCTGCCGAGCGGCGGCGGCGGCAGCAGCGACAGCGCACTCACCGCCATGCCGCGCAGCACCTCTGCCAGCGGCGTGACCGGCTCAGTGACCAGGTACAGAACTGCTTCGCCCTTCTCCTCCACTTCGACAGAGTCCCGAAAGCCCAGCACGCCCGGGTGGCGCGTCATGCGCAGGCGCTTGACGCCGTGCCGCCCCGCCTCCAGCCGCGCATCGCTCTTGCTGGGTGCTGCCAGCCGCCAGACGGAGACGGGCGCGCCGTCGGCGCGGGCGGTGCCGCGGTAGTGCTGCCAGGAGCCAAAGTGGCAGGGCTGCGGCTCCCCCAGCTCAAAGGGCAGGGAGGCGCCGCCCAGGCCCGCCAGCGCCGTCAGCCGGCTGAACATGCTGGGCCGGGATGGGTGCAGCGATCAGCAGCGCCCTGCGCAGCAACATGGATTGGATGCATATAGAGCATTGATGCATCAGCGGTCGACCTGAGCCTCGGCGGTCGACCTTCGCCTCAGTCTCTTGCCGCCAACCGAACGGCGGTATGGCGGCGGCGGCGGGGACTGGCTGCAGGTGCTTGGCGGCACCTCAGCAGGCTCATATGAGGTTACAGCCGCGATCTGGGGCTGTCTGCAGGCGTCAGGTGAGCCCAAGCGGCGCATACAAACCAAGCCCGGCGCGCCTCAAGCCGTGGCCCTGCCGGTCTCATAAAATTGCTGCCAGAACGATGCTCACTTTGCGTGCTGATCTACGGGCGGCCAAAGCCGAGCTGCGAGCGCAGGTTTGGAGGGGACAGCCGGGTCGTCTGTAGCGCCCTGCTGGTGGGCATGCGCGTTCTGCGGGGCGTGTGTGAATGATCGCGGGCGATGCACAGTGTGCGGCGCTGCCACCAGTCGATCAAGGTCGCGCATTTGGCGGCTGTAACAGGAGGCCCAGACTAGGCCCCGGCCCCTCACGGCGCATTCGATCAGGTGCACAATCCAAAGGGGCGCCGTGCGCGCTTCCTGGCTGCTCTAGCCGCCAGAGCGCACAGCCTCGCGGCCTCCACAGCCACTTTGCACCCCCGCGGCTCACCCTTGTGTCCGTGATCGCAGCCATACAGCGTTAGGGAAGTCGCCAGGCTGCTAGCCCCTCTACACGGCCCAGCTCCTCCCCGACCCGCCGCCGCCGCTCGACGCGAGGGCGCCGCCTCACCATGAAGCGGGCCTGCATCGGTGCGAGTTGTCTGTGCAAAGCCTCCGTCAGCTGCAGTTGTTGCAGTGTGGCTCTGTAGCAACCATTGCTGCAGCTGGTCGCATCCTGCCGAGCAACTCACCCGCAATGCCGCTGCTCTCCCGCTGCCCTCAGTGCACGACCAGGTCTAGGAGAGGGGGTGGCAAAGGCCAGGGCTGCTGCTGTGCAGGCGCAGGCGCCATAAGCAGGCTGGGGGCTGTATGGATGCCGATTGCCGGGGCCGGAGCAGAGGATGTTTGGGCTGAGCCCGCCAGGGCACGGTGCTGGTACCGCAGGAGGTTCACGCAGGCTGCGATGCTGTCCTCCGCAATGGGCGCAGGTGAACCTGGCCCTCATCCCTATCATTGGAGCGCTCACAATCGCGGGTCTGGTGGGAGCGATCGACCCCGCGATCACGACCTACGCCTTCCTTGCCTACATCGCGCTCGACAGTGTGTGGCTGCTGCTGCAGGCAAGGCGGCCGAAACCTCGGCTCTCCCGCCTGCGCTCGTCGGCAGCGGAGCGCTTCACCTGGACCCTGAGCAGTCTCTGCATGCGCTCGAAAGCATTGAAGCTGCCCCTCAGCCTCACGCCTAGTTGCCCCTGCCGTCCCCTCCATGTGCAGCCTGATGCAGTGCCCAGCCTGCCGTTTGTCATCCTGTTCCACCATGCGGTCACGGCAGTGCTGCTCTGCGTGCCCCTGGGTGAGTGAGCAGGCGGGCTGACAGCTGCACGCATCATGTCGGGGGCCGATGGCTGTGTCGCCATGGCTCATGCTCGCTCAGTTGTGGTCAGTTGTGTGCTGCCTGCCGGCATGCTTGCCGCCATGCCTGCCCCTGCGTTTTCCCCACTCTGCCCGACCACCCCTGCAGCGCCCACCCCACCCCATTCCCTCCCTTGCAGCCCACCCGCATCTGCATTGGTACACATGCGTGGACGGCATTGTGGAGCTCAACACGATGTTCCTGATCGCGCGCCGCCAGCTGCCCTGGCGCCCCGCGCGCAAGCTGTGCTCCTGGCTCTACTGGGGCTCCTTCCTGCCCATGCGCTGCATCCTGGTAGGGCTGGCTGCACAGCTTGGCTTGCCTCTGGCGGGCAGTGGCTGACGCGTGGCACAGCTGCACGGCTGCGTCACTCGCGCGGCAATGATGCTGCATGCAGCTTGGGTGTGGAGCATGCTTTTTGGAGCATTTTGGAGCCGCAGCTGCTCAGTGGCACGGTCTGCCACCCCTGACCTTGCTGCCACCTTCCTGGTCACCGCTGCGTGCAGTACCCAGTGATGGTGCCCGTCTTCCTGCGGGAGATGCAGCTGGTGGAGCATGCGCCCTGGTGGCACACCCTGGCCTGCGTGGGCGCCCAGGTGCGGCGGCGTGCTCCGGCAGGCCGGGCTGCGGCGTGGGATGGGATGGGACCGCGACACCTGCGTGTGTGGCTTACCCGCCGCGCATTTCCAATGCATGATGCCTGTCGCCACCTTTTGCCTGCAGGTCACCCTGTGCATCTTCAACTATGTGCTGCTGGGCCTGTCTCTGATGCGGCAGCGCAGCAAGCGCAGCCAGGGCGGCGCTGCGGCCAAGACCGGCAAGCCCGCGGTGGCGGCGCCAGGCGGCAGGGAGCGGCCAGAGATTCAGCCGGAACTCATACAGGCCAAGCACGTGGGCGGCAGCCCTCTGCGCCTGCGTGCCCGGGGCCTGTGAAAGTGAGCGGGCCCCACCCCCTGGAATGAACGCTACTCCACTAATGACCCACGCCTTTTGACCCGCCTAACCGTCCGATTGATGCCCTACGCTTGTGTACTTTTGCGCATGTGCCACCGGTCAACCATATGTTCCTTTTGCGCAGGCCAGCCCCACACCCAATTCCTCTCATTCCTTGCATGCCTTTGGCGCCGGCCTCTTTTGCCGCCGTCGCGCCCATCAACCCGGATTTTGCCTCTGCCTCGGACTTCCGAACCCCCAGCTTCTCGACATTAATTTTGCGCCTCATCCCTTTTGCTGCAACAATCCTCAGCTCCACCTGCTGTCTCAGTGTTGGCATCGGGGGAGTGGGGAGCCGCAGGGCCAGTGCCGCGCTGAGCGGCGGCAGTGGCGGTGGCACATGAGGGCCGTGACCCGCCCAGCCGACTTTGATCAATCACAGCACCACGCTTGGGCGTCCAGGGCGGCCCCTTGTCCCTCCTGTCGCTCTCAGCGCGCCAGTGTCGCAGCCCCGGCTCCTCCCGGGCCGGCGACGCTGCACCGCGCCTGTGAGCCAGTATAAAGTCGTGTCCACCAGGCCGCTGCAGGTAATGGAGCTCGCCGGCTGACGCTTCTCTGACCGCGCGCCAGCAGCCCTTGCAGCCCGGCTGAGGCCTCAGAGCAGCCGCGATCGCGGACCCGTAGCTTGAGGCATCGAGCCGGCCCGCACCCAGCCACCTGCAGCCGCCGGCAGTTCAGCCGCCGCCGCTGCCCGAGGCGCCGCTCGGTTGCCGGCCGTGCCTGCCCCGCCACCCAGCGTCGCCATGCCAGGCGTGGCCGCGGTGCTGGAGACCGAGTACCGGCAGCTGGCGCAGGATGCGCGCAGCAAGGAGGGCCTGGCCGGCTTCTTCTCCTCCGCCGCGGACCAGCAGGCGGTCAAGGATGCGGCGGAGCGAGTCATCCTTAAGGTCCGCGGCATTGGCGAGGCACCCGACGCCACCGACCAAATCAAGATGCACTACCAGGTGGGTGCTGGGTGTGGTGCAGCATTGTAGGGAGCAGGCGTCGCTGCGGATGGTGTGTCACTTGGGCATGCGGGTGCTGCACGACGGCTCGTGGTCAGTGGTGGCATGGTCGGCGGTGGGCGCTACTGCTGCGGCATGAACACACCCTGGCGATTGCTGCACCTTGCGCCACTCGCAGGAGGTGCTCAAGCCGCTGCAGCTGAGCCTGGACACCAAGAGCGACCGGCTGAAGAGCCGGGCGCTGGCCATCTGCCAGAACCTGATTGCCAACGCGGCGCTGCCGGCGGAGGCCAGCGAGGCCGTCATCGCCATGCTGGGCCGCGTGGACAAGAACACGGACGAGAATGTGCAGCTCAAGACGCTGCAGACAGCGCTGACGCTGCTGCAGTCGCCGCTGCGGCCGCGCAGCGAGGAGCAGATTGGCGCCGTGCTGGGCGTGTGCCTGCGGCTCACCAACCGCAAGGGGCACAAGGACGCGGTGCTGACCACAGCAGCAGCCACCGTGCGCCAGGCGGTCGCGCTGGTGCTGTCCTATGTGGACGTGGAGGCGGAGCTGCAGAGCCAGGCGGCAGCCGCAGAGGCGGGCGAGGCGGGAGAGGCGCCAGGGGGCGCCGCCTCTGCAGCGCAGAAGCTAGTGGAGGACCTGTGCAACATTGCCTCGGGTGGGCTGGGTGGGGGTTGGGCTGTGCGCAGCAGCCGCTGGCGTTGCAGTGGTGGGTGGGTTGGAGCTGGTGGTCCCACCTGCTGAGCACCCAGCAGGCCACTCGTGTGGCGGCTTGCTTAGCACCGTCCCACTCGTGTCGCTCACACGCCGTGCTACCCTCTGTGTGCTGCCGTCCTACAGGCGCGCCGCCGCTGTGGCTCAAGTCGCCCTCCCTGCCCCGCACCTTTGTGCTGGAGCTGCTGGACTTTGTGCTGGCCAACTCGCCAGACGTGTTCCGCCGGCTGCCGCCCTTCCAAAACGCGCTGGCCGTGCGCATGACGCAGCTCATCCAGGCGCAGCTGCAGGTGCGGGGTTGGCCGCCTGTAGTGTTTGGGTAGAGCAGGTGTAGCGCAGCGCTGGCATGTGTGGCACAGATCTGGTTGGTCACGCAGTCATGAAGATGGTTGCAGTGCGCCATGGCAGTGCCGAGCGGTGCTGCTGCTGTGACAGCTAAACCAAAGCGGCCCAATCAAAGTGCTCGTTCTCAACCTTGTGCGCAGGACCACCTGGATGCGGGGGCCGCCGGCGCCTCGTTTGCCACCAACAACTTCTCCACCTTCCGCGCCCTGCTGCGCCTGGCCCGCACCCTGCTGCGCTCCTACTACCCGCTGCTGGGCCCACGCAGCGGCACGCTGGTGCAGTCCGTGCTGGCAGGTGCGGCAAGGGTGCTGCTCCAGCCCTGCTGCCTGATGCACGTGGCAATGTATGTCTGTCCTTGACTGCAGTCGTCGCACCCTCCAGCTTACACATGCGCTTGCGTCTTGCATCAGTTGGTGCGTGCCTGATTGGTTCTCTGGCCTGCTTGCTTGCAGGCCTGGCCCCTCGCTACCCGCTGTTCCAGCGCGTGGCGCTGATGCAGCTGGTGCGCAGCCTGCTGGGCGACCCCGTGCTCACCTACCACCTCTTTGCCTCGTACGACCTGGCGGTGGACCGCAAGCTGGATGCAGTGCAGGTGTGGTCCTTGTTGACAAGGCTTGGGCTAGAGGATGGGGTATGATGCCTGTGCAGCGGCGCTTGCCTTGGGCTGGGCTGGCTGGCTGTGTCTGCCGCCGGCGAGCAAAGGCGTGCCGGTCTGAGACTCCCACTCCCTGCTCCTCCTCCTGACCCCGCAGTCGCTGTGCGGCGCGGCCAATGAGGTGATTGAGGCCACCCTGGTGGCAGCTGCCAACAAGGACCCTGAGGACGAGCCGCCGCTGGAGGTCGTGGCGGTGCTGTACAGCGACAAGACCGCAGGTGTGTGTGCCCATCCTCGGGCTGCCTGCTGCCGGCCTGGCACGCATGCAGCACGCTTGGTAGGAGGTGATCCCAGGGCACCATTGCTGCCTCAGCCATCACCGCCCCCACTGCTGCCCATGCTCGTTGCTCCAGGCAAGGACTGGAGCATGGACACGGACTGGGAGGATGCCCCGGCGCACGTGCAGCGCGGCTACCTTGCCATGCTGGCCATCGACTCCCTGCTGTCCTTCATGGGCAGGTGCGCACGTTGGAATGAATGGCGGATGGTCTGGCAGCCAGGGCCGGCCGCCCAGCCTGGAGGCGGCATGCTGTACGCCAGCAGCCCCTGTGGGCCACACGTGGATGTGTACCTGAGCAAGTGAGCTCCACTCCACACGCTGTGTGCTGCTCACCGCATCCCCTCCCCGCAGCGTGGAGAAGCTGACAGACATGGCTGTGGACCAGGGCGGCGCTGTGCCCGCTGTGCTCAGCAAGGGGCCCGGCTCAGGTGAGCTGGTGCATCGGCAGCAGGGCGGCATCCAGGTTGGCAGGCTGCACTGGGCAGTTGAGCCGGTAGTGGTGCGGGTGGTGGATTGCACATTGCAGGCGCGTTCCACACCTTCATATGCCTCCCCCCAACCCTGCCGCTCCCCCCGCAGTGGACCACATCGAGGCGGAAGTGTGTAAGGGCTTGGTGCAGCGCACGTGGCGCGGCATGCTGAACGCCATCAGCCAGCTGCTGCAGCGGTCCACGGGGGAGGAGCTCGTGCTGCAGCTGCTCAAGGTACGCCCGTGTGGCGGCTCGCCTCTGTGTGGATTCTGCTGGTGTGCATGAAGGTACACCTCGCGCCACTCGGCCTTACTTGCACTGCCTGCCTGGGCCATGGCTTCTGAATAGCCATGGGCGCCGAGGTTGCAGGAGCTTGACAGGTCCACCTTGCCACCTGTCCCCACCTCCCACCTCTGTGCCGCAGGGCTACCAGACGTTCACGCAGGCGTGCGGCAACCTGCCGCTGCTTGAGCCGCGTGACGCCTTCCTGGCCAACCTCTGCGAGTTTGCACTGGCTGTGCCGCGGGAGCCGGGCAGCGAGGCAGACAGCCTGAGCCCCCGGGGCGGCCCTCCAGAGAAGCTGGCCAGCCCCCGCAGCGCGCTGGCCGCGGCAGCGGAGGCAGCAGAGTCTGGGCTGGTGCTGGCGCCCAAGAACGTGCAGTCGATGCGCACGCTGTTCAACATCGCGCACCGCCTGTCCAACGTGCTGGGGCCCGCTTGGGGGCTGGTGCTGGAGACCATGAACACGCTGGTGAGGCGGGGCGGAGAGTGGAAGTGTTTGCCAAAGTGACTGTGGAGGCGTGTGCCAAAGTGACTGTGGCATGTGCAGAGCGGCATGCCAACACACGCGTTGCTGCTTTGCTGGGTATCGCGCTCGCTCAGGCATAATGATTTACTCACCCCTTGCAGGACCGCATCCTCAACTCCCCGCGCACCACCACCCAGGTGCGCTTCGGCAGCTGCCTCTGCTTGCTGTTGTGGCCTTCGCGCAATCCCTGTGCTCCCCCAGCCTGCGGCAGTCCAGCCAAACATGCTTCAGCACAGTTTCTCCGGCTTTGGGAGGCCGCCCACACTGCTTGAAAATTGAAATGAACACCTACATAAACACCCACTCACGCTGTAGGAGGTGTCCACCCAGAGCGGCGAGGCGGCCATGTCAAGCGACCTAGCCATCCTGTCGGCGGCCGCCTCCCAGCTCTTTGAGTGCACCCGCGACATGAGCCGCGAGGCTGTGGTGGCCCTGCTGTCAGGCCTGAGGGACGTCAGGTGGGCAACCCAGGACGAGGGGTTGCCAGGGCGCTCGGGTGGCGGCTCGTTCGGTTGTGCACTGCTGCTGCCAAACCGACAGCTTGCCGTACCACCTGCCATGCGTGCCATGGCACCACTGCACCTGACCCAGTTCGCCCGCCACCTCCTTGCACCCCCGCAGCATGCGCAACATCCCCACGGCCAGCGCGGCGGTGGGCCAGGCGCCCAAGCTGTTTGCGCTCAACCGCATGGTGGAGGTGCTGCTGTACAACATTGGGCGCATCTACGACCTGTGGGCCATCTTCCTCAGGTGGGTGCTGGCTGTGGATGGGGCCACGCTGGGAGGAGTTGGACGGGGATGTTGCTGCCGATTTTTGGCTTGCCGTTGCAACGGTGAGGGCCCGGCGCAGTAGCCCATGCTGCCCCCTCCCCATGCGTCCCTCTTCAAGCTGCAACCCGCGCCCTGTGTTGGCCTCCCCTGCCTGGTGCAGCCACGTGCTGGAGGCGATCAACGACCCCAAGCCGCCCGTGCGGGCAGCCGCCATCGAGGCCCTGGGCCGTGCAATCACCGGCGCCCTTGGCAGCCTGCCGGCAGTGGCAGGACGCACCTCTTCTGAGGAGGGCGGCAGCAGCGGCAGCAGCCGGCGGGGGTCGGAGAGCAGCGGCGGCGTGGAGCACATGCTGCTGGTGGCGCTGGAGGCGCTGTACAACAACAACAAGGAGCGGGATGTGCGCCTGGGCGTGCTGCGCGTGCTGCTCAACGTGCTGCAGGTGGGGCAGGCAGGGGCAGGGCAGCTGGGCGGAGTCAGGTCGGGTGCCCCAGATGGGTAGCTTGCAACAAACCGAGCAGAGGCGAACCGTTTAGGGCCCCACGTACCAGCACTCGCCTGCACACCACACTTGTGCCAACAAGCCGCCGCGCTCACCTTGCCATGCAGCGCCACGGCGAACGGCTGTCGGACGGCTGGACGCCCGTCTTCCGCTTGCTAGCGGCGGTGCCCGCCTCGGCGGGCGAGGGCGAGGCAGACACCATCGACCTGGCCTTCCAGAGCGTGCAGCTGACGTGCAGGTGGGGGAACTCGCACTGCGGCAGCTGCGGTCCTGGGGGACTCTGGAGGCTGGGTTGGGCATTGCCCAGGCTGTCTGTGCAGTTGCCAACCACCCCTTCCTCCTCTCCCCCTGCAGCGACTACATGGCAGCCATGCCCTTTGCCCGCCTCAAGCGCTGCCTGGAGGTTGCTGTGATGTACAGCAGCCAGCAGGCGGACGTGAACGTGGCCCTCACCACCATCAGCCTGCTGTGGAACGCAGCAGACATGTTTGGCAAGGCGGGCGCCCGCGCCGCTGCCGCACGCCCGGCGTCAGCCAGTGTGGCTGCCGCAGCAGCCGCAGCCGCTGACGATGAGTCGGACACAGAGGTGGAGGCGGCGGTGGTGGCGCTGCCGGCAGCGGAGAACGGTGCAGATGAGGGCAGCGGTAGCGAGGACGAGGCGGTCAGCCCCAGCGGCAAGTCGCGAGGCCTGGTGGCGCAGCTCACCCCGGTGCAGACAGAGGACCTGCTGCAGATGATCTTCCTGGCCCTGCAGGTGAGGCTTGATTTTGGTTTGGTCGGTGGGGTTGAAGGCACGTTGCTGGTGCCAGGAGGCAGTGCATCAGAAGCGCTCGCCTCTACCGTCCCTTGCTGGTGGTGCCATAGCAGTCGCCCCTTTGAGTGCAGCACTGCCCCGGCGACTGGCCGACTTGCCCCCTTCCTCCCTCTGTTGTGCCGCAGGCCGTCAGCCAGGATGTGCGGCCTGAAGTACGCAACAGCGGCGTGCGCACGCTGTTTGCGGTGGTGGTCAACCAGGGCCCGCGCCTGTCGCGCGCCCTCTGGGAGCAGTGCCTGTGGGAGATGCTGTTCCCGCTGCTCAACCACGCCTACCTCATGTCGGCCACAGCCTCGCGCGACGAGGTGCGCACAAGGGCAACAAAATAAAGCAGGGCACGTTGTGGGGGTTGATGGTTGCATGGCAGCTGGGACGCTGGCTGCCCTGTGCTCGGCGGCTTGACCTCCCAGCCGTGTCATTCACACCCGTTTGCGCTCGATCCGGCCCTGCGCAGGCGGAGTCGATGCTGCTGGGGCAGTCCCGCGGCAAGGAGGTCCGCGTGATGGTGCACCACTCGCGCAACAGCGAGCAGAAGCAGTGGGACGAGACGGTGGTCATTGCGCTGGGCGGCATGGCGCGCCTGCTGCGCGCCCACCTGCCCGCCATTGTGGGCATGGACCGCGTGGCAGGTGGGGAACCGGCCTGGGTATTGAACATGGGGCTGCTGGCCAATGTACGCGGAAGCGCTGCTGCTCTCCTGCGCCCGACTTGTGCTGGCATGCAAACGCAGCTGCGAAATGAACCTGCCCAAGTATGCACCCAGCCTCACCCCTGCCACCCTGCTTGCGCCACGCCCGTCGCTGCTGCAGCCGGGTGGGAGGAGATGATGGTTGTTGTGGAGTCAAGCATGGCGGGCGGGCGCAAGGAGGTGGCGCTGGCCGCCATTGCCCTGCTGTCGGCGGTGCTGGCGGCCCACGGCTCCATCACAGACATTGTGACGCCGGTGATGTGGAAGCGCGCTGTGCGTGCTCTGGGCGTGGGCGTGGAGGCCGCTACCAGCCCCGCCTGCATGGTGCCACTCATGGTGAGCGCCTGGCGATGTGGGGCAGCTGCTGTCGAGTAGCCTGGTGTAAGGAGTGCGGAGCTAGAACCCGAGGCTTTGCCTGCCCCTTTGCCCGCTGAAAGCTGCTGCGCTTTTTACCTGCCATATTAACTGCTATGCATGCATTTCTTTCACTCCAGGCCCGCACCGAGCTCCTGGCGCTGATCGGCCAGCTGTACGGCAGCCTGCGCTCGCGCTTCGATGCCGAGGACACCGCCACCGTGTTTGTGTGGGTCGAGGTGCGCTTGAAGCTGGGGTACCTGGTTGGGATGCCAGAACCCGTTTGGTGGTTGCTGTACCAGGCGGGGAAAACTGCACTCCTTGATAGATCCCACGCTGCCCAGCCGGAGCGCCTGGACCCTTCCTTGCCATGCGCAGAAGTTCAGCTGCAACCCGTGGTCGGACGACGATGCCGCCAACAGCGCGCAGGTGGGGTGCTGGGTTGAAGAATGTGGCCACTCTCTGTGTCTCTTGCTGTCGTTGTGGGCCATATGCAGGAGCCATCGGCTGTTAGTCCTCAGACAGAACCATACCTCACTTTGTTTCTGCAGGTGGTGATGGGCATGCCGCCGGTGCAGAAGGCGGCGCTGGCCATGCTGCCCAAGCTGGCCCCCACGCACCTCCCCCAGGTCAGCCTGTTGCGCTTTCTGGAAGGTTTACTTGTGAACTTTTCAGAGCAGCACGCTGCTTAATGATTGGCAGGGTACTTGCCACATGGCGCACTGGACACTTCCAGCTCCATCACTTGTGTCACTTGTCATGTCCCCTTCCCCCCTGTTCTGCCCTTGCAGCTCTACCCCGACTACATCTACAGCATCGTGCGCCTGCTGCGCCCGGAGCATGTGATCGAGCAGTGGCAGGAGCAGCAGGCGGAGGCAGCTGAGCGTGCCGCAGCGGCGGCCGCCGCCCATCAGCAGTTCAGCATCCCCTCGCACCCCGGCACAGACACGCAGGCGGCGGGTGCAGCTGCGCCAGCGGGCAGCGCGAGCGCGAGCCCAGCGGCTGAGGGCCCGCTGCTGCCCACCACTGCCACCGTGAAGCAGCCGCCGGGCCAGGTAGCGCAGGCCAAGTTTGCGCTCACCTCTGCCTTCCTGGAGAAGGTGTGCTGGGGAGTGGGCAATTTGGGGGGCTGTTGGGGACGAAGGCTGGCATAGGCTGGCTTAGCGTGGCATAGGGTATTTGGGGGGCGCAAAGTGGCATGGATGAGCTGTGCAAACCTTATGCAATTGCTGCCACATCCTTCGTCACCGCCTGCCCACCCCATTCAAGGTCCCGTCCGCCTGTTGGTTCACCCATCCTTCCCCCGGTTCCACTTGCCTGCAGGTCATTGAGCAGCTGGTGGCGGTGTTCCGCGACGCGCCGCTGGCGGTGCGGGCCACCACCTTTGCCTCGGTCATCGGCGCGCTGGGGCGCTGCATGGAGGTGCGGAGGGCAGGGCTGCAGACTGGACGGGCTGGGTCGGTGCAGTTGGCTCTGTAGGATTACAGCACTGTCTAAAACCGATTGGCATGCCGTTCTTGCCTGCTTTCTCAAACATCCTCCCTGCTTGCCTGTGACTCGCCACTCACGCCGCTGCTAGCAACCTCTGTTCCCCTCCCCAGGTGCGCTACATTGTGTACCACGAGAGCCTGTGGCGCGTGAGCGCCCAGGCCTTCAACGCGGTGGTGCCCGCGGGTCTGCCGGCGCTGGCGGGCGCTGCGGCGGCGGGCGAGGACACTGCTGCCAGCTGGGAGGCACTCGCTGATGCCTTTGAGACCTTCCTGCTGGTGCGTTTGTTTGTCAAGTGCTGATGCTGAGGCAGGAGCGTGATGGCGTGCAGCAGCGATGAGCAGTGGAGGCCTGCTGCCTGCGCCCCGCTCCCCGCCTGCCTCCTCCCATCCTGCACAGCCTTGACACAAACCCCTCCTCCTCTCTGTCTCCCCACAGGGTGCCAACGTGCTGGCCGGGGTGCAGGCTGCTGCCGGCCTGTCACCAGAGGCGTCGGTGGCCTCTGATGTGACGGTGTCCCGCTCACTCACATCCAGCGCCCCCGGCAGCCGCTCAGCCAGCCAGAGCCAGGAGGTCACCAGCGCGCCTCGGGCTGACAGCGAGGCTGCACCCTCCGGCACCGCTGCCGCTGCAGCGGCAGCGGCGGCCCCGCAGGCGCACCACGGCGGGCTGGCGGGGGCGGGGGCGCCCACCCCGCTGTCGGCACAGCAGGCGCGGCAGGACGCTGAGCTGGAGGTTGCGGTACTGGACTGCCTCACTGATGCGGTGCTGACCCAGTGCGCCACAGCGCCGCTGGAGATGAAGGAGCGGCTGATTGCCACGGTGGATGCTGGCGCCTCGCGGCCAAGGGAGCTCAGTGTGCCGCAGGTGGGCTGGGTGGGAGGGCCTGGGGCAGGGGCGCTGCGAGGCACTTCCATGGCCCTGAGATGGGGCTGGGGTGCGATGGCCGGTGAGGATTGTCGATGCTGGCCTTGTGCTGAAGGGGACTGGGTGGACAAGCCGGGGCATGCCACGTTGGCGAGCAACATGCTCCCCCCTGCCCTCCCTCCCCTGCCCCGCAGGCCACTACCAGCAGCAACTTTGGGCACGTGTGCATACGCAAGATGTACGTGCTGTGCTCGCGCGGCGGCGGCCAGGTAGCCGACCCAGATGGCTGCCTGCTGGAGGTGAGGAGGGACATGTGGGTTGATTGTGTTCCGGGACGTGGAAGCAAATGTCAAGCAGGGGTAGATGCAATCGCCTGGCAAGCCGCTGCCTGTGTGCCATGCCTTGCTTCATCATGACCTTCATAGCGCCGGATCGGTCATAACAAGCGCCCTAACCCCCTGCCCCACTCTGAACGCAGGTGTCCCGCCTGGCGCTGCCGGTGTTCATGGCGCGCTGCGACGCTGTGCTGCGCACGTATGCCGAGGACCAGGCACGCGTGCCGGCCACACCGTCAATGCAGCCCAGGTGTGAGGGGCGGCGGTGGGCAGGGCGCGTTGACGCAGCACGCTTTGCAAGCTGCTGCTCGCACCCTGAGCTAGCCCTGGATAGGCCCGTAGGAGCACTTGCCTTGCTACATTACGACATGCCATCCGTCATCCTTGCACCGCCCTGCCCCCTGCCGTGCTGCAGCGCCCCAGGCGCCTCCACAGCTGCCGCGTCAGCTGTGTCAGCGGCACAGCGCGGCCGCCTGGACGAGGTGCTTTGCATCTTGGAGGTGCTCGCCTCAATGACGCTGGCGCCCCAGGTGGCGGACGCGGCCATGCCGGAATCAGACTTCCTGGCACAGGTGGGGGTTGTTGGGTGTGGGGGGAAGATGCCAGGGGGAGGTGCGGGGCTGTTCGGTGCATGGTGGCGACCAGTCACGGAGCTCAGCCTCCCAACTTGCATCACCATGCACCTTGTGCCCCCCTGCCCATCGTCTCAGCTGGCTCCCACCCTCACCCTCACCCCCCCCCCCGCAGATGGTGAGCAACCTGCGCTCCCGGCCCGAGGTGCGGGCCCGCGGGCGCGAGCGCACCCACCTGCTGCTGCTCTACTCGGCGCTCTGCGGCTGCATCACCTGCAAGGAGGCGCGCGTGCGAGAGATGGTCAAGGATGTGCTGCTGCTGGCGGGCGCCGAAATCGGGGTGGGCATGCCCCTGCCGGCGGTGCCCTCCCGCCGCACCAGCACCGCCAGCGGCGCCGCGTTCGGCGCGCCGCTGGGCAGTGTACCAGGGAGCGTGGCGGGCAGTGTGGCGGGCAGCCGCCGCACCAGCAGCATCAGCGAGTCGCATACACACGCGTGAAGTGGGGTGGGCAGCCATGTATGATAGCCTGTGAGCCTGTGTAATGTACATTTCAGCAGGCAGTGGAGCCTCAGAAAGTGCAGCAGAGAGGTCAGCCTAGGCCTGGACTGAGGCAAGTGATGGCTATGGTGGGGCTGAGGTTGTACCTCGGTCGTGTACTGCCGCCTCCCCCATCGTCGCCCTGAACGCAGTGGCCATAACTCCACTGTTCATGCACAGTGTCTGCAGCGCAAAGGAAAGCCGCAGCCGGGAAGTCTGGCCCAGCTAGGGCTCCACCCTCGTCGCGCGCGTTGCAGCAGCCCAGATATCGCTACAAGCTTAAACGACCGGTTTCATGTGCGCTGTGAACGCCGATCGCGCCGCTGCGCTACTCGCCAGCTGCCGCCGCCGCCTACCCCGCCACCCAACCAACCGCCTGGCGCGCCTGCTAGATCTGCTGCTCCCAACGTCACCCACCACCACCACAGGCCATGGTTAAGGAATACGAGTCGCCCGCCAAGCGGCGCCACTCGCTCACGGGCGCCGCCGTGCCCACCGCACGGGTCAGCTCTGTGGTGGCCCGCCGGGCCGCGACCGTCTCCGTCCCAGATGCTGAGCCTGTTCGCCTGGGAGACCTGCCAGACGCCGCATTGATCCACATCCTGGCGAGCATCGATGGTTTCCAGCAGCGGTGCGCTGGGCAGGGCACGCATGAAATGTCTGCTGCCCGCCGACATTGCAGCAGCATGCTGTGTAGCCGCCTGCACTTGACCGTGTCTCGTGTTGCTCATGACATCAGTTGCAGCAGCGACAGCAGCACCTTTGCCTCTCCACATCTCCTGCAGGCACCGCCTGGTGCTGGTGTCCCGCCGCTTCCGCCGACTGTGCCACAGCAGCCAGCTGCTGCAGCGCCTGGCGATCAGCCTGGGCGCAAACGACGAGGGGCAGTTCCTGCCGCGCCTGGCCGCACTGGCCCGCTGGCTCAAGGCGGCAGGCAGCCACGTGCGGCAGCTGCGCCTGGAGCTGCGGGTGCCGGCGGATGCACCCAGCGGCGGCACGCGGCGGGCTTTCACGGCCTTGAAACAAGCGCTGGCTGCGGCCTGCCCCCAGCTTTCCCAGCTGGCCATCCATCTGGATGCACCCGTCAAGGCGTCCAGCTGGCTTGCGCAGCTGCCTGGGCTGGAACAGCTGGAGCTCAGCAGCACAGAAGGGCTGCGCCTCACGGCAGACCTGTCCGCCAGCCGCCAGATGCAGCAGCTGCGCCTGCGCGGCGGCAGCAGCCTGCGCGTCGCCACCGCGTCCGTGCTGCCCGCCTCCCTCACGGCTCTGGAGCTCAGCGGCAGCAAGGACGAGGGGCTGCCGCCACAGGTGAGCAGTGGTTCCATCAGGTTGGGCTCGGTGCCAGCCTTGCTGGCTGCTGGTCCCTTGCTAAGCCTCCCACCTGCTGTCCAGCCATCCGGAGCCCCCTGGCTGAACTGTTCCCCAACGCCCACCCACCTCCCTCCCGCCCTCCCGCCCTCCCTCCCGCCCTCCCTCCACAGATTGCCGACTGCCTCATCCTGCGCTCGCTGACCGTCTCCGATGCGGCCTGCACCACAGCCGGCTTCTGCCTGCTGGCGGAACTGGGCGGCAGCCTGCGCTCCCTGGCCCTGCACAGCTGCGACTACCTGCCAGCCGCCGTGACGTTCCAGAGCCTGCCGCTGCTGCGCTCCTTGGAGCTGCGTGGGTGCTGCCCCGGAGACGGCCCCCTGCTGGGCGCTGCGGGGCTGCAGGCGGCACTGGAGCGGCTGCCGCAGCTGACCGAGCTGCGCCTCAGCCCGCCCTGCCAGCTGGCTGCCTTCCCAGCGGCACTGGAGGGTCTGCACCAGCTGCAGGTTTTTCAGTGGGGCGGCCCAGCACCCACCTCCCCCCAACTGCCGGCCGGACCCTGGCTGCTGCAGCTGCTGCACGTGGCCCTTCCGGCTGATGCGGCAGCCACCAGCTTGGCGGTGCTGTCTGCCGCCTGGCAGCTGGAGAGCTTGGCGGTGGGCCCCTTTGTGCAGCTGGCGCGGGGCAGGAGCCTGGGAGGCACGCCCGAGCCTGGGAGCGGCGGCGGCAGCAGCAGCGGCGGCAGTGAGGCAGACGGCTGCCCCGGCTCGGCACGGCCCTCCCAGCAGCTGGCAGTGGTGGGGTGGGCGGCCCGCCACCCGCCGCTGCGCCACCTGGCGCTCCAGGCGGCAGGCACCAAGGCCCCAGGGCTGGGAGACGACCCTGGCCTGGCCGCTGCTCTGGAGGAAGCCGCCGTGCTGCGCCCCGCGCTGCGCATCTCCTTTGTTGCCGAGTGATGTACGCCAGTTGGAGTGTGTGCTGTTCCATTGCATGCCTGGTGCCCGTGCTCAGCACCCTGTGTCAACATGCATGTCGTCTTGGTGACGGCACGGCGGCCGCATTGCCGGGGCGGCAGAACAGCGGCAGACTGGGAGCAAGGCGGCTGCTCTTGGTGGTACAGTCTAAAGTGATTGCCTGTGCCACTGTCGCCGGTGACAGGCTGGCCTCGTCTGGCTTCACCGCCAGTATGCTGGCTCTGCTGCAGCATGCTGCCGCCGCCGCCGCCAGCTCACTGATCCCCTCATCCTGCCTGCAAGCCCCTCTCGCGCTCCCAATTTGCAGCAGTAACCATGGCGTGTGCAGCGGCTTGCAGCGTGGGCGCCCCACGGCCCGCAGCGGCCCTCCGCTGCCAGCGGGCCACTCGCGTGCAGCGGGCGGCGGCGCGTCTGGTGACTCGCGCTGCGGCTGGGGACGTGCTGCTGGAGGTGCACGACCTGCAGGCCAAAATCGCGGCGACCGGGCAGCAAATCCTCAAGGGCGTGACGCTCACAGGTGAATGCGCGTCGCTGGATTACCGGGGAGCCATGTACTTGCACCAGGTTGCGCGGCACGGCGCGCCGGGTGGCCTGCGGCGCCGTCGCCGGTGGTAGGGTGGCGGCGGCGGCAGCGGCGGCGCCTCGCTGCAACGGTCCCCCTGGCCCTACCCACTGCCTGCAGTGCGGGAGGGCGAGGTTCACGCCATCATGGGCAAGAACGGCTCCGGCAAGAGCACCCTGTCGAAGGTGCGCTGGCTGGGCGCACTGCCTGGGGACGGTGGGATGCGGTCTCGTGTGGCGCACCGCCCGAACGGCCCCCAAACCCGGCTGTGGCTAGTGCTGCCTTTGCAGCCAGCAGGACGTGTGCATCGCTCGCCCTCTGGGACACGTTGTGGGGGGAGGGGTTACCCTCCAGAGAAAACAGAGGCTGCCCGCGGTTCCGCCTCTCGGCTGCGCGGCGGCAAGCAGCATCCTGGGCTCGGGCGGGCGGTGCTGCCGCTCCCTGCCGCTCCCTGCCATCCACGCACCGGCAGGGCGACTCGACATCACTTGGGTGCCGCAGCCGCGCGCTTGGCAGCGGTCCTCACCCATCCTGTCGGCCCCCTGCCGCGCCTTGCGCAGGTGCTGGTGGGTCACCCCGACTACGAGGTCACGGCGGGCAGCACGATTTTACTCGAATCGTCATAGTCTCTTGCCTCGATTCATCTGTCATATGCAGGTGCTGGTGGGTCACCCCGACTATGAGGTCACAGCCGGCAGCGCATCCTACAAGGGCCAGGACCTGTTTGAGCTGGAGCCGGAGCAGCGGTCGCACATGGGCCTGTTCCTCAGGTCCGTTTGAGTTGCGGCGGCGCCGTCCTTTTCCCAACAGGCTGTGGTTGTTCCTGGAGGCTGCGCTCGAGTGCATGCCGGCCTGCCACATCCGTGCGCCAATGATCAGCAGCACACACTCGACTCCTCCTGCTGCAGCTTCCAGAGCCCTGTGGAGATACCAGGCGTGTCCAACATTGATTTCCTGCGGATAGCCACCAACGCGCGGCGCAAGGCCAAGGGGGAGAGCGAGCTGGACCCCCTGGAGTTTTACGCCCACGTGATGCCCAAGGTGCGTGCGCAGGAGCAGCTGTTCAGTCATGTCTGCTCTTGTAGTTTGAGAGTGACAGGGCAGGGAGGGGAGTGCGAGCTGGACCCCCTGTAGTTTTACGCCCACGTGATGCCCAAGGTGGGAATGCATTTGATTGAGGAAGGGTTGTGAAGTTGGCTTAGGCCAAAGGGCAGAACCAACTGGTCCCGCCGCAGTTTACGCTCATGTCATGCATGCACGACATGCATAGGGCAGCCAGTGCGGCTGGTGATGTGAGTCCATGCTGGAACTTGTCATTGCAACCCGTGCTGTTCTGTGGCACAGCAAACTGCTTGCAGCAGCTGATCCAAGCCAACCTCGTGCGTTGTTGCAGCTCGAGGCGCTCAACATGGGCCCCGCATTCCTGAACCGCAACGTGAACGAGGGCCCCAACAGCGACCTCAACACAGCCCCCTTTGCTTTGCCCCGGCTTGCAGCTGGAGGCGCTCAACATGGACCCCGCATTCCTGAACCGCAACGTGAACGAGGGCTTCTCGGGCGGCGAGAAGAAGCGCAACGAAATCCTGCAGCTGGCGTGCCTGGAAGCTGACATGGCCATCCTGGACGAAATCGACTCGGGTGGGTGGGCACATTTGGTTGGGAGTGAGCCCGGGCTATTGGTTGCTGGCTGCTGCTGCGGTGCTGCTGCTGCGGTGCTGCCTCCTCCTTGGCTGCTGCTACTGCCCCCTCCCTGACTGCCGCTGCTGCCCTCCTGGTGGGCAGGCGCGAGTGGAGCAGGAATGGCCAGCTCAGCCCCAACACCACAGCCCGTGCTGATGCCTCGCTCTGCTGCCCCCGCTGTGCTGTGCAGGCCTCGACATTGACGCGCTGCGCGACGTGAGCGCTGCGGTCAACGGCCTCAAGGCGACCCGCCCCGAGATGGGCATCCTCATGGTCACCCACTACAAGGCGAGCAGCCTGGCTTGGCCTGCTGCTGCTGCCGCTGCTGCTGCTGCCGCTGCTGCTGCTGCTGGCTGCCGCTGCCGACGCTGCCGACGCTGCCACCACTGCCGCCATGCCACGTGGATCACGGCGGCTGCCGTGGCCCGCAGGTTGGTGCTTTTCAGCCGTGTGCAGCCGGCACACGCAGCCTCACGGTTCCCTGCTCCCTCCCTTCCCGCCCTGCAGCGGCTGCTGGACTACATCCGCCCCGACCAGGTCCACATCATGCAGGTGGGCCGGCTGAACCGCATTAGGAACTGAATTTGGACCTTATATTTCGTGGCAAATGCCGTGCGGCTGGCAGCTTGTACGGGACCTGCATGCCATGCCACACTGTGGCCAATGACGGGCGGACGCCATCCACCTACCAACCTTGCACCAACCCCAAGAGGGCTGCATCATCACCACCGGCATCTATCCGCACATGCAAACTGCTAACCCTACAGTCGTGTGCGTGCACCACACCTGTTGCAGGAGGGCCGCATCATCACCACAGGCGACATGACCCTGGTGGACAAGCTTGAGGAGGAGGGCTATGCCGTGCTGAAGAGCACCTAAACCGCGACTCCGCTGCCGTGCTGAAGAGTGCGAGCAGTTGAACGGCAATATGCTAGTGCACTTCAAAGCGCCCCTCAAGGCGCGGCGGCCAATTGCGGGGGCGGCATTTCCCTCCGCACCTCTCGCTGCTGCCCGGCGTGCACGTGCACGCTCTCCACTTATGGATTCTGCCCCCATCAAACATAATGCCCCCTCCCCATTCTCCTTGCTGCTGCCCCCTTTCATTCCCACCCACCGAAACCTGAACCCTCGCGCATTGTCAATTCCCTGCTACCTCTCTGCTGCTGTCCCGTGCCCTGCTTCCATTTCCTGCCCTTTCAGCCGCTTTTTTTCCTTGCAGTGACTGTTGAGAGCTACACGTGGGTGCCTGTAATGCACTGATAATTGCTGGACGGGATTGGGGCAGGCAAAAAGGTGTAGAAGCGTGGAGCAGCGGAGCGGCAGCGGAAAGCGGGAGGGGAGGAGGCGGGCAAGGGCTGCACCAACAAGTTAGCAGCAGAGGTTCAAAATACTACTGCCCCAGTCGCCGTGCCGCGCATGCTGCAACATGAAAGCACTATCGCCGGCCGCGGCCCTTGCGCTGCACCACTTGGAATCCAAGCGAAACTCAGGCAGTTTTGCATAAGAGCACTATCGCCGGCCGCGGCCCTTGCGTTGCACCACCTGGAAACCGTCCTCGTCCACCACCGGGCCCTGTGGCTCCGGCGGCGCATCATCCATGTCCATGTCCTCCCCGCCCTGCAAGAAACATCATATAGTAAAGAAGGGTGCTAGGTGAAGTATTGAACGAGCACCCTTGAGGCCGCGTCGGCAGCGCACGTTCCTTGCCCAAGAGCGCAACAGCAAAGCTCAGCCGCTCCTCGTGCACCGGGCACCGGGCACGCAAAGGCTGCACACATCTGCGTGCCTGTGCTACCCCACCGCACCTCTGCATCCATGGCATCCCCATCCTCGTCCTCGCTGCCCTCCTCATCCGAGCTGCTGTCCTCGTCCGCCCCCGGCTCGCCATTAGCCAGCCGCTGGCTCGCCGCCGCCGCTTGCTGCGCCTGCGGGCACGGGATGCGGTCAGACATGCGTGTCATGAAAGCAATTGCACACTGCATGCTGCCCACGGATCCAGCCGCCTGCTGATGCCACACTCCACTGCCCAAGCTCCCATCTGCACCATGGAGAGCACACCGGCAGCTGCTGCCCAGGCATCCTGCCCACCTGCGCCTGCGCCTGGGCCGCCCGCATCTGCTCCACGTACGAAAAGTCGCCGGCCGCCACCTGGTTGTGCATGTTGATGAGCAGGCGCGCCACCTGCGCGGCAGCAAGAGAGCACAACCGCTTCGGAAAACAGGGGCGGCGCGATGTATGGCAGCCGGGCAGGCAGGTAGCAGCAAGCATAGCATGGCCGTTGACAAAGGGAAACAGCCAGCCGCTCGCTCAGCGTGGAGGCTGTAGTCGTCGGCCTGAATGCTTCGCTACACAGCAACAGCGCCAGCAACGCAACAGCTCCACCTCCCAAAAATAACCTGCACCTGGTAGGGGCTGTCGTCCTCGGCCCGCCTGCTTCGTCACACAGCAACAGAGCCAGGAAGGCAACAGCTAACCGTCCCAAACCCCTCCCAAAACAGGCTGCACACCTGGTAGGGGCTGTCGTCCTCGGCCTGGATACTAAAGTCCATCTGCAGCGCTTCGTCAAGCAGGTCTTGCAGGTCGCACATCTCGTGGTCTGGGGCGACAGTGAGCAAGGGAGCAGGCCCATCAATCCATGCACCGTCGCTGCTGCCGTGTGCGCAAGCCAGCGGCAGCAGCCGCCTACGCATCGCGTCCGCCTGCTCAGCGATGCTGGCCCTGCAAGCACCCACCCCACCCCTCTCCCTGCCCACCGACCCACCCTTGGTGTTGTAGAACCAGCCGATCACGTCCTGCAGCAGCTCGTTGGCTTTTTGGGCCGACTTGGAGCCGCCCCACTCGTTCTGCACGCCCAGCTGCAGCGCCGTCCACCGCGTGAAGATGAGCGCGGCGCCCTCCTCAAAGATGGGACGGTTTTGCGGCGGCAGCTCAACGCGCCGCTGCCCGCCGCCCACCAGGATGTTGTGCCGCAGCACCATGCCCTGGCTCGTCATGCTGCGGCTCAGGTGTGGGTGAGGAGAGCGTGCGGGGCAGGCGAGGCGGCGGCGGCTGGGCGGCGGCGGCGGCGGCGGTGGCAAGGTGCTTGCGAGCGAGGGCGCAAATTGCTGGCACCATCAGCGTATGAGAGGTGCCCAGTAAGATGGGTGCAGTGGCAGCAGCACAGGGCGAGCAACCACGAGCTACACGAAGCACTTGGCGGCGGCGCTCACCTCGGGGTGTGGCTGTTGCAGAAAACTGCAGCTGCGATGCAGAAGGTGATAATTGTAGCAAAGGTCGGAGCGGAGCCTTTGCCGAGCGGCGAGCGGGGAGGGAGTGCAGGCGGGGCTTTGAGGGCGCTCGCTGCCAATTCGGAATACTTTACAGCACAAGGGGGGCATGCATGTAAGCGTTGCGTTGAAAGGCAGACTCGGTTGCCCATGCATCTTTTGGGCAGCATTTGGCGCCTCCTGCGCGTCCAAGGCGTCAATTCAGTGTTTCGGTCACTCCCACAACACGTCCAGCCGGCGCCAAAGCCGCAGCACAGCCGGTGAGCCGTTACCGGCACCACAGTTCGCCCTCCAAGCGATGGAGGGCAGCTCCGGCGCCACGCCCCGCAGCCAGACACCCAGGTGCGGAACGTGGATGCGGCTGGAAGTCCCGGTGCGCCGGTCAAGCTGGGCCTGCCGCTGCCGCCGTCCGTTGCCGCCGCCGCCGGCCCGCTCCTCTCCCTCGCCTCCAGCAACCCTGCCCCTCACCCACCCCACACTCCCTCATCCCCTCTCCACAGGACCCCGCACAGCCCCAGCAGCTCTGGTGGCGCGCCCAGCGGCGGCATGGCCTCGCCGCGCGCCTCGCCCGCGGCGCTGGTGCGCCCGGT
>RRZL01000080.1:4100669-4149767 GCA_006782975.1 Chlorella sp. Dachan | reverse complement strand
TGCCTCCCTGCCCAGGTGGTGATCCCCAAGCTGGAGGCCGGCGGGCAGCGGCCGCTGGCGGTCAGCCCCCGCGGCGAGCACGACAGCCTGATGGGCCAGTAAGTGGCAGACCAGGAGTGGGGCGGTGTTTGGTTGACGAGGGGAAGGCGGTGTGAATAGAGGCATGGACCTGCAGTGTGCCTGTCTAGCTTGAAGGGAGCGTATCCTACCAAGCTACTTGGGAGCGTATCCTACCAAGCGCTGCTTCTCACAACTCCCGCTTCCCGTTGCAGGTACAAGGCGTACAGCCTGTCTTCGTGCGTAGTGCTGCGCAACAAGCCGCCGCGCTGGAACCAGGGGCTGGGTGCCTACTGCCTCAACTTTGGGGGGCGGGTCACGCAGGCCTCGGTCAAGAACTTCCAGCTGGTGTCGGTGGACAACATGGTGGGTGGTGGGGCGGGGGTTGCGCAGCCTGCTGGTGAATGGGGTGGGTGGGTGCTGGGTGTTGGGCAGGAGTGCTGCTGAGCGAGGTTGTGGATGCATCTCATGCTGCAGGGAAGTGCGGTAATTGCCCACCACCTTCAAGCACTTGCCGGCGGCCTTGCACCCCACCCCACTGCCCGCCTGACCATTCCTGCGTACCACCCACACGCTGTCCTCCCCCTCCCCGCCCCGCAGGAGCGCACCATCCTGCAGTTTGGCAAGGTGGCCAAAGACGCCTTCACTATGGACTACTGCTACCCCATGACCGCGCTGCAGGTGGGTGGTGGGGGTAGGTCCGGCAGTGGTACGAGTGGGCAGGCGCACTAGGCTGCTGAATGTTGAAAGGGAGTGTGCATGTTGATGTCAACGCAGCAAACCGCAACCACAGTGACCGTTCCTCTGCCCCATGGGCTGCCCCCTCCACCGCAGGCCTTCTTCATCTCCCTGTCCTCCATGGACAGCAAGCTGGCCTGCGAGTGAGGCGGTAGCGTAGAGGACGCGCTGGAGTATCAACGGCCCCGGCCAGGTTGCACACGCAGCAAGGGCGGTGCCAAATGACGTCACTTTGACTCGCCAGCGGCAGCAACACGCCGCTGGCAGTTTGTTTCCCTCCGGTCGTGTAACATGCTCACTCAAGTGGCCAAGCTGATGCTGCCAGCATGCTTAACATTGCCAGAATAACGGTGCTGCCTCTAGGTGAAGGCCGGGAAAGAAAGACCGTGTTAAGCAGGCGGTGGCAATGTGACTGGCCGCAGTGCGAGCTGCCGCCCTGTGGAGCCCCCACCATGGTCCGACAACATGAGCCGGTTTACTCTTCAGGTGATGCTGCTTTAAGAACAGGAAACCCTTTCCACCCACACAAACCAATCTAACCTGCCGGCTGCAGCAACACGTAGCAGTGGCTCATTTCCCTCCATCAAGCTGCCTGTCCCTCTGGCCAGTTGATGCAGACGTGTTGCAAGTGCTACCAGCGCGTCAAGTTGGGAGCGTCATTGTCAGGGAGGGAGGACGAGGGAAGGGCGCCGAGGCGGCGTGCAAAGAAAGGGCAGTGCTGGGAGGAGAGGGTGGGGACGAATCTAGCGCAGGGAATCACACACCACACAGCCAGGCAGGGCAAGTGCGAGGGCAGGGGAGCTGAAGAGGGGAGTATGCATGGGGGCTGCCGACCTGCATAAGTTGCGCAAGGTGCAAGTTTGTGCGCAGGGCGGCAGCCAGTGGCAAAGAAGGAAGTACTTTGGTGATCGATAACATGCTCATTCGTGCGGGGGGGGAGGCACACTCGGCGGCAGGCACTGGGGGCGGCAGCCAGACGAGGGGCCGGTGGGAACTAAAGCGACGTGGACACGAGGACAGCACAAGTTGTCAGCAGTGGGCCCACGGCCGGACGAAACACACACTAGGGAGGCGGCAGGGGGAGTGGGCGGCTAGGTAAATGTGGAGAGCTCAGTTGGGCTGCCTGCTTCGCAATGGGTCGGCACAATACACGGGTGTCTGGGCAAGGCTAGTAGCGGCTGACTGTACCAGCGCGTGGCCTCCAGCGTTTCAGGCCAGCCTGCAAGGTGCACGATGTGTGCCTGCAGCTGGCAAACCAGCTCAGCTGCCGCCGCCTCACTGCGCCGCCTGCTGCATCTTCTCAGCGGCGATGCGCCGGTTGTTCTCCCGCCGCGCCTGGTCCTCCTCAGGGGTGATCAGCGTGCCGAAGAACCTGCCAAATCAGGGTGAACACAATGAGCTAAGTGAGTGAAAGGGTGCAAGTTGCGGTGAGTCAGAGCGGAGTGCTGGCCCTCCTCGGCAGTGATCAGCGTGCCGAAGAACCTGGGGCATTGTGAAAGGAGGGGCGAGCGTGAGGGCAGGGAGCCATGGCAGTTGGACACACACGCCAGCCCGCTCCAAGCCCACCCAGCCACACTCCCAAGCTGAGCGCAACACAGCAAAGCACCCACCTGTCCACAAAGGTGAAGTAGTGGCCGTAGTTGTAGTTGTAGAGCGTGTGGTGGATGGTGTGGTAGCCAGCGCCCATCACCGGGGCGATCTGCAAGGTAAGGGGCGGGATGGAACGCAAGGGGTCGGGCACAGGAGCGAGCGCGGGCGTGTGGTGGATGTTGGTGGCCCAGACGACAGCAGCTCATATCAGCCCGCGCGAACTCATGCCAGCACAACCCAACAAAAACGTGCCGCTTTCATGCAATCTGCCCCGCACCCAGCCCCCACCTTGGCGTGGATGTTGTCGTGGATGTTGGTGGTCCAGATGGAGGTGAAAAAGAGCAGCATCTCGTGGGTGAGGAAGTGCATGGGCACGTAGAACAGCGTCCACGAGTACGGCAGCGCCTGCGGGTGGGGTGGGGTGAGTGGGTGGGGAGTGGGTTTTTGAGACGTTGAATTGAGCTAACCGTCAGTCCTGCCACTTCAGCGCGCAGCCAAAGCACCGCAAGTCGAGCGCCGGCGCATCAACACACTTTGATGCTGGGGCTGGCAGTTGATCCCGCAGCCCCACCTGCATGATGCCGTCCAGGGGGTGGAAGGCCAGCCCCGCAAACGGGCTCATCTGGTCGCCCTTGTTGTACTTGTGGTGGATGACGTGCAGCCAGCTGTGGATGGCAAGTAAGGGAAGGGCGTGCAGAGCTGGGATGAGCAAGTCGGTGTTGCAGTGGCAAGCCAATTGAAAAGCCCTGTTGCTGTGCTTGTGGTGGATGACGTGCAGCCAGCCGCAGATGGCAGATGACCAGGAAGCAACAACAGGTTCAGACAGCAGCAAACACGGGCGGCAGGCACGTGTGGGCAGAAACGCATTGCAAACCCAAAGCTCTCGCACAGCGGCTCGCATTTGCATGCCACTGCCTGTGGCCAACGGCCGTGTGCAGGCACAAGCTGTGCAGGCGCTCTGCAGTAGACGCACACAAACGGGCCGGCTGCCTTACGCACCTGTAGCCGATGCCCATGTGCAGGATGCGGTGCTGCCAGTAGACAAAAAACTCCACGCTCGTCATGTACAGCGCAAAGTAGAGCACGTAGCGGCCCAGGCCCACGTCAGCCACGCTGCATGTGAAAAGATACATGTGGTGCTGCCTTGGGTTCAATGAACGTTGCGGTTGATGCACAGCTGAGCGGCGCAGCCCTGCACATTGTGCAAATGCACTACTTGATGGACACTGAATGGCGCTGGAATGACTACAAGCCATTTTGCACACCAGGGCAGCATGCCGGGCGCTCATGCCATGCCACATGCCACAGGCATGCCACAGGCACGGGTGCAGTTGGGCTGCACGCCGCAGCAGCTGCACAGCCCAGCGGCAACCCAACATGGCACGAAGCAGCGCTGCCATTGCCACATTGCCATGCAAGCCATGCGCACCGTGTGTAGGCCATGGTCCACCCCTGCTCCACGCAAAACTCGGTCAGCGTGGGCAGCATGGCATAGAGCGGCATGGCCCACATGGACACCTGCAGCCCAACAGGAGCATGCAGTGAGCATGGTCAGCTGAGTGTGCGGAGGAGGCAGCGGCGAGGAAGCAGCAAGGCCATGGCATGAGCTACAGCGGCATGGCCGACAGGGAAAGCTGCAGTGGGGAGACCGAAGTAGCATGGGCTGGGAGGAGGCCGATGGCGCGACATGGGACAGCATCCATGTGGCATGGCGTGCGGCGGCATGGCATTCATCGCCAGCTATGCACACAACATCGCATGGCATGGCGTGGCATGGCATGGCGTGGCATGGCAAGCGCGCAACATTTCATGGCAAGGTATGGCATGGCCAAGGGCCTTGCCTGCTAGCCGGCGCACATACATAGCCAGCCTGTACCGTGGCATGTGCATGGCATGGCGTGGCATGGACTCATCGGCTTCATCACGTATCGCCAAATAGGGGGAAAATAGTAGCATGACTGGATGCAGCACTTCACCTTCATCTGCTCCAGCATGAGCCTATATGACACAGCATGACATAGGCTCATTATCGCCAAGTAGGCAACCCCAGCAACCAAACCATTCAGCAGATAATTGAGCATAACTGGACGCAGCGATTCACCTTCATCTGCTCCAGCATGTCGGGCAGCGCGGGGATCTCGCCGGGCTTGAACAGCTTGCTGCCTGCAGCACACAAGGCCACATGTGGGGCAATGATTGGCAAGCAGGTTGTGCGCAGCTCAGCGGCAGGCAACAACAGGAGCAAGACTGCGCAGCGCCTCGCAAAGTAGGCGTGGTAGCATCCTGGCATTGCAATAGCATCTTGCATGCCTGCCATCCATGCAGCAAGCGCCAGCTGCCCTACGCACGGTTGTGCAGCAAGGCTCCTCACCCAGCGCAAAGTAGGCGTAGTAGCACCAGATGGCCCCCACGCCAAAGTAGAGCGCCATGCACATGATCCAGCAGCGGAACCAGGTCTGCGGAAGGCCGACGGGCAGCAACGTCCTTTGCTTGTCGAGGCGGCGGCCTGGCATTTGGGGCGGGTGGCGGCAGCAACAGCACGCGCAGCGGCCGGCCCACACCGCAGGCACAGCTGCTGCTTCCATAACGACGCATGCAGCTCCAAGCCTCTGCCACAGGTGAGCACTGCAGGAAGACGGGCAATGCAGCAACTGCCACTGTCAAGGCAGCTGGAGAGCGGCGGCCGGCCGGCCGCACCTGCACCGCAAAGGGCATGGCCTGCTTGATGCCGTCTGGCAGCATCCAGGTGACTAGCGAGTTCTTCCAGGCATTCTCAGTGAGGATCTCCGCCTGCGGAGTCACGCGGGGCAGTCAGCGGGGGTACGTTGGCAGGGTTGGCCCTGGCGACGCATGCGAGGCGCTTGCGCCGGTTGCTGGTCGGCAGTAGCGACGGCGCCGGCGGCGGGTGGGGCGCGCATGCCACCCAACAGCCGGGCCGGCTGCCCACTTCAGATTCCCCTGTGCTCGACCCGCTGGCCGGGCAGCTGCGCCGACCCACCTGCACCTCGCTCCACGGCCGCTTCTGCACCGGTGGGAAGGCCGCGCGCCAGAGGGCGGGCAGATCCACCTGCAGCAGGCTGCTGGGCCGCAGCAGCAGCGTGTCCGCGCCGCCGGCCAGCACAACGGCGCAGAGGGCCGCGGAAAGGCTGGCGACGAGCAGCTTGCGCATGGCTGCGGTTGATCGGGTTCGAGGGGTGGTCTGGAGTGCGATGCAGGCTCCCAGAGTTAAAATGTTTGTGGGGCACGTCTCCACTGGTGCATGGGCAGGCCGGCGGGCGCCCACCTCGCCGATCACCGGCTGCTGCATCAATTGCAGGAGATGCTGGATTGAACAGCGCGCCGCACGAGGCGGTCGGCGCTCGCTCAAAGCAATCGCTGTGCGCTTCTCTCCACAAACAATTCCGTGCCACCGTACAGCCCAGGCTGGAGAGCGGCAGGCACCGTCCAGGCGCTCCCAGCGCCTGCGAGGCACGGAAAGCACGGGGCACCCGGGCCCAAGCCCGGCAGGGCTTCTGCTAATTGCTGAGAGGCACAGAGGTGCGTGATCAATGATCCTCGCGCCGTCGACAACGCGCCAGCGGCGCACGGCACCCGCCTAGGCTGCCTGCGCTCCTCGAGACGCGCCGCCGCCGCCGCCGCCGGCGACCACCGTTGCGTTCATGCTCGCGCCCTCCGCCGCCCCTCCTGGCCGCCTACTTGCTGCCTCAACCTCGCGCCTCCCTCCCCAACTCACCAACAGCCTGTGCAGCCCGCAGCCATGGACTCGGGTGACGACAGGGACAGCATGGCGGCGGGCGGGCGAAGCGATGACGAGCTGCCCAGCGATTTCGAAGCCATGGCCGATGACGATCCGGGCAGCCCCGAGCGGCCGCCATTCCACGGCGGCAGCGGCAGCACGCAGGCGCTGTCTGCGCAGGAGGGTTTTCTGGCCAGTGAGTCGCTGTGGAGTGGGGGTGGGGGTGGGGTGGGGATGGGGCAACCGGATGTGCGGTAGGGATGGAGCAGCGGGATGTGCGGTGGAGTGTTCAGTGCATGCTTCCATGCTTTGAAGCGTACACACATAGACGGGGAGTGGGTGGCACGGCTGAAGTGTACCTCTCTGCATGCTGCACTTGTCGAGCTGCTGCTCCATGCCACACAATCCTCCGCCCCTGCAGAGCACATGCACCAGCTGCACGCGCTGAACCACCTAGACAGCGGAGTGGACCTGCCCGCGCTGCTGCGCTGCCTGGAGGTCGCCCGCAACATCTACGGATACATGATCCAGTGAGCAGAGCTGCTGCTTCCAGGGGCTGTTGGCTCACGGTGTGCTTAGCGTCGAATGCAGAGCGGAGGAGCAGTGCTGCTCTGCTGCAAATGTATGAAAATGTGGTTTTAGCCGGCCTGAGGTGCAGCCCTGCTTGCAACCGCGCCCCGCAGGCACGGCCTCAGCGAGACATCAGACTCGGTCTTTCTCATGTACGAAACCTTCTTCCAGCCGCTGATGCGGGAAGCGCTGCCCGCCGCGCTGCAGCAGCTGATGCACGACGAGCGGCAGGCGCTGGTGAGGCAGCCGCGTGCTGGTGTGTGGCAGGGTGTTGCAGCAGCTGCTGCGGGACGAGCGGCAGGCATAGGTGTGTGAGTTGAGGCCTGAAGGGGGGCGGGAGGCACCCACGCTTGGCATTGGAGCAGCTGCTGGGAATGGAAGCTGCCGTTGGAGCTGCTGTAGGATGCAGCACCAAGTCCAATGTTGTTTGCCACATGCGAATCCCAACATACCACCTCCTTGTGTGGTTGTTCTCACAGGGGGGGGCCTCTGCCGCCCCGTCCTGCCAGCATGCCTCTTGTGGGCGTGGCTAGCCTTACAGTTCCCGCTGCCACTCCACCCTGCCTGCAGCTGCTGGGCCCGCAGACGCACAAGGAGGCCCAGGAGATACGCCGGGCCCTGTACCAG
This sequence comes from Chlorella sp. Dachan, assembly GCA_006782975.1. Classification (NCBI taxonomy): domain Eukaryota; kingdom Viridiplantae; phylum Chlorophyta; class Trebouxiophyceae; order Chlorellales; family Chlorellaceae; genus Chlorella; species Chlorella sp. Dachan. The sequence continues at coordinate 4,142,449 of RRZL01000080.1, read as the reverse complement.
TGAGCATGCGTTTTGGTGCTGCTTCACGGTGGTGTAGTATCAGTTGGGTAGGCCGGGGCATTTGATGGGCACGTAGCCCTGCAGTGAGCCCCTTGCAGTTCAGCTCGCCCATCACTGCTGAGGGATGCAAACTCATTTCTGAGGGATGCAAGCTAGATTCACTTGCACCACCTGCAGATCGTAATCAGTGATCTGGTCAGGCTGTTATCTAGTAAAGCTAGCGAGCTCGCTGCGTAGAGAGGCGTTCGGACTTGGTTGTAACCTCCCCGTGGCCGCAGGTTCATCTGCCTCGTGCGTGAGTACTTGCACCTCGCGCTGTCGGTCCACGGGGGGCGTGAGCTGCAGCCCGTCATACATCAGCGCGGTAAGTGGTGTTGTCTGGTTTGGTTGGCTGCTGATCAGCGCTGCTTGTGGACGGCCTTTACCGGTGGTTGGCGTGCGGTGATGTGATTTGGGAGCAGCTGCTGCTGGTGCCTGCCCAAATCTCACTGTTGCCCAAGCTCCATCGTGCATCATTGCAGCGGGCGACGACCTGGCCCACCTACTGCGCACGCTGGCCACGGTACTGGAGCCCAGCCACATGCTGTACTGCCCAGCCTTCAACTGCCAGCCGCCCTCAGCCTGCCCCAGCTGGCGGGATGTGCTGGCCCGAGGTGCCACCTGGGCTGCGCCCGCTGCGCCTGCTGAGCCTGCGGCAGGCGAGGCGGCGGCGGCGGGGCAGCCTGCAGCGGCAGCGCCGGCGGACGGAGCAGCGGCAGAGGGTGCAGTGGAGATTGACCTCACTGGGGAGGGGCCAGTGGCGCCGCCTGAGACGCCCAGTCGCCTGGTGGCGGCGGCGGCTTGGCGGGCAGCCATGGTTGAGGTATTTGGCTTCGAGGGCGGCTGGGACATGCTGCTGCAGGTGTGCGGGGGGTGGGTGGCTGGTGCATTTTGGAGGTGCGTTTAGGAGCCGGTGCGGTGGCAAGGGTATGGGCTCGGGTAAAAGTTGTGGGTTTACGAGCACAGGTGTGGGTATGTGCAGCACCACATAGGTAGGAAGGTCGGTGCGTGCATGGCTTGGGGTTTGCTGCCCTTGTGATCCCCTACATGCGCAGCTCAAACTGCCCTCTGATCGCTTCCTCCTGCAGCTGCTGCGCCAGCCTGAGCGACTCGGCGCTCACATGTGGCGCCCTTCTGGCTCCCTCCTCTGCTAGCATGCCATCAGCTCCTGAGGCCCCACGCTTCCACTGCCTGCCCCCTTCCTCCTGCAGCTGCTGAGCCAGCCCGAGCGCCTCGGTGACTACTTGTGGGCCTTCCTGGCCCCCCTGGCCACCGCCGCGCCCGCCATGCTGCCCGAAGCCCGCCAGAAGCTGGCGGGAGCGGTGGCCGCCATCCTGCAGCTTGTGCGAGGCGGCCTGACGGCTGTGGCTGACCTGTCGGCTCTGGAGGGCAGCGCACCCAACCCGGAGTTTCGGGTGTCTCGGGTGAGGCCAGCATGGTGTGGGGTAGCTTGTTTGGGGGCAACAGGCAGGTGCAAACGTTGGTTGGTTTATGGCTGGCTGGTCGGCACATCGCGCTGCGGGTGCCACGGCTTGAGCCCCAGCCAGCACCCATGCTAATGCCGCTAGTAAACTCCCCCCTGGGTTCCAGATGCTGGCCTACACTCGGGCCATTCTGGCTGCCATTTCAGGGCCGGTTGCCGCGGAGCAGGAGGTGGGTGCAGGGCTGCGGTGCATGGCAAGACCTGCGGTGCAGCGCTCGGTGCACGGCAAGACGGGCCGTGCTGTGCTGGCGCTGCTCTGGAGCTGAGCGGCTGCTGGCTAGCGGGCAGGCGATGCCTAACCCATGCAGCTGGTTCAGAAGCTGATTAGGCTTGGCGAGCTGGCAGTCGCCTCACTCAGGTCCGGCTCCCACCCCCAATGGTGCCCTCCCCTCACACCCAACCCATGCTGCAGGTGGGCCCGCTGCAGCGGGAGCACACGCTGCGCCTGCTGAGTGCGCCCGCCTTCACTCGCCAGCTGGCGGGGCTGAAGCTGCTCAACGAGCTGGTGCGTGCTGCGCCTTCTGTGCCTGCTGCGTGTGCTGTGTACGTGACTCGTTCAGCGTGTGTGCTACGGCTGCAGTGCTTCACGTCGCATGCGGTTGGACTGCCACGCTCCCTCCTGCTGATTACCCCAAGTGCTCCATGCTAACTTGCCACCCTCCCTCCACCCTCCCTTCCCCCCTCCCTCGCATATGCAGGTCAACTTCACGTTCCGCAGCACCCCCCAGCAGCCGGAGTGCATTGAGGTGTGTGTCCCGAGGGGCAGAACACCGCTTGGCAGGCCAGCGGCAGGCGCATGGCTGAACTGACTGTGTTGGGGGCGCCATTACCGCCGTTTGCCCACACGGAGGCGCCGCGTGCAGGTGGGAGTCAACTGCCCTGCCTCCTGCTGACTGGCGCTGTGTCTGCGCATCACCCCGCATGGTTTGCAGGCCCTGACCTCCTGGCTGCGGGAGCACGGCGTGGTGCACATGGTGCTCAAGTCAAACATGCACCAGGCGCAGTACGCAGACCAGGTGCGGCGTTATTTTGCTTTGTTGTTGTTGGTTGGTTCGTTGATTTCGTGGTGGGCTGTATGGGCCAGCAGCGCACACGACTCACATGAAGCGAGCTGAATGCGGGGTATCTTGACCCCTGCCCCACCTGTCATGGCTCGAGTGCCTACTGTTGTCGCCTGCCCGCTGTCCTCCCCCACCCAACAACCCTCTGCTGCGCCGCAGGCCCAGCGTGTGCTGAGCACGCTGCTGCAGCATGGCGCGCTGCCGGAGGACGCCATCGCCTTCCTCTGGCAGCTCACAGAGGGTGCGGAATGCTACGTGCTCTGTTGTTCAAGTTCTGGCCGAGTTTGAGGCTCAGCAAGGCGCCACCCTGGCCACCCCGCTGCCCCTGCCTGCACCCCCCTCACCCTGCTTAACCAAAGCTTCCAGCACGGTTTGAGGCAGTGAGGAGCACCGCCAACCCGCCCCTTGTTGCTCAGATGCCCCTCCCTCCCTCCCTCCCCGATCCCGCTCTGCGGACGCCAGCATGTTTGAGGCGGTAAAGCAACCCGGCCCTTGTTGCTCAGATACCCTTCCCTCCCTCCCTGGTCCCGCTCTGCAGACGCCAGCACCTTTGAGGCTGTGAAGAGCAACGCGTACGCCATCCTGGCCAACCTCGGGCCCCACATGGAGCAGGCCCAGCTGCAGCAGCTGTTCCAGCGCCTGCAGGCAAGCGCTCGTTGGTGCTGGGGCTTGTGCGGTTGCGGGCAACAAATCCTCATTCCGCTTGTAACGAATGCGGGCGACAAAACCGCAATCTGCAGGCTTGCTTCCTGCACGTTATTAGTGGGCGTCACCAAACCACGCCCAAACTGTGGTGCCATCCAACCGCCGTGGTTATCCTCTCTGCAGGCGCGGGCGGCGGCCAGCGGCGTGAGCGAGGCCTGTTCCATCCTGGGGCTGCTGGTGGGCATGGTGCAGCGCGACCGCAAGGCGAGCAGCATTGCAGTTGCATTATGTGCCCAGGTGGCCTGCTCGGCGTGTGTGCGGCAGCCTGAGGTGGGGTTGTCTGAGGTGGGCTTCCCTCGCAAGGCCCTGCGGACCCCGCGCTTTGGCAGCCATCTCAACATCTGACAACCCAACACCACAACATCCCATGTGCGTACCTGCAGCAAGTGCTGTACAAGGGCGCGCTGGACTGCCTGCTCTCCATCCAGCTGCGCCCCGATGTGCAGCCAGAGGTGGCCGCCAGCCCCGCAGGCAAGCGCGCTTGCTTGTGGTGTTGCGGTCTCAGAGGGCGGCCACCGGGAAGGCTTGTCGATGCGCGGCCTGGAGGGTCTAGCCTAGTCTAGTTGAACAGCTTGCACCCAGCCCAATAAGGCCCCAATGTTCATCAGACTAAGGAGTGTGACCCAAGGCCAGGAGGGTGCCCGTGAGGTCACAAGTGTTGGCTCACAGCTGTTCCGCCGCTCTCTTACCTGCCATCCATCACTGTCCTTGCCGCAGTGGTGGAGCTGTGTTCCGCGCTGGACAGCACCCTGGGCAAAGGCGCATCCGGCATCGCCGTGGCGCAGCAGTGCGTCCAGAGCCTGGGCGGCGACGCGGCTGTGCCCGCGGCGGTCGTGCTGCACTCCCTGCTGACCCAGCTCTGGCGCAAGCAGGTGCTTGCTGTGGGTTGTTTCTTCTTCAGAGCTGGTCCAGGGGAGGGCGAGAGCCGTCACTCGCTGCTCAGGCGGCTGTTGCGCAAGCAGGCAAGTTGCGCTCAAGACGCGCCGTACAACCTGCGCGCCGTACAACCTGCGCTCCCTCCCTCCTGCCACCCACCCTCCCTCCCCTTAGGACCGGCTGACCGCCGCCCTGAAGCTCCTCAACGCCGACGCCGCCCTGCTCAAGGCCTGCCTCACCCACTACACCACCTGGCTGGAGCGGCAGCGGGAGGCAGCAGCAGCCGCAGGCCTGGCCCTGCCGGTTGAGCCGGGATCTGTACAGGCCGCCAGGGAGCACATGACTGCGGTGGGGCCGCCAGCTGGCGCGTTTTCTCACAAGGATGCTGTGGAGGCGTGGCACCGCCTGATGTATCGAGTCGTCACAGTTGGCAACTGGTATCTGCTGCAGGTGCGGACCGGGGGCATGTTTTTGGGCTGGGCTGGGCTTGGGATGGTGTGAAGGTTGGTCCACCTAGTCAGCATCACTGCCAGCAGATGTGTACCTGCCGCCCAGGTGTGCTTCATTGCCCTAGACCGGGGGCTTGCACGTTGGTTGCAGAGCTGCAGTTCTGTGCCTGCTGTGCATGCTGCGCTGACCCGCTCAGCATGCTGCACCTGCTGTGCCTGCTGCAGGACCAGGTGGAGCGCATCGTGCAGTGGGCCACTGTGGAGGCGGTCACGCCTTTTGACTCCAGTGAGTTGAAAGTCACAGGCAACTGCCAACAACGCCCATTCGCGTCCAAACAAATGCTAAATGTTGCTTGGCTGCTGCCTCAACACGGCGCATCCGCCGGTTGCACCTCCCGCCCACCCTGCCCACCATCACGGTGTGCGTGCTCCTGTTCCTGCGCTCACTTCTCGCCCTCCCATGCGTCCGTGATGCCCCACGTGCAGCCCAGGCGTGGCGCCTGGCCATGCTGCTGGTCGCGGGTGGGCGCAAAGAGATGATGGAGTCCGTGGCAGGTGCGCTGTGCTGCACTGCGCCGCGCTGTGCCGTGCTGTGCTGTGCTTCCGTGCTGTGCCGTGCCGTGCCGTGCCGTGCCGTGCTACCATGCTGTGTTGCGCTGGGACAAGCTTCCTGCATATTTAGTCAGCTGCTTTGCATAGTGGACTGACTGCCTGGGCGGGTTCACCTCCCATCTTGTTCTTGGGATGTTGCCTGGTTCACAACTCACCCAACTGCAGGCGCCTTCGTGGCGGACTGCCTGTGCCGCCTGCACCTGCGGTTGTCCTCCTGTTTTTTTATCGTTTTGCCATCCTTCCAACTGCAGATGCCTTCCTGGTGGACTGCCTCTGCCGCCTGCACCCCCGCTTTGTGACGTACCCCGCCTGGCGCTGCATCCTGGCCTACCTATGCGCCACATGCGAGTGAGTTCACACGTGCCAGTTGTGGATGCTGTCCACTCCTCGATCTGTCTGGCCCGGCCTACCTGTGCGCCATGCCAGACGAGTCCTGGCCAGTGCTTGGTATCTCCCGTTTCCTGCGCTTACTGGTTCGTGACCGTTTGGTGCTCACTGTTGGATTGTTTGGCCACACCTCGCCGTCCACCAGCCAACACCTCATTGGCCTGAAACTACTAAACTACTGAAGCCTTCTTCTGAACTGCTGAATGGACACTTCTACTGAACGCTTACGGTGCTGGGCCTGGTTCTGCAGGTGGTCCGAGGAGCTGCGGGAGGATGGCGTCATCCCCCGTTCACGTTAAACCGAGCGTCACGTTAACCCCTCCTGCTGAATGCTAAAGGTGCTGAGCCTGGTTCCGCAGGTGGTCTGAGGAGCTGCGGGAGGATGGCGTCATCCCCAGCAACGCCTGGGTCACCAAGGTACGGGGTTGCTACTGCCCTTGGTGCTCCAGCTGCCGCGTGTGCGATGTGCACGTGGCCCAGCTTCTTGTCGTGATATTTTCCGTGGCACACAACCGTCGGGCGGTCTGTCTGGAGTGCTGCCATCCTCTTGTGGATTCCCCTGCCTGGCGGTGTTTTTTCCTGTGTCGCCTGTAACCTATGTCCTCCTGTGGATCTTCCCCGCCTGGCGGTTTTTTCTGTGCCGTCTCTCTCAACCCATGCCCCCCAACCGCCCTCCCGCCTGCAGGCCAACCACCGCAAGGTCCGCGCCTTCCTGTGGGGCGTGACTCTGGACTCACCGGACCCACACCTCTCAGCCTCAGCCTCAGCTCTGCTAGCCCAGGTGCACGCGAAACAGCTGCGCTCGCTGCTGGCGTACCCCACCTCGCCGCGCAACCAGCCAACCAACTTGGAGCCCTGGATCGCGCTACTCACGCGCGACACAGCCGAGCGGCTGGCGCAGCTGCGCCACACCGCGCTCCTGCCGGCGCCAGTGGCGGCGCTGCAGGCGGCTGCGACGGCGGAGCCAGTGGCAGCAGNGGCGGCGGGTGCGGCAGGCGAGGCCGCCGCCGCCGGAGCAGCAGCAGCAGTGCCGCCAGCCGAGGCGTCCGATGATGAGCCAGCAGCCGCAGCAGCGCCGCCGGCAGAGTGGTGGCAGCCTCCTGCTGTGCTGGCTCGCCCGGGTGCCGGCCCTGGTGAAGTGGAGGCGGCTGCGGTGCACTGCGAGCGCATCATCAAGTACCTGGCAACGCTGGTGGAGGAGTGCCAGGTCAGCAGCCATGTGCTTTGTATTGCCGTGCACTTGGTTCTTCGGTCATTGGGAGACTGGGGAGGTTCAAAGTTGGGGAGTTTGATGCCATGGAAAGCATGCACTCTGGGATGCCAGGCCAGCATTGCCTCACAGCCGGCACCAAGCCTCCACACACCGCCCCCTCCTTCTGCGCGGCAGGGGCGGCGCATGCCCAGCCCGCTCGCTCACCGATCCTCCTGGCGAGGCTTCCCACTGACCGTCACCGTGCAGCTGCCGGCGCAGCAGGTAAGCTCTCATCACTTAGCTTGCAGTGTCGCTCTGCACAGTGTCGCTCTGCACAGTGCCCCTGGCCGTTGCCGCCTCTAGGTGAGGCCACAAGGTAGCCAGCTGTCGTGTGGTGTCGCGTGCTGCATTTCCCCGGTCTGGCCATGCACTGCAAGATGTGCCATGCTGTGCCTCCAGGGCTGCTGGCATCCAAGCTTGCGCCGCCTTGCCGCGGTGTATGTGTTGCCATCCTGCAGGGCCAGAAGCCGATCAAACAGGACATCCAGCAGCCCGCCAACCTGCCGGTTGGCTTCCTGCGCCGCCTGCTGGCCGAGTGGCTGGGCAAGGCGCCGCAGTATGTTCGCCTGGTGGCAGGGGTGAGTGCACGCCTGGAACTACTCACCAGATGCTGGCCGCTGCTTCCGCTGGTACTGCTGCTGCTGCCGCTGCGTGGCCGGGAGCCAGAATGCGTCTGTGCCATGGTCGTTCGCCGGCAAACAACCCGTAATAGAAATCAAAGAGGAAGTTTGCCCCTATTTCCGCAGGGCCGGGAGCTGGACAGTGACTGCGCTACGCTGGTGCAGGAGCGGGCGGGGCAGCAGCCCGTCATGGTTCTGGTGCGTACCTGCTGCTGGCGGTCTTGCTGAGGGTCCTGCTGAGCGCCCTGCGTGCCGATAGTCGTACGCCGCTTGTCTCGGACCGCAGCAGCCATGCCTCGGCGCGCCGTCCTGCGGCTGAGGCGCCCGAAAAGCCGCACTTTAGCGACGCGGCCCCCCATACACGGTCAATGGTTTCAGGCGGGAGCTGCAGGACAGCTGTGGCATTCCCAACCACCTGCACCCCTTCGCCTGCACTGTTTCCCTGTATTCAGATCAACCTAAAGGCCAACAGCTACAGCGGGCGGCACGTGCTGCGGGCTCAAGAGTCGGCGGCTGCCTCGCAGGCTGTGGGCCAGCAGGTGCGGGCTGCCTAGTCTAGTCTAGTCCGGTTCAACAGCTTTGCGCCAGCCCGATGTCCCCAACTTCCATGCACATCAACTTGAAAATCCAACCTCCGCGTGGTTAAAGTGCTGGTGGCCAAAGCGTGTTCTGTCTGGGCTAGCAGGGCGTGAGCTTGATGGCTTGATGCTGGTGTGTGCGTATCCTCGTGCAATGGGCTCCTTTGCAACACAGTGCATGGGCTCTCCTCCCTCGCTTGTGGTTCCCCTGCCTCCCCTGCTTCACCCCAGTTGCACCGAGGTGCACAGCTTTGCCTCTGTTGAGGCCCAGTTGGAAGCAGCCAGTGCATGGATGCCAACGCATGCACCTGCACCCCTCCCTTTCCTCTGCAGCCTGAAGTGTACAGCCTGGCCCTGGCACTGGCCCAGTCAGCAGCAGCCAGCGCGCCTGGTGGTACCTCCCCTGCTAGCGGCGGCAGCCGGCTGGCACGAGAGGCTCTGCACCTCCTCAGCGTGCTGCCCACCTGCCCAGTGGCTCGGCAGCAGCTGCGCCAGCTGCTGCTTGCGCCCGACGGCGGCCACCAGCTGCGCAGCCTGCTGCAGCGGCAGTCGGGGCAAGCGGCGGTCAAGCCGGCAGTGCTGATGTACGCTGTGCAGTGTCTAGCGGGGCTGCTGTACCCTCAGCAGGCAGAGGTGGAGGCAGATGAGGCGGCGGCAGCAGGCGAGCAGCAGGGCGGCGAGGTGGCAGGTGCGGCGCTGGTCGCAGCGGTGGCAGCCACAGCTGACACGCTGCAGCGCCGCCTGCTGCTGTCTGGGGCACTGGAGGTGCTTTTGGATCTGGCCACGCAGCAGGTGGAGCCGGCGGCAGCAGCAGCACCGGATGTAGATGCAGCAACGCACTCGGCTGTGCTGCTCCTGCTGCTGCACACGCAAGAAGCGCTGCAGCAGCAGCAGGCGGTGGCCGCCGCTGCTGTGGCAGCAGAGGCGGCGGCAGCGGCGGCACGGCGACAGCAGGCGGCAGCGGGCGGCGGGCCTGAGGAATCGTCGGCAGCCGCTGCGGTGGCAGCAGCCACCGCAGGCGTGGCAGCGCTTGGCGACACTGCAAGCATGCAAGTGGACAGTGTTTCACTGGAGCCCGAGCCAGCTGGCATGGATGGCGGCAGCAGCGCAGCTGGCGCAGCGCCAGCCGAGGCGCCTGCTGCGCCTGCCGAGGCCGCTGCGCAGCAGCGCAGCCGCTCCGTCAGCATGGAAGCAGAGGAGGCAGTGGGTGCTGCCTCGGCTGGCGCCAGTGCAGCGGCGGGCGACGCAGCGGCAGCAGGAGAGGCGGCTGTGCCAGCGCAGGTTGCGGCCGCTCGGCAGGAGCTGGAGGCAGCTGCAGCAGCTCTGTCCAGCCTGGCCCCTGCCATGGCACGCTACGTGCTGCGCATGCTGTGCTGCCTGCTGCGCTGCCACCCGGAGCAGCAGGCCGCCGATGCGCAGCAGGCGCAGCTGGCGCAGCAGAGCGGTACCGCAGCAGTACAGGCTGCAGCCATCAGCCAGCTTTCAAGCCTGGTGGCGGTTGTGGAGCTTGCTGAGCAAGGCCTACAGCTCCTGAAGCAGCTGGCACAGCAGAGCAGCGCGGCGGTGGAAGTCGCCACTGGGGCAGAGGCGCCGGCAGCAGAGGCGGTTGTTCGCCGCCTGCTGCTGCACCCTGTGTCCAGCCACCTTCGCTTGCTGGCCGCCGACTGGCTGCCCAGCTACGCGGCCGCCGCGCCCGCCACCCACCGCTGGGCCTTTGAGCGCATTGTGCAGCCGCTGCTGCTGGCGGAGGGGGCCGAGGGGCCGGCGGCGGGCGGGCAGGAGCAGCTGGCCCTGTGCAGCCACTTTATCGAGACGCTGGACTACGCAGAGGTGAGGCTTTGAGCTGTTAGTGAGATTCGAGAGGAAAGCCAGCACGGGCGGCTGTGCAAAGCGGGGCCTCCAGCTCCGGTCAGGACCCACTTCAGTGAAAGTGGGCCCTGGGCTAACAGCACAGTTTGTTTTTGGGTGATCCGGGTTGTTGTGATCCGAACACATGCCCGTGCCCTGTTCTCCACACCCCTGCCCCTGCAGTTCCCAACCGCCCGCCAACTGCTCCAGACGCTGCTGCAGCGCCTGCTGGCCGCCATCGAGGGGCAGGTGGGTGCTGGCCAGCGCAGCTGTGCTGTGCCAATGAAGCCATGCCAGCGGTGCTGTGCCAATGAAGCATGCCGCCGGCATCTCGTGTGAACTGCTGACTTGCTTGCTTTAAGTTTGCTTCAAATCACAATCGAGTATGTGCGTACGTGGCGGGGCATCCCTGCCCTGCCCATCTGCGAATGATGCACCGGGGTTTTTAAACAGTATCGTTCTGTATTTGCATGATGCACAGGGCCCCATCGATGGAATCGCGGGCGTGGTGGGCGCTCTCATCAAGCGCCTGGACTGCCGCGAAGTGGGCGTGGTGAGTCAAATTTCAGCTAGAGTCACCAACAGCGCACTCTATGCTGTTGTGGACTGTCTGGCTGCCTGTGAGCCTGGACTGCCGCAGAGTGGGGGTGGGCAGCTGCTGCACCTGTCCTAATGTGCCTGCGTTCTGCGGATGCCAGGATGCGTGGCGACCGGAGCCTCTTCTGCGCCAATTTAGCGCCTGGCCTGCCGCAACCTCCTGCCCCCGCTGGGAACCCCTCCATCTCTCCCCCACCCTGCAACCCGATCCCGACCCTGCGCAGACCTCTGGCCTGGTGGCACATCTGCTGGACGGGTGCTGCTTCCCCGCGCTCAGCACGCTGCGCACCCGCGAGAGCTTTGTGGCCTGCTGGTTTGCCTTGACGGACCAGGCAGGCAAGGCCACTGTGGCAGCGGCGGCGGCAGCAGCCGAGAGCGGCGCCGACAGCCCCGCCGCCGTGCAAGCGGCGGCGGCGGCGGCGCAGCAGCACCAGGCGGCGGCCACGGCAGGCAGCCTAGCAATGGCGATGTGGGGCAGCTGTGAGCGGTGCATCCTGGCAGCACGGCTGCAGGCGGCCAGCGGCAACGGCAGCACCAGCCGGGAGGCCGCCTTCGAGCTGCTGCTGGATTTGGTCACTCATGACAGCGGGTGCTGGCAGCAAGCCGCGGAGCTGCTGCAGACACAGGTGCACGAGGCGGCGCGCAGCCTGCTGCCGCAGCCGTACAACAACTCCCCGCTGCAGCTGGTGCGGGCTCCCAGGTGAGAGAGAGATGGATGGCAAGTTTGGGGAAACGGGGTTCAAAGCAGTGCTGCGCTTGCTTTGCTTGCCGCTGCGCTTGCTGTGCTTGCCTGCTTGATGGCAGCTTGCAACTCTACATCCGCACCGTCTGCCTGCGCTGCGTCACCCGCCCCAGCCCTGCCCTGCCCCTCGCCTTCCCCGTCCCCTTGCAGTGCGTTTGCGGGGCTGCAGAACGGCGGGGCCACATGTTACATGAGCTCGGTGTTTCAGCAGCTGTTCATGCAGCCCATCATCAGGTGCTGTTTGTTAGGATGTTGGACTGCCTGTTGGGTGCTGGACTGCCTGGTTTCCCGCTTGAGTGCATTTTAAAGCATGGTGTTGGGCAGCAGCTGTGCATGCAGGCCATCGCCGGGTGGGGATCAAGGGTTGCCGGCGCTGCTTGAGCTCGCTGCATACGACGCCCGCACTGGCCTGCCAGGCCAGGGTTCCTGGCTGCCGCCAACCACACGTCTGATCTGCCGCCTGCCCTCCCCATCTCCCCTTCCACCGCTGCAGGCAGCTGGTCCTGAGCGCGCCGCAGGTGGCGGCGGAGGAGCAGGCGGACAGCGTTTTCCATCAGATGCAGGTGGGTGTGGTGTCTCGAGTTGTGTTTGTTGGTCAACATGAGTGAGTCAGCATGTAGGCGTGTTGTGCGCGAGAGGAGCAGGCGGACAGTGTGTTCCATCAGATGCAGGTGGGGCAGTGGTCGAACGTGTATCAAAGAGCCCCTTCATGGGTCCTGGCCATTGGTCTGCTGTGCGTGCGCATTGGACGGCCCCAAACCAATGCCTGGCCTGCTAAGCGGAACCGTGGTCGGCTCTCATGCCGAGCCGCAGGAAAGAAACACGCAACGCTCCCTTTGCCACCTCTGCTGCTCATCTCCCAGGTCGTGTTTGTGCACCTGGCCTGCGGCGTGGAGCCCTGGTTTGAGCCGCGCGGCTTCTGGCGCGCATTCAAGGACTACGACGGACAGCCCGTCAACATCCGGTGGGCTGCCTGCTGGGTGGGCTGGCTGCTGGGCAGCTGTGTTCACAGGGCTGGCACCGAACTCCAAACGCCCGCCTCCAGGATGCCACCGCTGATGCGCTACCTGCCTACATTGCTTTTCTGTCGGTCACCCTACCTTGCACAGGGAGCACCAGGACGCATACGAATTCTTCACCCGCCTTCAGGACAGCATCGACGAGCACCTGCGGTCGGTGCGCCGCCCGCGCGCCATCCACGCCGCCCTCGGCGGCACCTTTGCACAGGTGGGATTGCAATGCAGTGATACTCAATTCTCTGGCGGCTTGGTTGGAAGTCAGTGGATAGTTGGTAGTCAGTGGCGCCCTCGCACACTGAACGCCGCGCCGGGCGGCACCTGTGCGCAGGTGGGTGCATCTCCCGTTGCGCGGTGTGCTTGCATGGTGCTGCACGCTGTGCGGCGTGCCACCATGTGCCAATGCGACTCCATTTGAAACCTGCCTTGTTTTAAACCCACCATGTCCTCGCAGCTCATCACAGTGATCGAGGCGCCGCAGCACCGCAGCGAGCGGGTGCGTAGCACGTAGCAGAGGAGCCATAGGAGGGAGGGGTGGAGTCGCAGCAGCTCGGGCAGGCATAGAGTGTGGGCTGCGGCCTACCCGCAGCTGAGTGGAAGTGGCGGTTTTGACCGGCTGGCAGCCTAGCTGATAGCTGATGTCACCCACCCGCCCACCCCCTGTCGCAACAGGACGAGGACTTTCACCAGATCTCGCTGGACAAGAGCCTTGACTCCGTCAACTTGCCCTGCACACACCTGTACTTACTGTTGTTCAGAAGAATCTTAACTGCGTCCTGTGCTCACTGCTGTTCTCAACTGCTCCAGGACGAGGAGTTTTACCAGATCCGGGCTCCGACCACTTGCCGGCTGCACAACACTGTTTAACCCCGTCGTCACTGCTGCTCTCAACTGCGCCAGGACGAGGAGTTTTATCAGATCTCTCTGGACGTGCGCGGCAAGCGCACGCTGGCGGAGAGCCTGGACTCGTACGTGAGCAAGGAACTGATGGATGGCCAGAATCAGTACCACTCTGAGGAGTTGGGCAAGAAGGTGGGCTGTGTTTGGGACAGGCTGGATTTGGTGCGTGCTGATCGGTGCAAGGAGCTGATAGGCGGGCAGAACCAGTACCACAGTGAACAGCTGGGCAGGGAGGTGGCTATATTTCTCTGCTTGACGGGGTTGCGTGTGCTGGCTGGGAACTGATGGCATTTGCCCCACATTTTTGTTGCACCCTCCCTCAGCAAGCGTTGCACGTAGATGCTGAGAAGAGGGCGTTCATGTAGCAGCTGCCCCACACCCTCAAAGGTGTTGCGCGGCAGGTCTGACGCTGTCTCCCTTTGTTGCCACATGTGCAGGTGGATGCCGAGAAGCGCGTGCTGATCAAGCACCTGCCTGACACACTCTTTGGTTGCGCGGTTCTGACAATGTGCGCGGTTCTGACGCTGTCTCCCTCGGTTGCCACATGTGCAGGTGGATGCCGAGAAGCGCGTGCTGATCAAGCACCTGCCCCACACCCTGGTCCTGCACCTCAAACGCTTTGAGTTCGACTATGAGACGTTCCAGCGCTGGAAGGTAGGCTGTGGCTATTGTAACCTGTGTGTGTTTCTTCTTTGAGTGGGACTATGAGACGTTCCAGCGCTTGAAGGTGGGCTGTGACTGTATAATTTGCGCTGTTTTTGTCACGATTTGCGGGGCTACCAGAACGCGGTTCCCACTCCTTGTTGGTGTTCGGTTCTGCGATCAGCCCATGCTGCCATGTCACCGCAACTGTTAATGCAGGTCAAGGACCGCTTTGAGTTCCCACTCCAGCTGGACATGTACCCTTACACTGTGGAGGGGGCGGACGAGGCAGACGGGCGGGTAAGCCAGGGTGGCTCTCGCAGTGCGAGGGGGAACTTGGCTCCGGTGTGAGTCATAGCTCAAACACTGCAGCGGGGGCGGACGAGGCGGACGGGTGGGTGGGTTGTGCATGGGCGGGCAGTGCACGGCCGGCCGCCTGTCGGTACCTGCAGCAGCACCGTTACAGCGGAAGGGGCAGAGGGTGCGGACACGGCGGGCGGGCACGCCTGGTGGTTGCACGAGCTGCACCCTTGCATCCCCCTGTGCGTGTGGCGTGCGCTCTCGGCGCCCATTTGCAATCAACCGTGGTCGGTCCTGTCCCTGCCTGCTCCCCTTTGCAGCGCTGTGACCACGCAGTCGCCCCTCAACTTGCACCAGAATCGCACTTAAATCTACTTGTCTCGGCCTGCCCGTCCTCCCGCAGGTGCCGGCCAGCAAGCAGCCGGCCGGGCACTATCGCTACGAGCTGCGGGGCGTGGTGGTGCACTCCGGCAGCGCGTTTGCGGGGCACTACTACTCGTACATCAAGGCAAGCTGTGTTTACGGCCTGGGTGGGCAACTATTTTTGGCATGCATTGCGGGGCAGCACTACTCGGTGGATTAGGCAAGCCGCGTTTACGATTGGCCTGGGTGGGTAACTCTGTTTGGCAAGCCGCGCAGCTGGGCAGCGCATTGCAGGGCAGCACTAACTCGTACATCAAGGCACGCTTTGTGGGGCAGCTGTGAGTATCTGTCTGTTCAGCAGCCCCACGCCGGCTGGTTCCGTTCCGATGACCGATGACAGCAGCGGGGCACCAACCAACCAACCACCGTTTCCCTCCTTCCCCCTTGCTCCTCCTCCCTGCCTCCCCTGCAGGACCGCGCCCCCACCGGCGGCTGGTTCTGCTTTGATGACACGAGCGTGGAGCCCTGGGACCCCGCCAAACTGGACAAGGACTGCTTTGGCGGCAAGTTCGTCCCTGAGGGATTCACCCAGGTCCGGAGCGGCAGTTGGTTGCCGGTTTGGTATCTGCCGCGGTTTGCTGCCGGGACGCTGCACAGCTGAACACCAGCTGCTTTGACGGAATCGCAAAGCCAGCAGCTGCTGCCACGATCACCATCGTGGGCGCTTGCTTGCAGGTCTGGGGGAGTTGGGCCAGCCGCGCAGCTGCTGCGCAGCACAGTCGCGCCTGCTCCGCCGCGTCTGGCACCATGCGTGCTGGCCCGCAGCCTCCGCCCAGTCTTTCCGGCCGCAGGCGGCTCGAAGCAGTTGGATCATTTCCCCATGAATAGTACCCTTTTGCAGGAGTGCGACCGACCCAACTCAGCATACATGCTGTTTTACGAGCGGGCGGAAGAATCGGCCGAACAGCTGCTGGCTGCCGCCACCGCCGCCGCTGCGGCGGCAGACGCCGCCGCCGCGGCGGGCATGCAGCAGCCGGCAGTAGAGGCAGCAGCGGAAGCCGCTGCTGCGGCGGCGGCTGCGCCGCCGGCGGCGGCAGGCACGGCAGCCGATGCAGCAGCAGCAGGAGCAGCTGCGGCTGCGGCGGCAACCGATGAGGACACAGCCATGCCCACCCCGCCTGTGTCTGTGGCTGCAGAGGGGCAGGCTGGGGCAGCAGCAGCAGCAGACACGGCAGAAGGGAAGGCTCAGCCCATGGCTGTGTCACCAGCACCCGTCCCATCTGCGCAGCAGCAGGGAGTCAAACCAGCAGGCGCCACAGCCGGGGAGGCCGGCGGTGCGCAGCCCCCGGCAGCGCAGCAGGGCGGGGCACAGCAGGCGCAGCAGGCGGGTGGCAGCGGGCTGCCGTACGGCATGCCACTGGAGCTGTACAACTCTGTTCTGGTCAGCAACCTGCGCCAGCTGGGCACCATGCAGCTGCTGTCGGTGAGTGCAGTACATTGTCACCCCAGGGGCCCCTGCTGTGGGGCTGTGCTGTGCTTGGCGCGCCTGGCTTTGCTTTCCACCAAGGGTGGGGTGGCGTCGCCCGCTGTCTCGGCCTGACCCGGCCCTTTGCTTCCCATGTCGGGCAACCTCAGTCCGAGTATAACCGCTGTTGGGCAGGGAGTGCTCACTGTCATAATTACTATTGCCATTATCCTCTTGCCCTGTTCACAGCCCGAGTACAACCGCTTCATTTGGAGCCTGGCACTGCACCTGGGCGAAGCGGTGGCAGCGGGCACAGCGCGCAAAGCGGCCAAGCGAGAGCCCACCAGCAGCCCTGGCGGCATGGACGCCAGCGCGGCCAGCGGCAGCCTCAGCAACACAGCAAGCGCAGCCGGGGAGTGCCAGCTTGCGGCGCTGACCAGCCGGCGCGGGTGGGTTGCTGGACGGGCGGTGGGTGGGGTTGTCAGGGCATTGGGTTCCGCCAGGTTTTTTGCAGCCGCCTGTGGCATTGGTGTTGCCAGAGGCTGCAAGCGATGCAGTTGGGCGGTTGGGCTGGCGGGTGTAAGCAATGGCTTGCGCATTGGTGGTTGATATGACTGCTGCGGTTTTGATGGCGGTGCGCCCTGACCTCCAGGCCGGTTTGCGAGGGTGCTGGCACCAGGTGTGCCTCCCCTCTGCTGCAGGGGCGACCTGCACGCTGTAATCGCTGGGGTGGCGGTCTCAACAGATCGCGTTGCACACTTGCACACTGTGCTTCCAAGCTCGCCACTCCTGCCTCCTCACTCCCATGCAGGGGCGACCTGCATGCTGTGATTGCTGAGGTGGCCATGGTCTGCCTGGACTACATCCTGCGCGTGAGTTGCTTGGCTGCTTTGCATTGAACCCTGCATGCGCCCTTGGCGTTTGGTGCACTCGGAACAACACGATGCACTTGCTTGGCAGGTGGCCCTGCGCGGCAGCCAACTTGGAGCTGGGCAGTCTGTCGAGCAGCGCCTCGGCATTTATTTTCCGTTCTTCATTTGCAGGTGGCCCTGCGCGGCAATCCAGAGCTGCGCAAGGAAGTGCTGGGCTCCGGCGGCAAGCGGGGGCGGACGGGGCTGAGGGACCACCTGCAGGACGCGCTCAACAAGGTGCCGGCGGCCGCCGCGGCTGCGCTCACGTACCTAGGTGGGTGGTTGAGTTGTTACTGGATGTGTTCTAGGCTGAAGGACCACCTCGCGGGTGCCCTCAACAGAGTGCGGCAGCGACCGCGGCCACGCTCACATACCTAGGTGGGTGGCTGGGTTGTTACTGATGTGTGGATGGGCTCGGGCGCCCAAGCAGCAGCGTCCTGCCGGCCGGCCGGCGTCTCGCACCCTGCATGGTTTCAACCCACCCCCTCTCTACCTTTCTGCCATGCAGCCTCCGGCTGGAGCGTCCAAGCCGCCAACTTCCTGCTGACCTTGCAATGCAGTGCTGCCTAGTTTCACACGCTGCAAAGCATCTGCCCTGTCCTGCAGCCTCTGGGCCGGGCGCCCAGGCCGCCGACTTCCTGCTGACTATGCACCCATCGGAGGCGGTCCGTGAGCTGGTGGCAAGCGTGGGCACGCTAGCAGCAGACACAGTGACCCGCCAGGAGCGACGGGTGAGGGGCTTGGAGGGGCAGCCGGGTGGTAGCCAGAGATGCGAGCCTGTTGGTGTTGGCAGAAGGACGCGCGCGAGTGGCGGAGTGCCTTCTTGGATGCTTTTATGGGCACGCCAGCTGCGCCCCCTCCCCCTCAACAGACGGAGGAACGCGGGCCCGCCTGTGTGACAGTGACAGGTTGCACATGTGCACCTTGAATCCTCTGCCGCTCCCCCTCAACAGACTGAGGAGACGGTGCACGCTCTGAAGTGTTACGTGGACCACCTGTGTGGTTCGGTGGTGCCGGTGGTGCTGCAGTCTTTGGGACACATCGACCAGGCGAGTGCCTGCTGGGCCTGCTGAGGTCACCCGCTGTGGCCTGCTGTGCCTGCTGTTGCCGCTGGGGTGGGGCTGCTGCAGTTCCTCTGTCCCACATGACGGTTCAGCCGTTACAGCCCAGCAGCTTGCTGGCCCGGCTGCGCATCTTGCAGCTAAGCTGCTGGCGGCACACAGCAGTGCACTTCACATCATACAGCGCATCATGCGTGCCGTCCATCACCATGCATGTCATCCATCACCACGCACACATGCCACCCACCCAAAAATCACCCTCTGCAGCTCATCAGCCTGCTGGCCCGGCTGGGCTTGGTCAAGTGGGGCTGGCGGCGTGCCATGCTCGACCCGCACCTGCCCGCCCTGCTGGCGCTCGTGCGACGGGTGAGGGTTTTTGCTGTACACTTCAGTCAGCGTGCACATCTTTGCTGCATGTGCACAGTGTGGAGGGTAGAACAGGCCCGCACCTGCCCGCCCTGCTGGCCCTCGTTTGACGGGTGAGGGTTTTGGCTGTACATTTCACGCATACACCTGGAGAGTGTGGAGGGTAGAACAGGCCCGCACCTGCACGCCCTGCTGGCCCTCGTGCGACGGGTGAGTTTTTTTCACTGTGCACGTCAGCGCACGCTTCATGCGTCATCTTTGTGCCATGTGCACAGTGTGGAAGGGCAATACGGGCCCGCACCTGCACGCCCTGCTGGCGCTCGTGCGACGGGCAAGTAGCGCGCATGTTGTGCCGTGGCATCGCTGTGCCAGCTGTGCAGCTTGGTAGCACAACAAGCAGTGTGCCGGACCCGCGCCTGCCCGCGCTGCTGGCCCTCCACTGACCCCCAATTCAGCCACGTATTGCAACGCCCTGGACATGGTTTTTTGTTGCACCACCCGTATTGCCGATTTTTCCGATTTAGGGTTAAATCGGGGCCGGGGAAACGTTGGGTTAAATCGGGGAGATGGTTTTGTTGCACCACCCATTCTGCAGGCCATTGACCTGTGGGCCGCCTGCGACGCCGTCCAGCGAGACTACAACCACGGCCCACGCGTGCTGGCCCTGCTGGGATGCCTGCTGCGCAGGTGGGTGCGCATGCATAGCTGGCCTGCTGCTCTCAATATGCTGGCTCGCTTCGAGTACCCCTACTGCCCTGGCTGCACGCAAGAGTACCCCCCTGTGCATACTTCCCTCGTGCCGCCGCTGCTCTCCCGGCCACCAGCAACGTTTCCCCGGCCCCCCTGCCCAGGTTCTCGCCTGATGCACTGCACGGCGCGGCACGGCGCAAGCCCTCGCGCCAGCCGCTGGGGGGCGCAGAGCGCACGCAGCGCAACCCGCACATGTGGGTGCAGGCTCATTGACTGTGGTTTGCGGGTGTGAATCGATGTGCACCATTGTGACATGTCTGTCGCGGTGCCTGGTGCGGCACGTGCACAGGCAGTGCTTGCATGTGGGTGCAGCTTCACCAGTTGTTGTCCGCCGGCGTGTGTTGTGTGGTGTGTGCAGTGTGTTCGGTCTGCCACCCAGCTGCCACCCACCTGCACCACTACAGAAGTGGCCCCGCAGCCTGCAGGCCTGCGGGGTGACTCCCACGCCCCAAAGGCAACACCCCTCTGGCTCGATCGGCACCCTCCCATGCCAACCTGCCCTTACCCTGCCTCCCCTGCAGCCTGGAGGGCTGCGAGGCTGTGCCCATGCCCCCTGAAGTGGTGGAGTGGCTGTATGAAGACCCAGCCTTCCTGCGCAAGCTGCTCATGCCAGGTGAGCGGATGGGCCGTGTCGCTTTCACCACGTAGCGGTGTTGCTGCAGCAGGAGGGGCATAGCTGTTGTGATTGAGCTCTGGGCATGCCAGGGCGGCTGGGGTGTGGAGCCCGCGGAGGGCGTGGGCATGCCACCTGAATGCCAACTGAATGCCAGCTGTTTGGCTGCCACACATGGCCACTAGAGCCATCAGTATCTGCGGCAGCACGCTCCCATGGTTGTAGGCTGTGTGGCGGGCATGGGCACCGCCGAGCTGCTCACTGACCTGATGTGCAGTCCAGTTGTAGAAACGCTCGATTCCTTTGCTCCCCAACGAGCTGCAGGCTGCGTGGCAGGCATGGCAGCCGCCAAGCTGTTCAGCTTCCTGATGTGGGACAACCACCGGCACGCGCGCGAGTGGGAGCGCGCATTGCTGGGTGAGCGCTGTGTGTTAGCTGCTGCACTGCACTGCTGGGTGAGGGCTGTGTGTTAGCTGCTGCACTGCACTGCTGGGTGAGCGCTATGTTAGCTGCTGCACTGCACTGCTGGGTGAGCGCTATGTTAGCTGCTGTGGCCACCTGCCATGACGCAGTTGCTGGGTTTAGTGCGTTGGAGCGGGTGGGCGCTCGGAGCACGATTGCACGTCTGGGGTGGCGCAACCACCTGGCCCAACGTGCTGGGGCCTGGGCTGTTCTCCCAAGCTGTTTACACACTGTTACGTGCACTAACAAACGCCACTCGCAGAGCACATCCTTATCGACGCCACCAACTGGAGGGACGTGCTGGGGCCGGAGCTGCACACCCTGCTTGCCCTCACCGACCTGGGAGACAGCCTTCAGGACGACCGCAACCTGTGAGCCGCTTGTCGAGGGCCCGTATTGCCCAGGGTTGGAGGGTTGGGTCCAGGGAGGGCTGTTGTCCCGAGCCGACATGGATCAGCAACCTCCAGGCAGACCGCCGCATCCACTGAGCAGTGCCGAGTGCGGTGCTTGTCTCGTCGGCTGGGCAGCCAGTGTGGAGCCATCACGTGCCGGCGTGCAGCACATCCCAGTCCTTGGGCAGCATTTGCGGCTTTGCCCACGCTGCCCCGCCGCTGAGCGCGGTGCGCGCCTTGTTTCATGCGCGCCTTGCGCCCGCTTTCCGCCCCTGCAGTGCAATCCTGCTGGGCATGGAGGGAGGGCCACCTGGCATCCTTCAGGCACGCCTGTTCGGGTTTGGGGTTGCATTCATGCTCGTCTTTCGTCATCAGGATATGATGCCGCGCCTGTCGGGGTTGCGTGTTGCGTGCGTGCTCAGTTTGTGTCCACCAGTGCAGGGTTACATGTGCAGCGGAGCAGCTTGTGTGTGAACCAGCCAAGGGAGAGTTCCCTTCCTCTCCGTGTATTCGGTTGCTGCACTTCTCAACCGTTCCTTGCCCTGCATCCGCAGGAGATGCGCAACAACCGGCGCAGCGTGGGCTGCCAGCACCTGCTGCTGGCGCTGGCGGCGCACATCCTGGTGGAGGCGACCCCGGTGCGCGGGAGTGCTTATTTACTTTTTGGTCGTTTTGGTTTAGGCTCCAAACAGGGGGCCTCAGGCGGAGGACATTCTGGTGGAGGCGTCCTCGGTGCGCTCAAGTGCTTGGTTATTTATTTATGGTTACGGGCTCCTAGTCCCAAACCGGGGGCTCAGGGCTGGCGGCGCACATCCTGGTGGAGGCGACTGGGGCGCTGAAGTGCTTGTTTATTTTTTTGGTTAGGGGCTCCTAGTTCCGAATCAGCCATTTCGCACGTGGAACCCGCATTGCTCCCCTTGATGTTGCAGAATGTGTTGATGGAGGCGGCCGACAGCTGGAACAACTGGCCGACCTGGGCCAAGCGCTTCCTGCAGCTGTGAGTCGTGCGCACTGGTGGGGCCGCTGAGCGTTATGCAGAGATGCAGGCGGGGCAGCTGAAGGGGTGGGTTGGGCAGCGATGGGCCTTGACCCTCTGCTGCGTCTCCTTCTCACTCCGGGGGCCAGCCGTCCCAGCTGCCGTCTGAGGTGGGATTGGCGGATTGGCGTCCGCAGGGCCTACCTTTACCCGAGTGGTTCACAGGACGCCTGGGCATGCTCAACGCATCACTTTGCACCGCTCCAACCGTGTTTGCAGACGGTACCGGGCCCTGCAAGAAGACGACACACCCGACTCACCCACAATAGTGGACCTGACGGAGGCCACAGAAGTGGGGGTGCGCTGCTTGAAACTCTTGAAATAAACCATTTGTTGGGTGATGCGTGATGGTGGTGGGAGCCTCAGTTCGGGTTTGCTGCCGCAGTTGCTGTTCGCAAATCCTGAACCATGCAGGGTGCTGCTGCTGCAGCCCACGGCAGCAGTGCCCCCGCGGCCGCCGCTATGTGTGTGTTGTGGCCCTGCTGGCGGCTCGTTCAACGGCGAGAACAGCAACGTCTGGCTGTCCCGCAGGGGGGAAATTGGGGACGTGGCGGACCTCCACAACGCGTCCAGGCATTCGGTCTGTGAGGTCTGTTGAACTGATGACCTTGATTGCACCAAACTCCCGGCTGCCCGCAGATCGAGGAGATGCTGGACCTTCGCAACCTCTACCAGCAGATCCAGGACATTGAGAGCATGCTGAAGGACGTCCTGGCAGGTGCCATGCCCGCCAGCCCCAGCGCAACGCACAGCGGACGCAGCGCGCGCAGCAGCGGCGGCGGCAGCAGCACCAGCAGCGAGGGCGNCTGTCGGGGGCAGGAGGCTGCACCAGCAGACGTTTAGCGGCGGCGGGGCGGCGGGCGGCGGGGCGGCGGCGGGCCAGGACTGGCAGGCAGGTCTGCTGCAGTATAGCGATGGCGACTCGCCGCATGGCGCGGCGGCACCCGCAGCAGAGGCTGAGGAGCCACCTGCTCAGGTGAGGGCTGGTGCGGGCGGGATGCTGGGCGTTGGCTGCACTCCTGGCTGGCGCAAGTCCGAGGCGGCGTGTCCGTGGGTGCGCTTGCATGCGAGTGCTGCGTGCTTGCCGGGCATGGCGCGGTGCCCCTGCCTGTGGCACATCGCTGAGCTGCCCCCCAAGAGCTACGGCACTGCCGCCGCCTCAGCTGCCACCCTCCCGCTGCTGTCCTGCCGTGACAGCGCAGCTTGTTCCTTCTGTGCACTGCCTGCAGCAGCACATTGCGGCGCACGTGCCTGGCGAGCAGGATGACGAGGAGGTGATAGAGATTCACAGCGATGGGGACGGAGACGGCGAAAACCGAGGTGGCGGACCCTGAAGCCTTGGGCCCCTTTAGCTTTGCCCCCTGTAGCCTTGCCCCCCGCTTCAGTACATGTCTGCACCCGCTGTACCGACTGTTTGCATGCGCCGCTAGTATGAGTAGGCCAACCCTTGCACATATGTACATAACAGTGTACCTACTCTGTGAATGTCTTTGGTTGGGCGGCAACCAGTTGAGGCGAGTGACATCACAGCGTGTGCTGCTGCTGCCGGTGGCAAAGCGCGGGAGCTCACCCCCTTCCTCCAAGCCCCCAGGAGGCAGGGAGCACCAGGACCGAGGCAAAATATCGCTGTTCAGCCTGCCACTGGTAGCTTGGGCTGCTCGTAGAGCGGGTATTGGAGCTGGCCTCCAGACGGGAGCTCCCAAGCAGCATTTCCTTTCTATGGCCCAGCACCACACAGTCTCATGATACAGCCACCGACACGGGGCAGCCTGGCGCTGGGCGTGCATGGTCACGACATGTCGGCAGCTGGCCGAGCTGCCAGGGCTGCACACGTGAGGCAGTTTTGCCTCGCAGCTGGCCTTCAAGTCTTAGGTGGCAGACTCAATTGAGCGGGTCGCTCATGGCAGCGGCGGCTCTGAGAAAGTGCGGGCTGGCTGGCGCAACGGCAGCGGCAGCGGCGCGGCAGTGGCATGCGGCTCCCCCGGGGTGTCATATGAGCCACACATGGAGGTCGGAAGGCTCTGAGTGTGCAATGTCACAGAGGTGGAAGGCCACAGCGAGCGGCGCTGTGGGGCGGGGCAGCGGGCGGCGGCAGCATGAGGCTCCGCGGCTGTCGCAGCTAGGTGTCGCCCTCACCCGTCTGGCGTTGCTTCGCACTTGCTCCTGATCCTGTCGCACCACCCCAGCTGCCCTGGGCGAGCCGCGCTTGGGTGAACAGTGCCTCACAAACGGTGCCTGCGGCCACGACCCCGCTCATCAGCTAGCGCTTGGCGGTCTCCAGGCATTGTAGGCCGCGCCGGGCGGCACCGGGGCCTGGATGGACGAAGACGCCCCGAAAAACAAGAAGGAGATCACAAAATGGACTCAGAGGCACGCCACACACTCGGGGATCAGTGTGTAGTATAATCGGCGCGCGGCGCGCGCTGCAGAGCGCCGTTTGCCCACGACGCCGCGCCCCCAGTGCTCGGCAGCACCGCTGGAATGGCGCGGCCCGCCTCCTCTCCGCCACCGTGCCCCTGCTCACCTGCCCTCCACCCTGCCTCCCTTTGCCCCCCACAGGATGGAAGACGCCTACCAAGTGGCGCTGGCCAAGGCTGGAGGCCTGGAGGTGGCCAAGCCCAAGGCGGTGCGGCCCTTTTGCCTCGCACGGTTCCTTGTCTCCTCGCGCTCCGGCCATCAGCATCTTGTATTTGCCCGGTCGGGCGACCATGATCTTTGATTGCCAGCACCCACAATCCAGTGCTCCATCTGCTGCAGGTGCACCAGTACCTGAAGGATGACTTCCCAGACCTGACGCTGCAGGTGCGGACAATCGCTATCTGCCTCTTGCTCGCCAGGGTTCACTTGTCAACAGCCACCTGCTTGCTCGTGTGCCCCAGCCCTGCAGCGGGCTTGCATGCCGCACCCGGGTGCTGCCCCCATGCATGCCGTGGCGGCAAACAAATGCTGCTGAGTGGCAGCATGGCTGTTCTTGCATGCCTTCCTCTGCAAGCTGCAGTCCACCAAGTGGCACCTGCTGGCGCACCGACGGCGGGAGGAGCGGCACCGTGAGATGGGGGTGCCCGAGCAGCAGATCCTCAAGTGGACCGGCAGGTGGGTGCTGCCGGGGCTGGGCCGCTGCCGCCGCTGCTGACAACTGGGACCCACAGCAGCAGCTGGGCGGCTTTGAGGCACGTGACACGTCAAGTCTACTCATTCCTCAACCACATGTTCTTGCCCCCTGCTTACTTGACCAGGCTGGAGGAGGCGTACGAAGCGGCGGTGCAGCAGCTGGGCGGCCTGCAGGCGGCCCGTCCCAAGCAGTTGCTGCAGATCCTGCAGCCTGAGTTCCCCGACTTGCAGCTGCAGAGCATTAAGTGGTGAGCTGCTTTGTGTGGATGTGGCAGCTTGGCTCACTGACCCTTGCGGCCCGAGTTACTCGGCCCTGCGCTGCAGAGGGCATCCAGTGGTTGTGCTGCAGATGGGAGGCCCTGCGGTATGCTTGGTGTGCAGCTCACGCTGAGCTGGATAATGCCTTGGCAGTGTGTCCCTCGCGTGGCCCAGCTCCGGCTCGCACCTCCCGGCCCCGCTACCCATGCAGGCACCTGCAGAAGCAGCGCACCAAGCAGCAGCAGCAGCAGCAGCAGGCGACGATGTCCTCGCAGCAGCAGGGCTCGCTGCAGCGGCAGCAGTCGTCGCAGCCGGCCGCGCCGCGCGCGGCTGGGCGGCGCAAGCGAGCATCTGCCGGAGAGGCAGGCCCTGGTTCCGCTGCCGACTCTGACGTAGGTGCAGGGGCAGGGACAGGCACCCTGCGGGCCTCGGGCAGCAGCAGCATGCTCACTGCTGGCGACGGGCAGACGGTGCAGCAGGCAGCGGCACAGCCGACGCCAGGGCAGTCAATTGGTCAGGGCATGCTGGGCATGCAGCAGGTGCAGCAGCAGCAGCTTGGCGGCCCCGGGTTGCAGGGGCAGCCGTCCATTCCGCAACCGCCGCTTGGGGCATCCGGCATGCCCACGCCACAGAGCACAATGCTGCGGCAGCACAGCGGCTCGCTGGCGCGGCCTTCGCACCTCTCGCAGCAGCAGCAGGCGCAGCAGCAGGCGCAGCAGCAGGGGGCTGGAGGCTGGCAGTGGCCGCGGCGCTTCCACCTGCTGCCCTGGGAGCACTACCTGCTGCCCGCCGCCCAGACAGCGCTGGCTCGTGTCTCGCGCACGGCGGCAGGCTACCGCGAGGTGAGCTGGCACTAGCAATGGGAGACAGTTTGCTGGATGGGGTTCCTTGCAGCTTTTTCAGCTGACCCAACATGTGCCTGTGCTGCAGCCCGATGCTGATGTCGGTGTGTGCCGAGCTGCGCGCGCTTTACCCGCGCGTCGGCTGCATGGGCCTGGCTGCTCCACTTTGCATGCAGGGTTGGCCACCCAGCTCCGACTGGCTCTGCCCCTGCCCATTTGCCGCCCTTGCAGAACACCTCCATGCTGCAGCAGCGTGCCGGCCAGCTGGAGCAGCTGATCTCCTTGCTGGAGAGCGGGCAGGATGTGTCCTCGGAGCAAGGGCCCGCCTACTTGCACCGCCCGCAGGTGGCCGGCGGCGGCGCCGCCTTCCCCCAGCCCAGCGCGTTTGGTGCCACCGTCTCGGGCGCAGCCGGCGATTCACTGCCCTCCCTGCCGGACGCGCTGGGGTCGCTGCAGCTGTCGCTGCTCGCGTCTGCCGCCCCCCTGGCGGCACCGGCACTCCGACCTGCAAGCGCCGGCCGTGGCGGCAGCGGCTCTGGCGGCACCGGCAGCGGCAGCGGGGGCAGCGGCAGCGGTGACGCAGCGCAGGTGCCGAGCATGGCGCAGCGGCAGAGCCGCACGCAGCAGGCGATTGCCTCGCAATTTGGGGTGCTGCGGGAGGGCAGCGCTGTGGCTGCTGCGGCCGCCATGGTGCAGCAGCAGCAGCTGCAGCTCCAGCAAGACCATGGGGAGGAGCACCTGCTGTCCTGCACCGTGCCCGGCTGCCGCCGCTGCGCCTGGCTGCTCAAGCTGCAAGACAACCCGCGGCAGCCACGGCTGGTGCCGGCCTCACAGCCGGCGGCGCCCCCACAGCCCCAGGGCCAGCCAGCGAGGTACGACGGGCTGCCGCCGGTGCAGCTGCAGCTGGCGCCCACGCAACAGCAGCTTGGCCAGCAGCAGCAGCAGCAGCAGCAGCAGCAGTTTGGGCAGGCGCAGGTGCAGGCGCAGCAGCAGTTTGGGCAGGCGCAGGCGCAGGCGCAGCAGCAGTTTGGGCAGGCCCAGGCGCAGGCGCAGCAGCAGTTTGGGCAGGCCCAGGCGCAGCAGCAGCAGCAGCAGCAGCAGCAGTTTGGGCAGGCGCCGCAGTTACAGTTTGGACAGGCGGCCTTCCAGCAGCAGCGGGCATCACCCCCGCAGCAGCCTGTGCCAGGAGGGCTGGGCGGCGGCGGTGGGTTGACTGCTGAGCAGTTGCAGGCGCTCAACCGTTTGTTTGGGGACGCACCGCCGCAATAGTCGCAGCTGTCTGTTGTATGCATGGCTGGCACCATCAATGCTCTGCCTTGTGGGCGCTCTTTCTTCTGCCTTACTTCTGCCTTTTCACTTCCTTTTCCCATTCTTCCGCTGCCTTACTTCCTTCGGAGGCGCCTTGCTTTCTTAACCTCCAGTCACTAGCGCCTCCATTTCCGGCGCTTCCCGCGCAAACTTTTCTTGCGGCTGGCACATGCCGCCTTAATAAGCTCTCTGCCCCTGGCTTTCTTCAAAATAATGCCCGAATCGTGGGTAAAGCACGCACTCGGTCGCCAGAGGTCGTCCTGCGACAGGCCTGCCGGCTTGCTGCTGTGCCAGCGGCGCCGCAGCGGGCGGCGGTGGAACCAATGCTGCTCGCAGCCTCGCCCCAGGCGCTCCATCTTTCCACGATCAGCCTACATCGAACATTCTCTCGCAGTTCGGCTCCTGGGGAGCCCTCCTCGGCTATGTCCTCGTTCGGCTTTGCGCTGAAGGCCTGCCAGCAGGCGCGGCTGCCCTCTCAAACGCGGCGGTGAGTTGCAGCGACGACCCTGAGGATCCAGCATTGCCCCTGCAGTCAGCCAGCGGAGGCTTCTCGCGCCCCTGCAGTCCTGCCCCTGCTATGCCACTCTCTCCCCTGGCGCTGATCGTCGCGATGCAGGGAGCACGCTGGACCGCAGCGGCAGCCCGCGCGCTGGACACCTGCGGTGGCGCCACTCGCCCGCCGCCGCTCCTGCCGCCGCCCAGGCCAGCTGTTGGTGGTGGCGGCCCGAGACCCGTACGAGCTGCTGGGAGTGCCTCGCTCCGCCAGCGTGGACGACATCAAGAAGGCGTTCCGCAAGCGGGCGCTGAAGCTGCACCCTGACGTCAACAAAGCGGTGCGATGGGCGGGCAGGGAGCGCTCGACGCACGGGTGGTGGCCGCGGCGTTGGTTGGTGGGCTGCCCCTTGCGACTACAAGTGCGGGCGCTGTGCCCCCACAGGACTCAGCTCTGTGCAGCGGGCGCACTCTGGAGCGCCTGCTGCTGCTTGCGGGGTTCATGCTGACCACCAGACCGCCTCCCACCCCCTTCTCACCCTTGCTGCTTCCCACCCTGCTCCTCACTCTTGCTCCCTTGCAGCCGGATGCACGGGAGCGTTTCATGGAGGCGAAAGACGCCTACCAGCAGCTGCTGGACGAAAGGGAGGGCCGCGGCCGCCCAGGCAGCACCAGCAGCAGCAGCAGCGGCGGCGGCTTTGGCTCTGGCCGAGCAGGGCCTTCTTCAGCAGGCAGCACCTGGGGCTACCGAGGCAGCGCAAGCAGCAGCGCAGGGACGGGCGGTTACGGCCGGACACCACCGCAGCAGCCGCGCTGGCAGCCTGCTGAGGAGGCGTACAGCTTTGGTGAGCGGCTGTGGGTGGCAAATTTCCATGTCTGTCTGTGGGGCTGCTGTCGCACCAGCCTGCTGGAGGGTGTGTGTGGCGGATTGAGGGGGCATGTTCTGTGGATTTGTTAGAGCCCTGCTGCACGCAAAAGGGTGGAGGGCTTTGGCTGCTGCCTGCCCGCTTTGTTCCTGCAATCTGCAGTGCATGCTGCGTGACCTCGACAAGCAGCTGAGTGTCTTCTGTTTACCAGTGCGTCCCCTCAATCCTGCCCCATTCTAACCAAGTAATGCAGGCGACATGCTACCGACCTGGACAAGGAGCTGTCTCCTGCACTTTGCCTACATTTCTTTCCCTGTCACTCAATTTGCAAACTTCTTTGTCACTGAATTCGCAGGCGACATGCTGCGCGACCTCGACAAGGAGCTGAGCGAGTTTTGTTTGGCCAGTGAATGCATCTCCTCATCCTCTCGCATCCTTTCCTACACCTAACATGATGCAGGCGACATGCTGCGTGACCTCGACAAGGAGCTGAGCGAGTTTGCGCGCGAGCGGCGGCAGAAGGGCGGCGCGCCCAAGTCGCTGTGGGAGGAGCTGTACGACATTGGGGGGGAGTTTGTGGACTTTTTGGAGCAGGTGGGTGGGGCTAAATGAATGGAGACTAGCGTGGTCATCCGCTGCTGGGAGGGGATGTGTGCACTGGAAGACGGGGTTATGCACTTTCAGCAAGGCATGTGTCGTGAAGTTGCCGCGTTCCTGTGATGCAGCATGGCTGCCTTCCACCTGCATCCTCAGGCCTGGGCCAAGGGTGCGACTTTGACCCCACCGCTTGTGTGTTTCTTTCCATATTGCTGCAGGGCCTGGGTGTGTCGGACGACGAGGCCAAGTCGTACCGTGACTTCAAGCGGGATTACGGCGACCTCAGCGGGGGCAGCAGGCCCAGCAGCAGCAGCAGCGGGCCCAGCAGCAGCGGTGGCGGAGGCAGCAGCGGGTCCCGCGCCGGCAGCAGCAGTGCAGGCGGCACTGGTGCAGGCAGCAGCTACAGCAGCGGTGCCAGCACCAGTGACTACTTCAGCCGGGGCAGCAGCAGCAGCAGCGGCAGCGGTGGAGCTGGGGCAGGCAGCGGTGGCACGCCGCCGCTGCAGCGGCAGAGCACGCAAGAATACGTGGAAAACGAGCTTGCTGCGCTCAAGCGAAAGCTGGGAAAGCAATGAGTCTGCGTGCTTACTGCGAGTTGTGTGTGATGGTTGAGAACTGTAGATCTGTGAACTGGCTGCACTAGTGCAAGCTGGGCAAGCAGGGAGGCCGCTGGAGAGAGGACCCTGGCGGTGTCTTGCGATTGACATGGCAGTATTGAGCGACTGCGAGTCTCATCTGTTAGCTGACATGAGCTGATGCCACTATGCACCCCTTCTTTTGGTGCCCCTCTGACCCACTTAGAACATGCGAGTGCTAGAACTGGAGCGCAGGCTAGTAAGCGCTCTGCCCAAGGACACCCAAACAGCGTAGGTGGATGGTCTTATCACCTGGTAACCTCCCAAATGTTACTGATCGCTGTCAGCTTGCGAAGTGCATGGGTGGTAGAGGGCGGCATGCAGGCAGCGCTGGTGGCGACCATAGCGGCTCGTCCCGGCCCCACAAATCGCTGGCGGTCGGTGCCCTGAGTCGGCAGCAGCCGCAGTCGGTGCACAGGGGGCCTGCGGGAGCGGCACAAGTTTGGGAAGCTGGCACGAACTTGGGGCGCTTCAAAAACCGGCGAGGACGCCATAATCGGCGATCGCCGCTGATCAGGCATCATTTCACCGTTCGCCGGCCTCCAGCCCACCCGGCACAATGCCCCTCCCGTTTCTACCCTGCTGCTGGCAGCCGCCCTCCCTGGGTGTTTGGGTGAGCGATCTGTGGCAGGATCGCGGAGGCAGTCTGCCGATGGGGCCTCCTGCGCCAGCCCAGCTCCGCCGTCTGCCTGTCACCGTTGTATGCGCAAACTTTTCGAAAAGTGATAAGGCTGTTCACGGCCAGCTTAACCCCAGCCATCCACTCCCCCTCCCTGCATGCCAGGGCGCGTGGTGAAGGCCGGGGCGGCGGAAGCCAACAGCCGACTGCGCCTGCCTAACAGTGCACTGGGCAGCACCGGCTTACCGCCGCTTGCGCTGCCCGACACCCAGCCGCCCGCCGTGCCCATCCTCCCTGAAGACGGCCGGCCCGAAATGATGACTCGCGTTATCAATGGCAGCATTGACGCACAGCAGGAACGCTTCCCGTACGCCGCCCTGGTTCGGTGGGAAAGGAGCTGCACCGGCTCGCTGATCCGGCCCAACGTCGTCCTCACCGCCGCCCACGTAAGCACCCCCTTGCGTTGGACACGATTAAGTGACATCCCGGCCGTGCGGGGCTGGAGCTTGACTGCACGGCCCCCCGTGTGATGCCTTCGGGGCGATGGCCGGCACACACCGGTAGAGGCGCCTGCCCCTGCATCGACCGCACGCCTGCGCCCGCCACTCACCCCTATTCCCCCAGCCGGGCAACTTTCCCTGCAGTGTCTGGTGTACAACGAGATCACCGTCCAGCCAGAAAGCCTAAAGGTTCGCATCCAGGATAAATGGCACGATGTGTCCGCCGTCCACCCGCACCCCGGTGGGTGGTGCTCGTTGGTTTTGGTTTGTTGTGCCCATTGGGCCAGCTTGGGCTGGTGTGCCTCCTGGGGCTGGTGTGCCTCCTGAACAACGTCGTAACTCCTGGTTAGCATAGTGGCGCAGCATTTGCCGCGCCACCGTGTTTGCTGCACCCTCCCAGCTGGCGGCCCCCAACCACTGCCCTGCATCCTGCTCACATCCTCAACCGGCCGCTGAGCATCACCTCTCCGTCTCCCTCTGCCTTTCCTCAACCGGCTGCAGACTACAACTCCACGCTGGACATCAATCACGCACCCAAGTCGCAGCCCTTCAATGACATTGCGCTCATTATTTTGGCGGAGCCGTCCGATGCGCCGACCGTGCACCTGCCAGAGGCGGGCGGGCAGCGACAGCCGGAGGCCGGCGATGTACTGTGGGCAGCCGGCTATGGACTGACCGAGGAGGGCAGGGTATCGGACGAGCTGCGGTGAGCCTCTGTTCCTGGGTTGCGTCCATGCACAGATCTCAGCTTGAACCGAGTGCCTGCCACTGCTCAGGTTGAGGGCAGGAGGAGCTAGTAGCTTGCTAGTGCGGGCGTTGGAGCCAACTGCATACGCGTGCAGGTGTCCTGTTCATAAGGCGCCCCGCCGCTTCCCTCCTCGCAGATATGTCAAACAACGCGTCTTCCACGCCGGCACACCGCCGTGCGAGAAAATCCTTCAGTTTGAGGACTCCATATGCGCTGGAAGTGGGAGTTAGGGGACCACGTGTGACGTCAGTTTGGGGCCACACGCGTGCATATAGTTGGGAGAACGTGGGGAGGAGGGTGAAGGTGCATGCTGGAGGCCCGGCTTTGCTCTCTTGAGTCGTTTCCAGTGTGCCTGGCGGCCCTGGCGGGTGGCTGCTGCCGCTCTTACCAGCCGCCCTCCCAACTGTTCTAACGCTGCGCAGG
Source organism: Chlorella sp. Dachan (assembly GCA_006782975.1). Taxonomy (NCBI): domain Eukaryota; kingdom Viridiplantae; phylum Chlorophyta; class Trebouxiophyceae; order Chlorellales; family Chlorellaceae; genus Chlorella; species Chlorella sp. Dachan. The sequence continues at coordinate 4,110,524 of RRZL01000080.1, read as the reverse complement.
GCGATAGCGGCGGCCCATTGGTCGATGCCTCGTCGGACCCTCACGTTCTGGAGGGCTTGCTCAGCTTTGGCGACGAAAAATGCAGGACCGTAGAGGCATATTACACGAGCGTCCGGCAGCACTTGCAGTGGATTCGCACCACGCTAGACAGAAACAAAGCCAGAGTACGCCGTGGGCGCGGATTGAGGGGGCCGGCCGGGTGTTAGATCCATCGGCGCTGGGTTGCCAAGCAGAGCCTGACCGTCAAGTTGGTGTCCGGGCTTCCTGGATACCCCTGACCGCAAAACAAGCAGCAGATAACTGAAATTGCGCCTGACATCCTCAGGTTGTACGTGTTGCCCATGTTTCTAGTGCAACGAGCATGTCCACACGTGTGACATGCAAGAATTGTGGAACTAGCACTGCTTCTGCTCCTAAGAAGTTTCAGAGATTCTGTCGCCTCGTGGCCCCCGAATTCCTCCAATGCTGCCTCAATTCATCCCTGCACCCCATCCTTTCATGCACAACCCCTTTAAAAGTGTTATGTCTTGCAGCCACAGGTCGCTGCATGCATCACAGCAGCTCAGTTGACAGCTAGCTGTCAGGCACTGCGCTCCCAAGGCACCGTTGCCCCCAGGTCTGAGGGCGCTTACATGCCGGGCCTTGCTGGCCCAGCGTCTCGGGGGCAGTGCAGCGCGGCACAAAAGAATGGGTCGGGGTCGGCAGGTTGGGAACAGTTGAAATGTGGCAGAGAATCAAATGCATCATAGCGCGGCACACAACCGGGGCCCGCCGCCAAACGATGAGAGGCGGACGAAATGGCCAACGGGGCGGCGGGTGCGACCAAGCGGGACAGAGGGAGGAAGAGGGTGCGTTTGCTGGTTTTGCCTCCATAGGCCAGCTGCGCCGCTGCTGCCGGGGCGCAGCGGCGCCTGTGGTGCTGGTGGGGCCACCTGCCGAGACGGCCGGCAGCTGTTTCTGGAGCCTGCTAAGCGGCTGCCAAGGTGGGTCTCCTGAGCAGCTGCTGAGGTGGGTGGCTATCAGAGGTCGTCGTCGTTCTTCTTGCCGAAGGAGAAGATGCTCTGCAGTTGGCAGAGGGAAGCAGTATGGCGGGGTTGAGCGGAGCGGCAGCCCAGCGGTTGTGAGGCGACGTGCAGCGACTCGGCGATGCCACAAAATCACGTTGGCCTGACAGGCTCTCCCTGTCTTGTTCAACATACATTAAAACTGTGATTTTCTGCCCTCCCACCGCCCCCAACGGCACCACAGTATCAGCCAGAACGCACCTTGAGCGCCTTGATCGCCGATTCGTTGATGATGGGTTCATCGTACCTGCGACAAAACAAACGCAGGGTCCCAGAATAACGCATCGATGCAGAAAAGGGGGCAGCAGGTTGGCCTCGAGGCGTGTGCAACAGGCAAGTGCAACGGCCGCAGTACGCGTGTCGCAATGCACTCAACCATGTGTGTGTGCCGCACTTGTCGCGGCAGCTCAACCTGGGGCTCTGGCAGCAGCCAGGCGCAGGCGCGATGCAGCAGCCAGGCGCAGCGGCAACGCGCGCACAACAATGTGACCGCGGCTCACTTGCTGAGCAGCGGATCGGGCTTGAAAACCGCGGGGCCAGCAAAAGGTAGCGCTACCAACAACAAACTAAGCAGCCGGGGCTCACTTGTTGAGCAGCGGCTTGAACTTGGGGCTCTTGCGCAGGTTGGCCAGGTTGGGGTCGCTGCGGATCTTGTCAAAGTCCTCATAGCCTGCGGGCCGAGGTTGAAATCAGTTTTGAGATCAAATTTGACTCAAAGCCTGCGGGCCTAGGTTGAAATCAATTGGAGGTCGAATACGTCAGACGGGATCTTGTCAAAATCCTCAAAGCCTGCGGGCCGAGGTTGAAGTCAGTTTTGAGATCGAACTTGTGGCTCAAAGCCTGCGGGCCGAGGTTGAAATCAATTGGAGATCGGATGTTTGAGAGGGGATCTTGCCCAAGTCCTGGAAGCCTGCGGGGTGAGGTTGAAATCAGTTGGGATCGAAAATCATTTTAGAGGGGATCTTGGCCAAGTCCTGGAAGCCTGCAAACAGTGGTGAAAGGCGGCGAGAATAAACATCAAATGGCCAGCAGGAAGTGGGGTCCAGCTGGGGGTGGGCAAGCGGGGTCGCTGTAGATCCTGCCACAGTCAACAACACGCCCCAGCCGCATGTCCCACAGCTGGCACCTGCCGGAGCATGAACAGGCTGCTGCTGCGGCTGCTGCGCCAAGTTGGCACGCACCGGAAGCCATGGCCGCGTTGAGCGCCTCCAGGCCGTCCTCCTCGTCGTTCAGCATGGAGTAGCAGCAGGCTGCAGGGGGGTAACAGATGCAAGCGCGAGTTCAGCATGGAGTCGCAGCAGGCTGCAGGGGGATCAGGGATGGGAGGGGTTGGGACCAGCTGGGTGGGAATAGGGGGTGGGAATGGGGTCGTCGTTCAGCATGGAGTAGCCGCAGGCTGCAGAGGGAAGCGATGCGGGTCATGTGAACAGCAGGTGAGGCACAGGCCAGGTGGCACAAGGCAGGCAGCTCTGCTACTCAGCGTCCAACACTGGCTGCATGACAAAAGGGAGGGAGGGCGCGGTGGACGCAGGCAGCACCCGGCCTCGCTCAGCATGCAGCAGCAGCAGGGGCGCAACCAGGGTCCCGACGGGACAGGTTGGCGGCGGCAGCTGGGCCACAAGCCGTCGCCTGGCCAGCACCCCATCCCGTCAAAACTCAAACTTCAAGCTGTTGCATGCACCGATGCTGTACTGGGTGACCCTATTTAGCCTTCCTTTGAATCAGCATGTTGCACGGCATGGAGTGCGCGGCATTGAATGCACGGCATGGAGTGCGGTGCAACGTGCAGCAGACTGCGCACCGATGTTGTACTGGGTCACGCGGTAAATCTGGGTCACGCGGCTGAAGTCGTCGCCCAGGTAGTTCTTGGGCTCCAGGGACAGCACGTTCTCGAAGTCAATGAGCGACTGTAGGGGTCAGGACGGGTGGGCAGCGACTGTAGGGGTCAGGCAAGGAGTCAGGAAAGGCGTCAGGCAAGGTGGGCATTGGCCTGTAAGCCGAGCCTTTAAGCCGAGCCTGTAAGCCAATCTTGCCCTTCTTGAATTTGACAGGTCGAGAGCACTCGGCAGCAAACACATCAATTGATTTACTCAGATTGCCTAACAAGTGTAATCCCAAGGGAATTACGAGCGCACCTCCTCAATCTTGCCCTTCTTGAACTTGGACAGCGCGTCGTCAAACAGCTCGCGCCGCTTGCGCTCCGCCTCCTTGCGTGCAATGTAGTTGCGCTCCTGGAAAGAGAAGGGAGAAGGAGAGGCGGCCGGTTACCGCTTTGCGAGCTGGCAAGCGCTGCCCTCCTTGCGCGCAATGTAGTTGCGCTCCTGGAATGAGAAGGGAGAAGGAGAGGCGGCCGGTTACTGCTTTGCGAGCTGGCAAGCGCTGCCCTCCTTGCGCGCAATGTAGTTGCGCTCCTGGAATGAGAAGGGAGAAGGAGAGGCGACCGGTGAAGGCCTGCCAACTTGCCAGCAACGCTGTAACAAGGAGCAAAACAATGTCAGTGCAGTTGCGCTCTTGCAAGCGTTGCCCTCCTTCCGCGCAATGTAGTTGCGCTCCTGGGCAGAGAACGGAGAAGGACAGGGCGACCGGTTATTGCCTGCTCTGGAGCTTGCTAGCGCTCCTGAAAAACCACAGGCATCGTGCGCATGCGACGTGTCAGCCTTGGCGACAAGCGTGCACTCGTGGTGTGCCAGGAGCGGGGCGCCGGGCGTTGCCGCCCCGCCCCCTTGCACATGTGCTGTGCTCCTTCCCCTCAGCCTCCCCACCAGCTAGCACGCTCAGCCTGCGCACCAACTAGCGCACTCGCTCGGCCAGCGTGCGCAACAACAGCCAAGCTTGTCTGCGCACCAACAGCCAAACCAGCCTACCTGCATCTCCTTGGTGCCAGCGCCGTAGTTGCCGCCGCCGCGCTCCGCCTTGAACGCCTTCTCCGCCTCAGTCAGCTCCTCCTCCTGTTGGGTGGTTTGAACAAGCCACTGCTGTTAGCATATGTGTGTGCGGGGTCAGAGGGCAGATTATGACATCTCCGCCTCCGTCAGCTCCTCCGCCTGTTGTTAAGTGGGGACCAAAGGACAGCTGCAATGCTACTCGAGGCATGCATGCCCGGTGTGCGGCCCGGTGTCTTCAAGCGCTACCCAGCAGCTCCCTTCTACCGCCACACCAGGCGCACCTCCAGCGCGCTCATGTCGCCAAAGTTGCGTTTGAGGCGCAGGTACACCTGGCCGTTGCGCGTCTTGATGGCGTAGATGACCTGGACATGAGTGCAAATAACAGAAAGGTTAGCGGACGACAGGCCAAGGCGGGCCGCCGCTGTTGAGCAGCCGGCATCACAGGAACACCAGCCATCCACCCCAGGCCAAGCGGAGCGCCTGCCGCAAATCCAAATCGCTGCCACACACAATACGCCTCGAGGGGCAGCCGAACGCACGCCGGGTCATACATACAGCACGGCAGCCAGTCAAGTCACCTGGCCAAAGTTGAGCGCCTCCCACACATCGTCGCCAAAAGATGCCGACACCTTGACCACCTTGTCGCCCGCCTCGATGCGCTCGTCGGTGTTGCCCAGCTTGGGGTCGCTGCAGGTGGGCACAACAGACCAGGGCGGCCATCAGAACCACTTCAAAACAGCAAAGCGCCACGATGCACTCGCTGATGTTGCCCAGCTTGGGGTCGATGTCGGGAAGCAGGACGAAGAGAGCAGTTAATTGGGCCAGCCGAGTCACTGGCGGCCTGTACTGTCTTGCAAGCCCGTCCATGCACATCGGTGCACCAGGCGGCGCTCCAGCGCTTGGCACATCGCGCCACTCAGGGGCCAGCCAGGAGGCAGGGGCCCACCAGTGCGCTGTGTTCTGCCCCCACCTGCGGGTGACGTAAGCGCCGCCGTCGTTGCCGCGCGCAAACTTGACGCCCAGGGGCTTGTTCAGGTACACCTGTGGGTGTGCAAGCAGGGCACAGTTACAAGCAACCCGTGACTTGCAGAAACCAGCAGCTGAAGGGCAGGTGCTGCAACAGCAGGCAGCAGCTGAGGGTGCAGTGCACACCACTCGCAGCCATGAGCCGCCATTCCCCCCCCACCCCCACCCCCCACCCACCCACTAGTAGCTCTGATTCAGCGCCGCCAACCCCTCGGTTCGCAATGCTCCTCCGTCTCGCCTCGTTTGAATGCACCGCACGATGCAACAAGCTGCCACGTGCAGAACCATGCCTCACCTCATAGTACTCCTCCTTCACCGCCGCCTGCGCTGCCTGCGCCTGCACGCTCACGCGCACCGCCGTGCGGCTGCTCGCCCGTTGCACCGCCTGCAGTCCAATGCATGGAGCACGGAGGGTATGGGTGAGGCTCTTGAGGCTGCGGCACCTCCGCAACCAGCCGCGGCGCGTATGAGCGCTGCCGCCGACCGAGTGTCCGCCGCTGCGCCTTGGGCCACCACTGGGCCCGCGCGCACCTGCGCCTGCTGGAAGGCCGCGATCCTGCTGCTGCGCATGGGCGCGGCCGCGGGCCTGCAGGGCGCAGGGAGAGCGGTGTTGGAGAGCCCTGGTGGTGAGCAGCTGGGGACCGGGATCTGAACACAGCTCAGCGTTCATCACCCCTGGATCTCACCTGCAGGCCGCCGCCTGCTGCCGCTGGCAGCCGGCGCTGGCGAGCTGGGGGTGGGACACTGCCGCTGCCTGCATCGCTCCCGCTGCTCTAACAATGCAAGTACACGAAATGTGGGCAATTGGCAGGCGTGGCTGGGCCCTCGCAGCTGGGCCCCGAAGCATGCTGCGTGCTGACCTCAGATGATGATGGGCCGGCGTTGCGGGCGGCCCTGCAACATATGCAGCCGCTGCGCTGCCACCCACATCACTGCTAGTGCACATTAAGGCGCCCAGCATGGCGGAGAACGAGGAGCAGCCGATGGAGCCCAAGTGGGTGGGCAAGGGCGGAATGGCGGGCGCCATCAGCCGCGACAACCCACAGTGGTGGCTGGCAGGCAGCCTGCACCCCTACGCGCCCTTCCCCGGCAACGCCCTGAAGTGGAACTCCGCCGTCTACGACGATGGCACCACGTGAGCATCTGAGGAAGCAATCCCGTGTTGTTCGCATGCCATGCGCGCCGGCGATGGCGCGGGGGCGGCCCTTGCTGCCCCGCCGCCACGGCCGCCACTGGTGCCGACACCGCTCCTGCCGCCCCTGCCGCGGCTGCGATCGAGCGCTGCCCTGCCTCACCGGGGTTCCCCCTCCGTGTGCTGCAGCTACGAGGGTCTGATGATGAACGACGTGCCGCACAACAAGGGCGTGCTGGTCTTTGGCAACGGCCTGGGCGGCGGCATTCAGAAGGCGGACCGCGGCGACAAGTGCGCGCCGCTTTGGTTGGAGGGCAGCTTGGCCGTTTGTGCGCGACTGCCTTGCTGGCTGCTTGCTTGCCTGCCCAGCCAGGCGGGGTGCGTGCAGCTAAGATGGGCGACACGAAGTTGGTGCAGTGGCGGCAGCGGCAGCAAGCAGCAGCAGCGGCGGCAGCAGCATGGGAGGGGACATGTGGCAGCAGGGGAGCACCGCTGGAGTAGCAGCCATGATGTGGCATGCTGCAGCATAGGCGACGGGCCGCCCCAGAGCAGCATGCGGCTTTGCAGCAGCGGGCAGCAGCGCCTTGCGCATGTGCCCATGGACGGGAGCATCCATCCATGTCGCAGCTGCGTGGCGCCCAAGTCAGCATGAGCCACCCTGCCCAGAAGGGGGGCCGAGAGGTCCCCCTTGCGTCGCGCAGGGTCAGCCACAGCCAGCCTGCGGGAGTGCAGCAGCAGCAGCAGCAGCTGCTGCTGCTGCTGCCGCGCTGCACCCCTGCCCCATGCCCTGCACTCACTCACTCGCTCTGCCGGTGCTGCTGCTGCCTCTGAGCGATGCTGCCCGCATGCGTTCTCACCGCAGGTACGAGGGCGAGTTTGACACCGGCTTTGCAAACGGCATGGGGCAGTACACCAGCACCCGTGGAAAGGTGTACCGCGGCGAGTGGCTCACCGGCCAGAAGCACGGGTGGGTGGCTGGGTGCAGTTGGAGTGCAGTGGGTGGGTGCAGCCAGAGTGCATTGCAGGGATGGCTTGCTCAGGCTACTCCGAAGCGACATCCCACGCCTTTGTCTGTTGTGGGGAGTGGGGAGAGTGGCCGGCCAGTGGCACGGGTGCTGCAGCAGGCTGCAGCGCATGCGTCTTGTCATGCCCAGCGCCGCGGCCAATCCCTTTCCTTGTTTGTGTGCAGCTGCGGCGTGGAGTACGACACCACGCCCTTCATCAAGCGCGTGGAGGCGGGCATGGACCCCGACCAGGTGCGCTGAGGATGTGGAATTCATGCTGCTGCTTCATAGATACATGTGGAACTGTTGAAGCGAGTGCGTGGGGGCGGGCATTGGCCCCGACCAGGTGCGCTGAGGATGGTGAACTGTATGTGAACGGTAGGGCGACTGGCTGCTTCATAGCTGGCATCATGAACTTTTGAAGCATTTCGAACTTTGAAGCGGGCGGGGCTGGCATGGACCCCAACCAGGTGGGAGCACTTGCACCGCCTTCCACGCACTTGCATCGCAAGTCAGTCGTCGGATGCGCCCGCTTGCACCTGCCTCTCAGCCCTGCTAGCTTGCTTTGCTTTGCCTTTGCCCTGCAGGCGTGGCAGGAGGCGCAGCCGGAGATTGAGAAGAGCAAGCGATACGGCACTTGGCTGCGGGACACCTACTTCTCGGGCCCTGATGACTCCGGCCGCTGGTGCCACATCGCCGAGATCAAGTGCGTCTGCGCACCTCCTCTTGCGTCCTTTGTTGTGCGGGCGCCGTATTGCAGGCGTGGGCCGTGATGGTGGTGCACCGTGTCATGAGCTCGCACCCCACCTTGTGCATCGCCGCTGCTGCTGCCTGCTGTTCTGCTGCTGCTGCTGCCTCGCTTGGAGCAGCAGGCTGAGGTGCTGCCCTGCACTCCTCAATGGCCACCCAAACAGGGGCGTGGAGCAGGAGGTGCGGCAGGTGGTGGCCAAGTCGCGGCTCTTCCAGTTCAAACCCGATGGCGAGGTGACCTTCCGCTTTGCACAGGACGGCAACGGCATGCCCGCGCCCACCATGCAGGTGTGTTTCGTTCACGCAGCAGAATGTACAGTGGGTTGCAGAATGTGCAGTGGGTTTACGCAGCAGGTTGTGCAGAATGTGCAGCAGAATGTGCAGCGGGTTGCGTATGGTTTGGCGGGTGGCCGGGGCGGGCAACTGGATGTCATGCTCGTGCCCACCAGCTGCCATGCATGCGCGCTTGAGCAGAGCGCCTGCCACTGCTGTGCCGCTCTGGCTCTGCACCCAGCGGGCTTGCAGGTGCATTTGCAGGCAGGCCAGCTGCGCCTTGGCGCACCTTCCTACATGAGCCTCCGCCCCACCCCCACGTCACCTAGTTGTTGGCGCCCAGCATTGCTGCAGCAGGTTCAGTTGGCTGCTAATCAACCCTGCCCTCCCCCTACAGGACCCGCTGCACTACCCCCACGGCACCAAGTTCCTGGCGCCCGGCCCCCTGGGCCAGTGCCACCCCATCCCTGGTGAGCGGCGGCTGCCCGCCGACGGCTGCCGTGCCTGCTGCCGCTGCTTCTGCCACCGCACCTGCCGCCGCCGCTGCTGCCGCTGCCGCCGCTGCGGGCGGCGTGCAGGGCCAGCCGAAATAAACACGCAGCCGTTGCGCCATGTTGTGCTGCAGACAATGAGCCGCTCATGGCGGCCACGGCAGCAGCATTTGTACATCCGCCCCAGCCGTTCCATTCTGAACCCTGCCTCCCTGCCGCTGCCACGTTGTGCTGCAGACAACGAGCCGCTCAAGGCGGCCATGGCCTCTGCCGCCGACCTGCACGCCCGCATCTACCAGTCCTACAACCTGCCCTACGACATCACGCCCGGTGAGCTGCCTTGAACCTTCTCAACAACACAACACGCGATTGGCTCTTTTACGAATATGAGACTCTGACGGCATCACAAGGGTGGTCTGACTGCTTTGATCAGTCGTATGCGGTGCCACCACGCTCACGGTTTTGTGCGCAGATCCCAGCTCGGGGTGCTTTGCCACGCCGCTGGCTGCCAATCAGCGATCGTTTGCTGCCCTCCATGGGCGCAGGCTCGCTGCTGGCAAGGCGTCCGAGCTGCTGCAGCTCCCCCCATGCATTCTGCAGTGCTGACTGGCCTCTCGCTTAATCGTGCCTGTGTGCAGGCTCGCTGCTCGACAAGGCGGCAAAGCTGTGGCGCAAGAAGCAGGCCCGCAGGTGCGCCCTCGGGCCGCTTGTTTGTGGGGCGGCAGTTGGGGCTGAGCCGCAATGTTGTGCGGAGGTGCCTGTGCCTGCTGTGTTGCACGTGCAAACCGCAAATGCAGCAGGGACCGCAGCCGTGCATTCGTTTGACGCAAGCTTCCCCACCCTGGCACTCGCCACCCTTGCCTTGCAATCACAGGCAGCGCGCGCTGGAGAAGAAGCTGCAGCGGGAGCAGCAGCGCATTCGGCGCATGGAGGCGGCAGACGCCGCGGCGCGCGGCGACCGCAAGCCCTCTGAGCCTCGCAAGGAGGCCGAGGCTGCGGAGCCGCCGAGCGACGACGAGGACGAGGGTGGCATTGATGAGGACGACCTGATTGCCAGCACCTCTGGTGTGGAGCAGCAGCAGCAGCAGCAGCAGCAGCAGGGGCAGCAGCAGCAGGGCTTTGCGCCGCCCAGCGTGCTGGCCAGCGCCAGCCTGGGCCTGAGCCGGGCGGCGGTTGTGATGCAGCGTGCATTCCATGCGGCCGCGGTGCGCGCGCCGCCGCGGCGCTGCC
>RRZL01000080.1:4052028-4092050 GCA_006782975.1 Chlorella sp. Dachan | reverse complement strand
GGGGGGGGGCGGAGCAGGGAGCCGCCCTTGGCCAGGGAACGCGCAGACACTACATGCGCAGACGCAATTCAAGACGGCCACCCAGTTGCCGCTCAATTCATATGCACAATCCCGCCTATCCAGCTCCCAGCTTACTGCAGGCAGAACCGGTGGAGGGGCACACGAGCGGTGTGATGCACTCGAGGCCCACGCTTGGGTCTTGCTCGCAGCATTGCGTGCGAGGATCGATGCACTGCGTCAGACACCGAACTTGCCCAATGGGGCAGCCTGCGCGCACAGACGGGAGCAGCGCCAAGAAGCCGGTGTGAGAGTTGAGTGAGAGCATGCGCCCTCCAACCTGGGCACCGCCGCGTGCGCGTGTTTGCACGATCTGTCAATCTGTCCCATCTGCCAGACGGCACAGTCTGCCTGTCTGTGCGAGGCTGAACCCTCCCCCGAAACCCTGACTTTGGCAACCTACTAGAAACAGTTGGATGCATCCAGGCGTGTGGCAGGTGGGCTGAACACTCACCGCAGGTCCCAGTGCCTGGGCAGCACGTGCCTCCGTCTTGGGAGCATGCAAAAGTGCACGGCACGCCCACGGAAGGGTCAGTCTTGCAGCATGTGTCGCCTCTGATGCACTGGTTCCCACACTTCAAATCTCCCGCCGGGCAGCCTGCGTGCAGGCGAGGATGCGGCAGCAAGCAGCAGAGGTGAGCGCACGCCTTCATCAACCTGGGCAGCGCCGTGCGTGCCAACCAGCGCGTGACAGGCGGGCTTGGCCGCTCACGGCAAATGCCTCCATCAGAAAAGCATGAGAGAGGTGCTGTGCACTTCAAGCCCACGGCGGGGTTGGCCGTGCAACACGAAGTGGCAGGGTCGATGCACCGTGCACCACACAGCACTTTGCCCGAGGAGCAGCCTGCACTCAGGTGCAAGGGCGCACATGGTGGGAGGGGCGCTCAGACGATATTGTGAGCGCTGATTTCAGAAGATTGTGATGGCAACACAGGCTGCCCCCGCAGGACTGAAGCCCCCGCAGGAGTGAAGGAGCAGGACCACTTCCTCACTTGGTGGGTTGATGCAGATGCCGCCGTCGTTAGAGCATGCTGTGCCAGCCGCGCAGGACTTGCCAGCGCTGGGTTGGCTGAGGCAGCACTGAGTGGTCGGGGTGATGCATGTGCCGCCGCAAGCCACCTGGCCTGAAGGGCAGGCTGCGCAAGCGGGGGAGGGTGCACCGCCATCAGGGGCAATACGCAGACATCAACGGATGCAGACGCTGCTCGGGCGACCTCCTGGTTGCAACTGCAGCTCTTGTGCATGCCAAGCACAATGTTTACGTTACTCAAGCTCCACTGGAGCTTGGCAAGCTTACTGCAGGCCGCGCCGTTGGAGGCACAGATGAAGGGCGAGTTGCACTTGAGGCCCACGTTTGCGTCCTTGCAGCATTGGGTCGAAGGGTTGATGCACAGATTTCCACACTTCACCCGGCCTGAGGGGCATCCTGTGCGGAAAAAGGGGAGCAACAACAAGTAGGTTAGGAGCAAACACGGCCCTGCCAATGTGCGTGGGCAGTGTCATGCGTGCATTCAAGTGCTTGGTGTTGGGCCGGCCACTCACCGCAAGTGCCTCCATCATTGGAGCACAATGAAAACGGCGCTGTGCACTTGAGGCCCACGGTTGGGTCGGCTTTGCAGCAGGTGCGGGCGCCATCAATGCACTGGCTGCCGCACTTGACCTTCCCAGTGGGGCAACCTGCAGGCAGCAGGGGACAGAGGGCCATTTAGCAGGAGGCAGCGCTAGCACGAGCCGTCTCTCCTTCGCGTCACTTCCCTTTGTCCCTCCTTGAGCCCCATGCACACGCATCCTGCACCACTTGGAGGCTCTGCTCACCACATTGCCCGCCATTGGCCAGGCAAATTTCGGGTGCGGTACACTTCAGGCCCACGCTTGAGTCGGTTGTGCAGCAAGACGTCGGCGAGATGCATGAACTACCACACTTGACCTTGCCAGCGGGGCAGCCTGCAGACAGGTCAGGGGGGGGGGGCATGACGGGGCAAGGTTACCACAATCTGCGAAAGTATGCCACTACAAGGCAATTAGCATGTGTGCAGCTGCACGGCAGGGTGCACAACACTGCCCAGCACCCGAGTCACCTACTCAACTCCTGTGCAGGTGCTGCCATCGGCAGGACAGACAGTTGAAGCGCTGCACTTGACACCAGCGCTGCTGTTTGTCACGCAACATTGCAAAGTAGGGTCAATACACAAGCTGCCGCACTTGACCTTGCCAGCTGGGCAGCCTGCAGGGGGAGCCGTCAGGAGGAGCTCGGGCGGGTCAGGCAAGAGGCGTGCTAGGGGGTTCTGCTCAAGTGGTAACAACATACGGTCATCGCCCTACTCGAAGCGAAGACCAATCCACCAAGAGCAGGAGCAGGGGCAGGAGCAGGAGCCGGAGCCGGAGCAGGAGCCGGAGCAGGAGCGGCGGCGCGGCAACAGCAACGACACAGGCGGCAGCAATGGCGGTGGCGGCAGCTGCAGCAGCAGAAACGAGCAGAAAAGGTGCAGCAGAAGCGGCGGCAGCAGCGGCGGCGGAAGCAGTGAGATCACAAACGGCGGCAGTTGCAGGGACACTTGCTGCATCAGCAGAGCATCGCCGCTAGCGGCAGGGACGGCGGCAATGGCCGCAGCAGCAGGCACACTTCATCAGCCGACACAGCACACTCACCGCACTGGCCGCCATCTGCCCCGCATTCCTGGGGCGCCGTGCACTTGAGGCCCACGCTTGGGTCGGATTTGCAGCACTGGGTTGCGCTGACACACCCGCTGCCGCATTTCACCTGGCCTGAGGGGCAGCCTGCGAGGACGAATGGGGACAGCAGCAGTAGCTGGGGTGAGAGCAAGCTTGCGCCCGCCAGCAGTGGCAGCGCCACTCGTGCAAACAAGCTACGACAGGTAGGCTGCCCACTCACCGCAAGTGCCGCCATCAGCTGAGCATGAGGAGAACGGCGCTGTGCACTTGAGGCCCACGCTGGCATCAGTTTTGCAGCACCGGGTGGGGCTGATGCACAAGCTCCCGCACTTGACCTGGCCAGACGGGCAGCCTGCAGGCAGCCGGGGCAGCGGGCCGTTTGACAGGGGGCAGTGGGGGCACAAGCATGGGTCACCAGTGGTCACCAATGCCCCTCTTCACTCCTTCACTCCTTGGGACCCAGTCCAGAGCAGATAGACAGGCAGGTTTGTAGGCAGGCACACAATAGGCAGCCCCTATGAACTCACCGCACAGCCCGCCGTCGGCTGGGCAGGTCAGGGGTGCAGAGCAGCGCGTCCCCACAGAGGGCTCGCTGTTGCAGCAGGTGTTGGCCGCAATGCACGTGCCACCGCAGGCCAGGGGCCGGTCGGTGGGGCAGGTTGTGAAGGCGGCGGCGTTGCTGACCGCGCTTGCGGCACCGTCGGCGCTGAATGCCACAGCCGTCACGCTGTGTGTTGCGCCGGGCTCCAGCCCAGTCAACGCACAGCTGGCGGGCGTGGTGCAGGGCACCTCGCGGCAGCTGCCGCCCAGCACGCAGACCGTCAGCTCAAAGCGCTGGGTGAAGCCAGGCGGCGGCTGGACGGTGGCGGTAGCCGTGGTGGCGCCCGTGGCTTTGGCCTCGATGGTAGGAGCGCCAGATGCGGGCATCACAAAGCGCAGCGCATTGGAGAAGGGGCCGAGGGTGACTTGGCGCAGGGCACGGGTGGTGGATGCCGCCCGGCCGCTGCGCACGCAGGCGACCTGGACTTGATAAATGCCGCCAGGCACCAGGGAGCCGGTGGCTGTTGTGATGGTCAGGCTTGTGGTGGTTGCGTTGACCTGGGCGCCGCTGCCCAGCGGAGCAAACACCCAAAAGTAGGCGGGGCAGGCGCCGGTGGAGGGTGGCACCGCTGTCGCACGGCCCTTGGTGAGGCTGGTAGGGGCCGCGGACAGCAGCACGGGCGCGGCGGCCGGTGGCATGGCCAGGACCAGGGTGTTGGAGGCGCCGACCCGGCTGCCACTGGTCAGCGTGGCGTTGGCGCTGATGGTGTAGCGCTTGCCCGAGGCCAGCCCGGCAATGGGCCCGCAGGAGACGTAGGTGCACTGCAGGGCCTTGCAGTTGGCGGGTGCGCCCTCCAGGCAGGCGCGCACGCTGAAGGAGCGAGGCTTGCCGCTGGTCAGCGGGCCCAGCAGCACGGTGGCGGTGGTGGGGGCGGTAGGGTTGGCAGCCAGGACCACAAAGGAGCTGCGGGGACATCGGAGGGGATGGGAGGGCGGTTGGAGGCGCAAGCGCTTTCCCTCAACAAGCAGTGCATCAGCCGCTGGCCAGATAAACGGCTCCCTGGGCGCTCTTCTGCCAGCGTCTGCTGCAGCTGCAGGCTACTCCAAGAGCAGTCCCCGCACAACAGGGGCGCACCTGGCGCTGGGTGTGTTGAGAGGCAGGGTGTTGCTGCTGTTCACGCGCACGCCGCTGGGCGTGATGCAGGTCACCGACGCCCGGTAAGTCGTGCTAGCAGCTAAAGAGGTGAATGTGTGCGTTGGGGCGCCCAGGGGCGGCGACTGCACTGCCGCTGCGCTGGACGGCGGCAGGGGGGTGAGGACAAAGACGTACTGCATTCAACAGGGGGCGGGGCAGTGTGACTGGTTAGCACCAGTGAGACAGCCGTTCAAACAACCATGCACCTGCACAACTTCCACCTGCACCCAGTCAAGGCTGACACGTGGATGCACAAGCAGACAAGCGAGGCACCTGGCTGAGCCACATAAACATGGCATGGCCGCGCAACAAAACCTCACCTGCTTGCACGTGAGGCCAGGGCGGGGTGCGCCCGTAACAGTGCCAGTAGTGGCGCCGAGGGCTTGAGCCGCCGTCATCAGAGGCTTGGGCAGCTGAGGTGTCGGCGGTGGGGGGCTGGGCCTTGGCGGCGGCGGCGAGGGGGCCTGGCAGCCGGGTGGAGAGGTGTAGCCGTGGGTTGGCACCAGGCGGATGCCGCTCAGGCCTTCTGCCTCCAGCTTGCCAAACTGCAGGGCAGGGAGGGAGCAGCACGTGGGAATGTCAGGCGGGAGGGGCAGCTTGCCTGAGGTGGGCGCATCCAGCAGGCAGGGCGCGCGTGGCTCCAACTGGAGCCTTCCCCAAGGGGTTGTCCCAAACACGCACAACGACCACCCCCCCGCCGCACCTTGCCCTGCGGCCAGATGGCGCCAGGCTCGGTCTGCACCAGCCGCACCAGCTGTGCCAGCTGGGCGCGATTTGCAGATGCCACCACAGCGTTGAATACAACGCGGCCGGGGCAGGCGCTCGGGTAGTGGCTGGGGGCGACGGCGGCGGCCAGCACGGAGCGGCGAGTGTGCTGGCCGCGGCTGCAGCTGCTGGTGCAGGTGCACTCGCTGATGTGGCGAGTCACGTGCATCACCGCTCCCGGCAGGTAGGTTTTCAGGGCAGCGATGAAGGCCTGGAGCTGGGCATCGCCAATGGAGGCTGGGGAGCGGTGCTTGGGCCAGGCGAGAGAAAACATGGCAGAGGCCATGGTGCTGGGTGGCAGCTGGGCGGGGGCAAACGTCTCGCCGCTTGGCAGCGCCTGGGCGGGGGCAGGGTGGGAAGCATGGGATGGGTGGCACTGGGTTTGCGAACAAGGCGCGCAGTGCGGTTGGCCCTGGCTGCCCGCTCAGTGAGCCTGCAGCAGGATGTGAGCCAGACCAGCAGACAGGGAATGGGGTCGCAGGGACGACCACTGGGCGGCCAGCTGAGCAGCGGCAAGCCTGCCAAGCGCGGAAGCAGCATGGATACCAGTCTCTGTGAGCTGTGCTCGCGACAGCACAGGGGGCGCACCAGGTAGGGCGCCGACACGGCGCGGACATAGGCGGCGCCAAACGTGGCGGCATCAAACAGCAGGGAGGCGTTGCCCTCCAGGCGCAGGCGCAGCCAGGTGGCCTGGCCCCAGCCGCCAGCACCGGTGAACAGCACAACTGAGTGCACAGAGCGAGCGCCAAACTCCTGCTCGTCTTCAATGTAGCGTGGGCGAACGACCGCGCCTGCACACGGGGGCCCAGAGGGCGGGGCAGGCGAGGCATGTTAGCGGGCTGGATACTACCTGCCTGCCTGCCGCATTCAGGCCAGCCTGCTGAGCAGTGTGCGAGGGGGAAGAACGGCGGGACGTGGCCGCTGCTGCTGTCAGGGCATGACCACGCTGCCAACAGCATGCCAACTGGCGCTGCTGCACATGCTGCCGTGCGGTGGCCCAAGCCTGCTCACCAGGGCCCGCCGCCGCAGCCAGGGCGGCGGCAAACTTGGCGCGTGCGGTCTGGAAAGCGCGGTCGCTGCAGATACCCGGCAGCGTGGTCACAACGTAGAGGGCGGGGAGGGGGCAGCGGCTTGCGCTGGCTATCCCAGCAGCCACTGGGCCGGAGGAAGACGATGGGAAAGCCCCATCAGCAGCGCTGCAGCGACCGGAGGGCAGAGCAGTGTGAGTGTGCAGCGACGGGCGGCGGCTGCAGCGGCGGCGGGCAGGCGGTCGGGGCTGTGTCCGCTGCGCTGGCCGCGGCTTTTTGGCAGTGAAGGCGCGTTGCTGGACACGTCGGGGCGGCTTCAGCGCGTGGTATGTGCGCAGAGTGCGGTCCGGACGCGCAAGCATTGCGCACAGTCCAAGCATCGCCTGTTCGGCCGCGCAAATAGCTTGCCTGGGAGCCAGAGGCCTCAGTCCCGGTGCCGCGGAGCTGCCTTGCGCCGTGGCCAGGATGGGCAGGAGGCAAAGCAGCAGCAGCGAGCGCCCTGAGAGGCGCTGGGTGGTTAATCGCATTGTCACCGCTCTAGGCAACTCACAGGAGCGGGATCGGGAGCGGCACCCCGGGGATCATGGCTCGGCAGAGAGCGGTTCCTTGCGCCAGTTCCCGCCGAGCGGGAGTGCGCATGCATGTCCAGCGCCAACAAGCTGCTTTGGCACTTGCCTGTGCAGGCAACAGTTTGCTGCTGGCAAGCTCCCTTTGGCAGGCACAATGATACAGTTGGCTGTAAGATCCTCATGGCAACCTGCCGCTCGCCTGGGGCAGTTCCTGGCACAGTTCCCCGCAGCTTGCAGAAAACTGCCTGCCACTGGCTCGTTGTGGACAGGCCTGCGCATTTGTACCTAGGAGGGCTCGCGCATTGCGGGTGGCTGCAGGCGGCAGAGGGGGTGGAGTGGCTCGGTTCTGCCGCCGCGCTTGCAGACTGAGCCGGCGGCAGGAGGGTGCGCACCTGAGCTGTAAGGGAAAAGGGTGATGCCTCCGGGCCCATCGGCTCCCACACCCACTTTCACCCACTCTTAGGGCTTGCATGAGCAGCAGCAGCGTGGCTGACCTGCGCATCCCCAGCTGCAGCTCACGGACCGCAAATGCAGTGCGGCAGCACAGCGGCATGCAGTGTTGTGCACTGACGATGCAAACCGGCAGGAGGCAGATGGCTCTGTCTGGAGCTGTGGCCAAGGTGCGCAGCTGTAGTTGACACAGGTCTTGAGGTGTTGGGGGGACATGTGGGTGCCACCATCCAAACAAACCACAGTGCGTGCAGCGAGAGGGAGCAGTAGAAAGAGGGCACAGCGGAGGCAAAGCATGGGTGAAATGACAATCCAGGAAGTCAAGGCGGCGGCGCCGACAGCACGGCTAGCCAAACAGCGCCATGCATGACACAGAGAGCGCAGCTGCGGTCACTTGGCGTGGGCCTGGAGCCACTTGAGTGTGACGTCAATATTGCTGGAGCTCTTGCAGCTGATGGAATAGACACACACCTCGCGCCCGCCCACCTCCTTCAGCCCTGCATGATGTGTTAGTGGGTAAAACAGGCAGCAGCTCAACCAGGCAGCTGATGGCAATGAATGCACCCTCTCGCCCGACTACCGGAAACAAAACCTGCTGCTGGCGCAGCGCTGGCCGGGCAGGCAGTGGTACGGTCGCGCCACAGCTCGCGCTTAGCTGCACCTAGCCGCGCGGTGAGCTTGCTTGCAGACAGCGCCACAGAGGAGGCGCTCCTCAAAACTGTGTCTCAAGGCCCCTGGTCTGGCCCACGCATCGAATCACTCACCTAGCCGCGCAATCAGCTCATTGGCGGACAGGGCCTCGGGCAGGTCGTTTTTGTTGCCAAGCACCAGCAGCGGGATGCCCGCCTGGCATAGTGGCATGGGCGGGTGGCAGCAGTGGGACGGAAAGTGAGCGACGGCGGAGGCGCGGCGGCAGGGCAGCTTGCTTTCAGTCGCAGCAGCAGCAGCAGCAGCAGCAGCAGCAGCAGCAGCAGCAGCAGCAGCAGCAGCAGCAGCAGCAGCAGCAGCAGCAGCAGCAACATAACCCGCATGGCGCAGCATCGTATCCCACATTTGAAGTATGAAAAAATGGAACTGCCGGGCCGGATGAGCACGCACCAGTGATGGCTTGGCCAGCAGCCCTTGCAGCTCCTCTTTCGCCGCGTCCTGTGGCAGGCAACTCGCGCATATAAGTACAGCGGTCGAACCACACACATGCAGCAGTGCAGCAGCACAGCAGCAGCAGCCACGGCCTCGTCCGTTGCCGCCGCCGCCGCAGCAGCCTCAGCATTCGGTAGTGAACCAAAGAGGGTCAAGGGGTGGCATGAATGGGAGACGAGCTGCTTGCAAGGAGTCCCCACACTTGACAGCACCCACCAGGCTGTCCAGGTCGGCACTGTCCACCAGACACACAATGAGACAGGCCCACGTTCACAGCAAATGCCAAACAGCCGAACTACAGTACACCACCCAGACATGAACACCATCTCACCAGGCTGTCCAGGTCGGCACTGTCCACCACAAACACGATGGCCTGCACGCCGCGGCAGTAGCGCTCCCACATGGAGCGGAAGCGCGCCTGTGGTGGGAAGGGAGGGGCGAGGCGAGTGGGATGCGCAACCATGTAGGTTGCAGCAATGCAGGCGGTAGCGCTCCCATTTTGGACCGAAACGCCAGGTGCCGTTGCGCAGTGGGTGCAGCCCACTGCAAAACACAACGAAGAGGAAAAAAAAAGATTACAACCCAAACCGAACTTCACCTGATGCCCAGGTCGGCCCCACAGCCTTAAGGTTGGTGGCGACGCCGCACACGTGCAAGCGTTTCAAACGACCAAAGCCACTTGTTGCAAACGAGCGCACACACGCCACACCTGGCCGCCCAGGTCCCAAGGCTTGATGGCTACACACACCTGGTCCAGCGGACGGCGACTTGTAATGCAGAAAGACTTGTAATGCAGAAAGACTTGTAATGCAGAAAGACGTGTAATGCAGAAAGACTTGTAATGCAGAAACGCACTGGGAAGCCGCACCTGGCCGCCCAGGTCCCACAGCTTGATGGTCACGCCGCCCTTGGACACCTTGCGCATGTTGAAGCCCACTGTGGGGATCATGTCCTGCGCATTGAGCAGGGCGAGACACGAGCGAGTGAAGGGTGCGTGGGACAATGGTCGGTGGCCTTGCCCACGTTTAGCCCACGGAGGGGATAAATTCCTGTGAACGTGGGGCAGAAGAGGGACAAGGGCACAGGAACGAGTGGGGCCGCATCAGCGCGCTCAACACCGCCCCCTAACTAGCTCACCTCGCGGAACTGGCTGGCGGAGCCGGCCCTTGGCCAGGCTTGCCTGGCTCTCAACAAACCCAGCTGTGCCAACTGTTTGAGCCCACCCACCTCGTGGAACTGGCCCGTGGTCAGCACGTTGACCAGGCTCGTCTTGCCCGCGTTCTGCAGCCCAATCAGGCTCAGCTCCATCTCCTTGTGGAAGAACAGGCTGGCGAGGGTGAGGGGAGCCAGGGAGAAAGGCCTGTCATTGGCAAAACGCCTGACAAACTGCAGAGGTATTGGTCCAAGCTGGTAAGAGAGCAGCTCCTTGTCCTTGTGGACGAACGGGCTGCAGGGTTGGGAGCAGCAACAAGCGAGCCGGGCGCACACGGCCCACCCCGGGCAAAAAGCGGTCACTCGGGCAGCAGCACAATCTGCACATCTGCAGCCCATCAACAGCTCTATCCATCGCAGCCGCAGCAAGCGCTCACCTGCGCAGCCAGTTGAGGATGCCCTCAAACCAGCCCGACCACCCGCTCATGGCTGCCGCTTGCTGCCTGCTCCTCTTGCTGCTTGCTGCCCGCTGCTGCTGCTGCTGCCTGCTGCAGTTATCCACTGCCACAGGTCCAGATCCACTCCTGTCCCTGTTGCTGCAGCCGGCAGTGGAAGCAGGCAGCGCTGGTGAGTTGACAGAGAACAGCACATCTTCGGCTTGCGGCTGGCAAGCAGGTGGCGGCGGCAGCGGCGGCAGCGGCAGCACTCGTGCAGTGCCAGGGCCCACGGCGTGGCTCCAGAGGCAGCTCTGCGCGCTGATGGGCTCTCATCGACCCTCCCTGCTCACCCTGGGCTTGAGGCTGGGGGAGGGTTGCTGGCTTGAAACGAGGCTGCTCGGCCCGGCTGGCTGGGCTTTCCCCGGTGCTGCTCAAGGTTTTCGATTGCTTCTGGCAGCCTGCTGAGATGGTTCGCCCAGCCTTGCGCATTTTTGCATGCTACGTGCTGCCCCGATGAGCCTTGCAAGTCGCCCGATCGGGGCTGCCCGGCTGTGTCAGAGGTCCTGCAGCCATGTCGTGCAGCGCGGAGGCCTGCCTTGGCGCGGCGGGGGTTGCTCAGCCGCGGGTCTCGCTGGCTCGGCGCCTGGCGGCCTCCTCGTGGAGCGCCCGGGCGCTGGTCAGCCAGCTGGCGGCACCTGGTGAGCTTGAAGCGCGCCGGAATATTCAACGTCCCCACCGCCGCTGCCGCCGGCGCTCGCCGCCGCCGCCTCGTGCTCACTACCCCCGTCAAATCCGCCCCTCTGCAGCGCTGCTGCCCCGCCTGCCCCGCCGCCACCTGGTGTGCGTGGCCGAGGCGGCCGCTGCTGNGCCGCCGCGCCGCAGCCGAGCGCCAGCACCCAGCTGCCGCCGGGGGCGCGCCGCCCCCGCCGTGTGTGCATCATGGTTGAGCCGTCGCCTTTCACCTACGTATGCGGCTACATGAACCGCTACCGCAACACCATCCGCTTCCTGACCGAGGCGGGGGTGGAGGTGCTGGTCGTCACACCCGGGCCGGGCATGACCATGCCGGGAGTCGACTTCTCCGCCGCCTGCGACCAGGTGCGCCTCTCAAGTGATGTACTGTAGTGGTAGCGGCGTGCGGTCTCGTGCCGGCATGCCTTAGTGTCGGCGCATCACCTTGCTCTCAGCACGCTTCTATGTTTGTATGCCTGCGTCCTGCCCAGCCTGTCAACTGAGTGTAGACGGCTGCGTGCGGCCTGCCGTTGTCGCGGCGCACACCCCTCCTCCCTCCCACCCACTTCCACTGCCGCCTGACGACTCCACTGCGCATGCAATTGGTGCAGCCACCCCAAGCCACAGTCCCACCTCATCTCCACCTGTGGCGCTCCCCTCTGTGTTCTGTCCTGTCTGCAGCCCGATGAGTTCCACGGCGCACGTGTGGTGCAGGCCTTCTCATTCGGCCTGCCCTGGTACCTGTCGCTGCCGCTGTCCTTTGGCCTCTCGCCCCGCATCTACCGCGAGGTCAAGTGAGCAGCCCCTGGTTTCCGAATCTGCCACCGGTTGGTCCTGTTGCACCCGCCAAACGATCCACGGTTGCGACCGCCGCCGCCGCCGCCGCCGATGATGTTGACGGCGATGCAGCTGCTCTGCGCCGCTGGCGCGTGCTTCCGTCATGTAGTTTGTGAGCAGTGCCTGCTGCTCCATGTGCCGGCGGCAGCGGCCGCCGCGGGTCAGCCTGCACGGCTGCCACACCTGCATCGTCTGCCGCACCCACTCACTCCTCCCAGGGCCTTCAAGCCCGATATCATCCACTGCTCTTCCCCGGGGATCATGTGGCTGGCGGCCCTCATCTACTCGCGCCTTCTCAAGGCGCCCCTGGTCTACTCGTACCACACACACGTGCCCGAGTACATGCCGCGGTGGGTGTGTAGCACTTTAAACAGTGTTTGATCAGAGCTTCTGAGGTGGTGCCGGCTGGCCTACTCGTGCCGCGCACACGGTGCCTGCGCACCTGCCGCTGTGCGGACCTGAGGAAGGGTGAACGGCAACCTGTTGAGCATACTTCCCTGTCTTCCCCCCTCCCTGCAGCTACGCCATGACGCTGTGGGCCCTGATCCGCCTACTCCCCTTGCAGCAACCTGTTGAGCTCTGAGCTCATACTGCCCTGTCTTCCGCCCCTCCCTGCAGCTACGCCATGACGCTGTTCATCCCCGCCATGTGGGCCATCATCCGCTTCTTCCACGCAGCCGCACACCTCACGCTCGTGACCAGCGGCGTGATGGCGCGCGAGCTGGCTGCGCAGGTGGGTTTTTGTTGGGTTGGATTGCGACGCGTGCCGACTGCCCTGCTTGACCGCTTCCCGGTTCTGCCGTGCTCGCCGTGCCCAATGCGCTCCTGCCTTCCACGTTGCAGGAAGCGCCCGCTGCCCACCTGGTGGAGGTTTGGAAGAAGGGTGTGTGCTCCGACACCTTTCATCCGCGCTTCCGCCGGTGAGAGGTTGGTGGTGGTTGGTTCTTGGGTGGGCTTGCCATGTCTGGGTGGGCTTGCCACATCTGAGTGGCACACGTATCTGTCCGTCTGCAACGTGCAGCGACGAGATGCGGGCGCGGCTGAGCGGCGGGCACCCCGAGGCCCCCATCCTGCTCAGCGTGGGGCGGCTGGGCAACGAGAAGAACCTCAAGTTCCTGCGGGTGAGCCCACTCTTTTGCTAATTGCTGGGCTGTCTTGCTTGCGGGAAGCGGGCGGTGCAGCGGCAGCGCTGCGTTGCGGGGAAATGGAGCGGAACCTCACCTTCCACGTCCCTAACCAGCCGGGCTTGGATTGCCAAGGTCTTGCTGGCCGCCCTGCAGGCCGCCCTGCAGAGAGTTTTGGAGCGTGCATCGGGAGCGCCTGCACCTGCAAAAGCTGATCCCTGCCCTGCCGACCGTTCACCCACTCTGCCCACCCCCTGTGCTCCCCCTTGCCGCAGGACATCCTGGAGCGGGTGCCGGGCGCGCGCCTGGCGTTTGTGGGTGACGGCCCCGCACGCGAGGAGCTCAAGCAGTACTTTGCCGGCACGCCCACCGTGTTCATGGGTGCGCTGCCTGCCAGCTGTGCATTTGGTGGGCAGCGTACACACCGGCTGGTCATGGAGGGTCCACTGCAGCGCTTTGCGTGCACGCCCAGCAGCTGGGGCCCACCCTTAGCGCACCGGCACATCACCAAGTACGCCAGGCATGCTGATGGTGCACGGCAGGAGCGCCAACAGTCGCATGCGGACCCGTGGTGTTGATCAGGCAGTTTGCTCCTTACTCTGCCACAGGCATGATGCACGGGGAGGAGCTGAGCGCGGCCTATGCATCCGCCGACATCTTCGTCATGCCGTCTGAGACGGAGACCCTGGGTGAGTGTGCTTCAAACGGCAGTTATACCTACTGCAGAATGGGTTGTCGGGTCGTGCAAGGGCGCCATTTTTGTCATGCCTTCCGAGACTCGGGCCCTGGGTGAGCGGGTGCTGCGAGCATGCCGATGCCACTTGCCTGCGCAGTTAACGCTGTCAGCCGCAATCGTCTGGCATCTTTGTGTTGCTGGAGGCCATGGCCAGCAGCGATCTTCAGATGGCCTCCTCACTGCAAACTCGGCCTCATCGGACCCCCTTCCACGCTGTGTGGTGCTGGAGGCCACGCCCAGCGCCCCGCGCAACCTCACTTTACTTCGCTGGCCGCTCCCGGCAATAATGCCTCGCCTCTTCTCCCAATTGGTCGCAGGCTTTGTGGTGCTGGAGGCCATGGCCAGCGGGCTGCCGGTGGTGGCGGTGCGGGCGGGCGGCATCCCCGACATCCTCACCAAGCAGGGCCGCACCGGCTACCTGTATGCGCCAGGTGGGTTTTGCAGGACTGCTGCTGCTGCTGCTGCCGCCGCTGCTGCTGCTGCTGCCGCTGTACGCAACCCTGTGCAATGAGCAATGGTTCGGAACCATTCCCACCCGCTCCACCACCCACCTGACTCGCCCCAACAGGCGATGTGGAAGAGGCGACAGCCCAGGTGGCGGCCCTGGCTGCTGATGCCGAGCTGCGCTCCCGTGTGGGCGCCGCCGCGCGCGAGGAGGTGTCGCTGTGGGACTGGCGGGCAGCCACGCAGCACCTGCTGGACTACCAGTATCCCATCGCCATTGCGCTGGCAGCGGCGCAGTACGGCCGCGCTGCCGGCCGCGCAGCAGAGGCGGCCGGNCCGGCCTGGGCGGCGCCGGCAGCGGCGGCGCACCCACGCTGCAGCCCGCACCGGCCGCGTGAGCTGAGCACATGTGCTGCAACAGCGGCACACCGTCTCCGTGCAAGCGCTGCTCTTCCCTCGTGCGCAGTGCACCCGCCGCCTGTGACTCGCGACTCGGTGCGCTGCAGACTTTTGACTGCTGGGCGGAGCTGGCTAGCTAGCCAAGCCCGCCGCTGTCTCGTCCCCCAGTGCCATTCCTCCCCCTGTGCCTGCACCAGAGCACGACCCTGAGAACCCCACGACTCCCCCTGTACCATGCGCTCCCTCTCCCTCTCCAAACTGCGGTCCGCCTGCACACCCACAGAACCCAACACTGAGACCCTGCCTGCCCATGTCATTGCCCCCTTTTGTTCGGAAGCCCAGCTCTGCTAATCAACCGACCGTGGTGCCGCCTTTTGAGCCCCAGCCAGCCTAGCTGAGCTGGTGCTGCATCGCACCTCACCCAAGCCGCCTTTTGGATGTGCCTGCATCCCGCCGGCCATAGCCTGTCAACCTTCCCACTGCCACTCGCACTGATTTTGTTGCCGTCACAGAACACACGATACGCCTCCTCCGCATTTTGTTCAGCCGCCGGCACATCAACCACGGCCAGGCGCCTTTTGCAGCGCGCACAGCGCCCCAAACGTGTAAGCACAGCTTCGCACGCACAAAGCGGCAGCCCAAGCAAGCTGCTGGACAAGGGCAGCAGCAGTCAGGGGGCCAGCGCCAGGCACCACCAGCCACAGGGGCAGTGGCGCTGCCACCCTACCGCCGCTCACGCCGCCGCTCATGCGACCTGCTGCGAGACCTGCTGCGCCGCCTGCCGTCACGCTCCCGCCGCTTGCGGTCCTCTGGCGAACAGCTGCGGCTCCTGCTGCGCCGCCGCTCCCGCCGGTCGCGCTCCCTACGGTCCCGCCCATCACGATCCGCCTTGCGCTCCCGCTCCCGGCTCCTGCTGCGGCTGCGCTCACGCCGCCGCTCCTCTTTTGGCCGTCCCTCGGCAGCCCGCTCCCGGGGCGCCTCCCCTTCCTCCAGCTGCATGTCCTCCTCGCTTGCCGCTGCTGCGCCTGCTGTGCCCGCTGCGCCCGCCGCCGCCTGCCGATCCTCCTCAACCTCCATATCTTCCCCCTGCCCGCCATCCGCTGCCTCCGCTGCGCCGCCCTCCTCGCCGCCATCAGCCGCCTGGCCGCCTGCAGCAGCGGCGGCGGCCTCCTTGGCGGCTGTGGCTGCTGCATCTTGTTCCTCCAGCTCGTCAGGGGAAGCGCCCAGGGACAACAGCATCTGGGTCACACGCTCCACCTGCCGCCGCTGCTCCTCGGCACCGCCTGCAGCGGCAGAGCAGAGGGAGCGAGGCAGGTGAGACTCCAGTGTTGCTCACGAGATGTGTGCGACTAACCGCTACTCATGAGGCGAGGCGCCCATTGGGGAGGCCGCGCGGCGCCTGGCAGGGCACACATGGAGCATGTCTTCATCTCAAAAGTGTGTACAACAGCTTCTCAAAAGTGCGTCCCACAGTTCCAGCGGCACCGAGGGTAGCAACACGAGTTGACCCACCATGGTGCGCCATTTAAAGCCAGTCAGCAGTGCAACAGCGCCCAAGCAACCCACCCTCATCGCCAATGTTGGCCCGCAGCTCCAGCAGCACGGATCGCAGCGAGGCGAGTGTGCGCCCCTTCTGGTGCAGCAGCTTGAGGATGCGCTTGCGCACGCCCTGGTCGCCCACCAGCCACAGCGCGCCCACCACCAGTGCGCACTGCGCAGCAGTAGGGGGCGGAGGAACCGCGGGTGAGTGAGGGAGCATGTGTCGCGCACGCTTTGGTCGCACGTCAGCCACAGCGTGCCCGCCACCAGTGGGCACTGGAGGGGGAGGAGTGGGCAGGATGGTTGAGGACACACGTGTGTGTGGGTGCACATGCACTGTCATGCCATGCCGCGCCAACACTGGCCATCTGCAACATGCCATGCCATGCCATGTCCACTTCATGCCATGCTCATGCCATGCTCATGGCAACTCATGGCATGAGCACGAGGCCATGCCATGCTTCATGCCACGCCACGCCATGCCATGCTCATGCCAGCCAGGCCATGCCATGCCAAAGCATGCTTCATGTCACGCCAAGCGCACCATGCCATTCCATGACTGCCATGCAAAATCATGCAACGGCCCATGCCGCATTGCTAAATGTGCGTGCCATGCCATGCCACCCATGCCATGCCACCCATGCCATGCCATGCCATGCCATGCCATGCCATGCTGTACCATGCTGTACCACGCCATGCCATGCCATGCCATGCCGGGACGGCAGGAGTGCCAGCAACACTGGGTATCGCACCCGCTGCAGCCAGTAGAGGCGGGCCTTGCGCCGCACCAGCGCTGCACGGCTGACGCGCCAGGGGCCGAAACACCGGCACACCACTACCACCCACTGCTCACCTGCTGCAGCGTGTACAGGCCGGCGTCCATGCGAGCCAGCAGCACATCGTCTTCATCCAGGTCATCGTCTGCCTCCTCAGCCAGCCTGCAAAAAGGGGGCAGATGGGCATCAGATGGACACGTGCTTGCTGCCTAAAGAGGTGCAAACAGGATTTGACACCAGGCAGGCAGAGGCAGGCGGGATGTTATCTCATGCACACCCAGCTGCAACAGGCGGAATGTCCCCTTGTGCACATCCAGCTGTGAAACAGCGGCAGGCATGACAGGTGAGACTGCATGCAGCTGCATGCATGTTTGCGCAGGGCAGACCTCCGAGCAGACCTCCGAACCATGTGAGGCCGCCCGCTCACCGCGCCTCCTCGGCCGCCGCCCCCACGCAACGTTTTGCAGACCTCCACCAGCCGCTGCTTGCCAACCAACGCATGATTGCATGCGCATAACATGCTTGCCGCTCCCAGGTCAGCTCACCGCGCCTCCTCTGCCGCCACCCGCCCCTCGTAGCGGGCGTAGATCTCCATCAGGCGGTCGCACTTTTCAAACTCCGCCTCCACAAACTTGGCGGCCACGCGGTCGCGGCGCGACTGTTAAGCAGGCGGGAAGCGGGAGGGAACCAAAGCGTGGGTGCCCTGTTAGGTAGGCCAGGGGGCAGCAGGCACAAACTTGGCGGCCGCGCAGTCCCAGCGCAAATGCAAATGGGGCAAGGGGAAGGCCTGAACTGCCGCAGGCACGTTAGGCACGCTTCGGTTGGTCCGTCTGATTGCAGGAGGCGCTGCCACCACCCAGACAGGGCAGCTCCAGTGCAATGCGTGGCCAGTGCCGTTGGGCGGCGGCAGAGAGCACTCGACTCCATCTCCTGCCCACCTGCTTGGTGCACACCTTGAGCAGCGTGGCCGTGTTGTGCAAGAGGGAAGCAAGCCAACCGCTCCAGCTCATCCCCACCCCCCACAAACGCACAAACGGGGCGAGAAAACATGTCCCCCCCACACACGCCAACCCACCTGCTTGGTGCACTGGTTGGGCAGCGAAGCGATGATGCGTGATTGTTTAAGGGAAAGGACCGACCGCNCACACACACACACACACACCGACCCACCTGCTTGGTGCATTGGTTGAGCAGCGAGGCGATGATGCTGACGGTGCGCTCCTCCTCCTCCCCGGCCGCGCTCTCATCCTTCTTCTTTACCTGTGGAAGGGACAGGCAGAAGCAGAGTCAAGGGATATCAAGGGAGTGCCAACTAAATAGTCGGCTCACAATGATCCCCTCCAGCAGTGCCCTCCCACCCCTCTCCTTCGCCTGATGGCAGTTACCAGCGGTTGCATGACGAAGCAAGCCCTACATGACTTGGGCGGCCAGTCCGGAAGCAAAGCCCCTCATTGTCCTTCTCCAGCTACCTTTCAACAAACACGCACCTGCACTGGCTCCCAGCCTGCCTACCTTGAGCTTGCCCTGAAAGATGACAGACGGCATGGTGAGCCTCGCAAAATCAACTTGCACGCTTCTGTGGTTTCTTCTCACCTTGAGCTTGCCCATGAGGATGGCAAACAGCGTCTTCAGCCCAAAACAACATTACCCACCAATTCAAAACAACACTCGATCGATTGTAAACCATTTACTCACCTTGAGCTTGCCCATGAAGATGGCAAACAGCGTCTTCAGCCCCTGCTGGTCCACCGTACGGTCGCAGGCGGGTGGGCAGCGGGTGGTGGCAAAGTCCAGGCACTTGAGGGCGGAGGTGCGCGCCGCGCGCTTGCCCTTCAGGATCAGCAACAGCAGCTCCACGCCTGCGTACCCAGGCAGTGTGAGAGTAGGGAGCCGGTTGGAAGGGGGGCACACCGTCCTGGACGGCAGTTAAGCGCTGGTGCGCGCTGCGTTTTTGCGCTCGAGCAGGACCAGTGGCGGCGGCGGCGGCGGCAAGCGCAAGAGCAAGCACAACCGAGCATCCCGACAAACGCACGAGAAGCAAGCATGCACACCAAAGCGGGCTCACCCTCGGCCTCCACAAACACCGCCTTGTTCTCCTCCAGCAGCAGGCAGGAGGCCAGCACGTCAAACAAATTCTCCACAAGCTCCTCCTCCTCGGTCGTTTCAGGGTCCCTGCAGCGGAAGGGAGTATGGACTGGCAACTGGCATGAGTGAGCTACAGAAGGACTCGCTCGGAGTCAACCGCCACCTCCTCCTCCTCTGTCATTTCAGGGTTCCTGGTCCGAGAGGGGCGGGCCGAGTGCAGTGCAGCGGCTCAGCAAGTGGCATACCCCAGCAAACATGGCAGGGCAGCTCGCAGTGCAAGGCGTGCCAGGCACGTGACTCGCGCAATGCTCCTGACATCACACGGTGTTCCCGACATCCCGCCTCCACTTGAGACCTGCTCACCTGTTGCGGTACGGCGCGATGGCCTGCAGCACGGCATCGATGCCACTGGTGGCGCCCATCTTGCGCTTGTTGGCGTCTGCACCGGTGGAGTGGTTGCAGCATGGCAAGATGGCAGTGAGTGAGGGCGGGGACATGAATGCCAACTCTGGATGCCGCAGACTTTTGAGGGTGGGCAGATCAATGCAAGTCGACTCTGGATGCGCAGACTCAAGAACTGGCGAAAGGTGCTGGTGCTATCCCTGGCCATGCTGCCGCTGCAAGCAGCCGGCTGGCGCCCTCCCGGCTGCAGCACCAGGGCTGACCAGAACCTGGTTGGCGTACTGCCGCCGGCCACAACTGCAGGCTTAGCCAGCTTCAAAATGTGATAAGGTTTGAAACCCACCCGACTGCTGCACCAGGAATGGCAAGCACCTTGCTAGTGCACGCCACTGCTCATATTTGCACACAAAGGGACTGATCAACACAAAAGGCCCACCCGACTGCTGCACCAGGATGGCCAGGATCTCGCTGGCGTACTGCTTGTTGCTGTCCGTCTCGCGGGGCCGCAGCCGCGCCAGCAGCCACTTGAGCAGCTGCAGAAGGGGAGGGCGCATGTTTAGGAAGGAAGAACCGTGTTTTAAAAATGACTGGGCTGAATGGACAGCACCACGCAAGTAATCCAGTGAGCGACGGCTGCACAGCAGCCTGCACCCCCTAATAGATGGGGCAGCAACAGCAGCTGCAACTTCCCCGCACCTTGGTCTTCTCCACTACTTGCTCCGCGATGGCCGGCTTCACTTCAATTAAGTTTTCGATGATGGCCAGCACATTGTAAACTGCTGACGCCTCCTCGGCAACCTGCAAGTGTTCATTACGAGCAGCAGCTGGCAGTTCAGTCAGCTGCTGACGCCACAGGCATGGGTAACAACTTGAGCGTCGAAACAGGCAAAACCATCTGGAGCGCCGGCGCCTCCTCGGCAACCTGCATGCCAACAATGCGGAGCATGCTAGGCAATGCATACCCACCTTCTCATCAAAGGCCGACAGGCGGTGCACCAGCAGGCCCAGGGCATCGTTCTCCAGCAGCGAATCCACCAGCACAGCAGCCTCCTCCTCCTGCATGTGCAGTGCGTGCAACACGAGGTGAGGAACTGGGGGCAGAGGATGGTGCAGCTGGTCAGAACCGCAATCCCAAAGATGCGGCTTGCCGCAGCAACCACAACTTGCTGCGGTGCCCGCAACGTGCAGTTGCTGCAGCCACAACCACCCTGTGTGGCCTCCACGGCAGCCAACACAGCGTGCCGACCCAGCACTCACAGCACCACGTGCGTCAAACAGCAGCGCCTCACCGCATCCTCCACGGCACGCACACAGCAGCCCCCGCCCACAGCACTCGCAGACCAACACAGCCCCCAGCGCTCAAACAGCAACAACAGCAGCAGGGGGCCTCAGTGCGTCCTCCACAGCACGCACTGCAGCAACCCCGCCCACAGCCCTCTCAAAGCAAACCCCAGCGCTCACAGAACCGCTTCGTTCGAACAGCAGCACAGCAGCGCCTCACCGCATCCTCCACAGCACGCACACAGCAACCCCCCCACAGCACTCGCAGAACAAACTTCAGCGCTCACAGAACCACTGCCTTTGAACAGCAGCGGGGGGTCTCACCGCGTCCTCCCCAACATGGTTCGCACCGCAGCACCCCCGTCCACAGTCCTTACAGAACAACCCCCAGCTCCTACAGCTACACTTCCTTCAAACAGCAGCACAGCAGCACAGCAGCCACAGCAGCGCCTCACCGCGTCCTCCACGGCGTCCCCATCCGTCAGCTCCTGCAGCACCTCCACGGCGTCCGCCGCAATGTCGCTGTTCTCGTGGTTGAGCAGCGTGAGCAGCGTGGGGATGGCGCTGGTGCTGCAGAGCATACACGGCCAGGGGTGGGTGGAGTGGGGAGCTTGTGGGAAAACTACAAGAAAATGCAGGTGCCACCAGCAGCGCCTCGACCGCTCGCTCAAACCACATTGCCCGGTCAACCCCAGCAGCGTGCTGCTACTGTCCAACTGATTGCCTCACCTGGCCACCAGCTCTGGGTAGAGATCGGGCGCGGATGCCACCACCAGCAGCGCCTTGACCGCTCGCCCAAACCACAATGTCCATCCAACCCCAGCAGCGTGCTGCTTGTGCCCCACCGATGGCCTCACCTGGCCACCAGCTCTGGGTAGAGATCGGGTGCGGACGCCACCACCAGCAGCGCCTTCACAGCCTCATCAAGGTCTGCCTCGCTCTCCATGAAGCGATCCGGCTGGTCGGCGTACTTCATGCGGGCCTCCAGGTTGGCGTTGTACTGCGGCGGCATCAGGGTGCAGCACAAGGGGGGTGATTGCCGAGCATAAGATTGCCGCACGCTTGGCGGCAAGAGCAAGCCTGCGGATCCAGTTGCGGGCGCCCACTTGCTGCGAGCGCACGCCGGCGGCCCCTTCTGCCTGCTTCCAACAGCACCCACAGCCAGCACCCACAGTCAGCACCCACCTTGCGCTCCAGCGCCAGCGTGAGGCGCTTCAGACCGCGGCTGTCAAGCAGCTCCATGCCAGCATCACCGGCCGCCTCCTCCGCTTCTCGCAGCAGCTCGGCAGCATCCACTCGCCGAGCAGGCGCCTTGGCCGGCGCCGCCGCTGCCGCCGCATCCTCGTCTGGCTGCGCCGCCGCCTGCCTGCTGTCTCGGTAGTAGCTGCGAGTGCAGTGCAGGTAGGGCAAAGTTGGTCAGCAGTATGATCGACGGCAACAGGGAGGAGCACGCCGCTCGTGGCGGCAACGGTGGCGGTCAGCGGCAGCTGCAGCAAGAGCGATCGCCGATCCGGGTGGCTCACCCAAGGCCATTGGGACCCTTGCTGAAGTAGTAGCCGGGCCGGGCGCCCTGAAAACGGGCCGCAGGCACGAAGGCGGTCTGCTGCCCCGGCTCCTCGGCCTCAAACTGGCTGAGCGCCTGCTGCAAGATCGCTGTGGGCGCCTGCCGGTGCGCCATGTTGTGCAGGCTGCTCTGGCACGCTGCTCGGCGGCTGTCGGCAGCCTCTGCCGTGTCGGGCTTCCCGCTTTTAAGCTGACAGGCGTTCCGATGATATATGCATAGCTCGATCGCCGTGCACAGGCGCATCGACCACCCTGCTCCCCATGCCTGCTGTGCGGCCGCCCCCCAGCAGGCCCTCTTGTCCCCCAGAACAGGCGTTTGATGGCGGCGAACAGCGTGTCCAGCGCTGCATAGACTCATTCCAACTCGTTTACAGGGCGACCAAGCCCGTGCGGCGCTGCAGGTGGGGCTCGGGAACTGACGCTTTCGCAGTGCTGCACCCCAGCCGCTCCATCCCTGAGACCCAACCCCGCAAAGATGCCGGCGCCACTTGCATGCTTTGACCGGGCAGGGCGGGGTTGCAGCCCGTCCCCACGTGGGCACTTTGCCCCTCCTGCCCAGCCTGATTGTTGCCAATTCTGCTCCCTCTCCCGCACAGGGCCACACGTGGGCACCCATGCGTGTCCGGGCCATCCTTACACTCTGCCTGGCGCTGGCCGGCGCCGCCGCTGCCGTGCCCCTGCGCGAAAACACGTGGCAGCAGGACGGCGTGAGGGAGTTTGCCCGCCGCGTTGCCCCCGCCGGCGCGGGAGCAGACCCCTACAACTGCAAGAACCTCACCTTTGCCCAGCGGGTGGATCACTTCAGCTCTGTGGACACACGGACGTTCCGGCAGCGATACTACGTTTGCGACGGCGTGTGGCGCAACCGCACTGCCGGCAGTCGCGAGCCGCTCTTCGTGTACCTGGGTGCGCAAGCTTGCTGCTTTGTTGCTGAGGCTGCCTGCAAGCACGATTACCGACCTGTCGGCCGACCAGGCTTGCTGCAACTAGCAGATCCCATCCATGCATGCTGTGCTGCAGCCTCACGACATCAATTGGCGGACACTCCCAGCAGCGCCTCTTACTCCCTGCCCGCCTCTTCAACAACCCTGCCTTCAATCTTGCCACCCATCTGGCAGGCGCGGAGGGAGCTTTGGACGGACCCTACCCATCCCTGTTCATGGACCAGGCACGTGACGAGGGCGGCCTGCTGCTGTTCATCGAGCACCGCTACTACGGTCAGAGCTACCCGTTCGGTCGGAAGGCGGGGTTCACTAACGAAGGCCTGCGCTTCCTGACTGTCGAGCAAGCGCTGGCAGACTTCAATGCCATCACGCTCGCCGTGCGCAAGGTGAGGGCCGTGTGGAGACGCATTGCCGCCATGCATGCCCTTGCAGTGGGCCCAGTGCCTTCCCCACTGACTCGCAGACCGGCTGCCACTGCTCGCACTGCCCCGAGGCCGGCTGCCACTGCACTCTGTTTCACGGCTGTCACTCGCCTGACGGCCCTCCCCACCTCAACAGGCGTACAACGTGCCGCGCAGCGCCAAGAGTGTGGGGTATGGAGGAAGCTACGGCGGCAACCTCGCAGCGTACGCGCGGCAGCTGTATCCCCACACTTTCCACGCCGTGCTGGCCTCGTCTTCGGTCGTAAAGTATCTGGTTGGCACCGAGGCCTGGGAACGAAGCAAATATTTCAGTGCCATTGCCATCGGCAACTCCATCGCCGAGGTTGGCAGCCCACGCTGCCAGCAGGCAGTGGCGGCCGCTGTGAGCGTGCTGAGCAGCCCGTTTGCACGGACCGTGGAGGGCAGAGCCCAGCTGGCGGCCGCTGCCGGGTACGCACTGGGGGCAGCGGGCGTGCGGTGCCGTGACTGGAGGGCTGACCTAGTGGCTGATGCGTCGCCCAACTGTGTGCTGTCAACCCGCTCCTACTTGCCCACCCCTTGCTGCAGCCTGTGCCCCGACGACAAGCTGGAGGGCTGGAGCAGCATTGTCGAGGATTTGTCCAACCTGTATATGAACACGTTTTGGAGCATGCTCCAGGTGAATGCGCTGGGTAACTAGCTAAAGCCATGCTGGCTCTGTGCCCCGCCCCTGCCCACGTTCAGCCAGGGGCTGGGGTGTGGTACAAGGTGCCTGACCTGATCCACGGCAGCCTTGACAGAGCGCAGTGCTGCCAGTGGCGCTGCCACCGCTTGGCAGCACTTGTACCAGATGGCGCCCAACAGTTCCTGGCAGCTCGATTGCACTTGGCCCCCTGACCAACTGATGCTGCCTTGCCGCTGCCGCCCCTGCAGGATGCGTTCAGCAACGGTCCCAGCAACAACCAAGTCGCCAAGTTCTGCGCCAGCCTGGCCTACTTCCCAAACACGCCTCTGGGAGTGCTGGCCGCGGTGTCCAACTTCACACGTGCCACCTTGCCGGTAAGCACCCGTTGCCCCTCTACTGCCTGCAGAGCTGGACGTGCTTCATTGGCTGCTGGCTGTGCAGCCCCTGTGCATGGTGTGCACGAGTAAAGCCGTACGCTCAGGCAATGGCCAATGGCCGTCTCCATGCTGGTGCACAAGTCGGTTTCATTTTTTGAGCATTGCCGCTGTGCAGGACAAACCCGACTGCATCCCGCGCGACGCCATTGAGAAGAGCTTTGGAGCTGACTCCCCGCGCCCCACAGATACGGTGACTGCCCAATGACTCTATTTACTAGTTGGTTCCAATCCCTGTTCGACTTGTGGTTCAGCCTGCTCAATGCCAGGGCCCATCAGCGTGCCACTTGGTGCATTGGGTGGCAAGCGATGTGACCCCGCATCCTCTCAGCAGCTATGGGCACTGGCTGCAGCGGCATGCATGGCTGTTGGTCGACCCGGGGCCGCCCGTTTCGTGTTAATCTCAGATGGACATGCTGTGGACGTTCCGCGAGTGTGTGCTCCGCAGTGTGCTAACCCCTGCTGTCGTGCTGCCGCTTGCCTGCTTCACAGGACGGGGCTGTGCAGTACGAGTACCAGGGCTGCCTCCAGGGCTTCCCATCAAGGTGCGAACGGCTTGTCTCGCTGGCTGGCTGGCTTTACACCTGTCTGAATCAAACAAAACGATGACGGGTGGCCCACACGGCCGGGGAATACACTCCTGGCCACTGCCGTCCCGCACGGAGCGCAGCAGCCGCACACCAGCCTGCCCTGCCAGAAAAGCAGCAGTCAGGCAGTTTGGATGCCTACGATGCCTTCCGGCTGAATCGGTTGGCAGCTTCCTGCAGCGAGGGTACGGCAGCTAGCCGGTTTGCCACCCAGCCAACAACAACATCACGTGCCGCCCCACTAACCCTCCCTTGCAGCGCCAACCTGTGGTCGGCCCCACCTTCCATATTTGGCCGCTACAGCATGCCGACACAGCGGTATGCCGCCTGGTGCAAGCGCGTGTACGGCATTAAGCGCCCGCTGCGGCCCCCTCGTGGCCTGCTCTTCAACCAGTGGCATTATAAACACGTCGGCAACATCATCGTACGTCGGCACAGGCTTAGACGCTACTGATGCTGCATGCATGATGCTTGATGACAGCGCCCAGCGGCCATCGGCCCACCATCTCCAACTTCCCACGGCCCAGCAGCCACGCCCCGCCCTTCTCGGTTTTTGCCCTTGCTCACCACAGCCGGCCATGTCCTTCTCTAATCTGTACTTGCAGTTCACCACTGGCGGCATCGACCCCTGGCGCCCCGGTGCTGTCCTGCAAACCCTGGACCCTACGGTGCCCGCCCTGACGATCAAAGGCGCCAGCCACTGCATGGACCTGGCCCAGGCCGACAGCAACACGTTGGCCAGCGTGAATGCCACCCAGGCGCTGATCAAGGCCTACATCCGGAAGTGGGTGTACCAGCCGCAGCGGCAGGAGAGGCACTAGTGTCAGGACGAGCAGGTGGCACGCAGGCGAGGCCGGCATGCCGTGAGACGCGGCTGTGCCGCCGCCCACTGAACGGCCTGCCCGTGGCCTGCCCGTGGCCTGCCCCAAGAGGTCATGTTCGCTGCTCACAAGGCCACTCGTGCTGCATCGATTGCGATGGCCGCTGGCCGGCACGGCATTGTGTCAGTGCTCCCATTGGCTCAAGCTCTAGCGTAACGCCGCATGCTGTCCAATTCCTGCATCTGTCCCTACTTATATCCTATCCTGATGCGCACCATTGCCCTGCTTCCAATGGGTCTCCAACACCCAGTACCGTAAAACGCCACCCCCATCCGTTACGTCGCATCAAGCTGTGTTTGCATCTTCATATCACAAGCTTTCCCAGAACAACGTCTGTCAAAAACCTCTCCGCCGCCTGAAGCGGAAGATCGGCAGCAGTGGCGCGCAAGCCGCATTCGCAGCGAGGCGACTGCGGTTCACACGGCAGCCTCTTTGCGTTGTATGAACCAAACTTGCACCTGCAATTGGAGTGCATGTCGAGTTGGAAGGAGCAGTGGCACCGCCTTCGTCCTAGGGCCCAATCATGCTGCTGCATTGCCGGACCGGAAGGCTGCTCGGCCGGCAATGCCGGCGGCGCGCCGCGCTGCCGCTGCTGCGGCCTGGTGCTGAGGGCGTGCCTTGCTGCCTGCCAATCCTTCCCCATCCCCACCACTATCTCAAGCGCGCCCCGGAGCCTCCGTCCGTCGGCCCTCCGCCCTTGAGTTTCAGCAACCCTGCGTGAGCAAAGCTGCCGTTGCACGCACGCGCCGATCTAACCGTCCCCTGAAAGCTCGAGGTGCGCCAGGCCGCCTGCTTGTCGCTCGAGTTGCCCGCCCAAGCTCGCTGCCACTGCACGCGCCTGCGTGCGCTGGCGCTGCTTGCATTGGATCGGGGGCACTGCGTGCAAGTCGTGACAGAGCCATCAAGAATGGGCGCTGCTGCTGCCGCGCAGCTGCCGCTGCCGCCGCCGCCGCCGCCTGCCGCTGGGCCAATCCATCCGACGACGCCCTGCTTCCTGCGCCCATCCTTGCGCCTGCCCTCACACGCACCACTCGGCAACGCGCCAGACCATCCATCGCTCTACCCAGCACCTGTCCCACCCACCCCCTGCAGGCGTCAGCAGCAGCAGCACACCAAGCGGCACCATGTTCATGCAACAGAAGCGCGACCCGGCGGTGGCCCGTGCCGAGCTCAAGCGCAACGTGACGGTGTTTGCGGCGGCCTGCCTCGTTGTGCGCGCTGTCCCTTACCTGCTGGACCTGCTGCAGAAGCAGCGCGCGTAAGCAAGGAGCACCGGAGGCCCTAGCCACTGCAGCAGTGAGTGGGCGGGCCCGGGCTGCTGGTGCTGCCGGGGGGACGGACGAGCTGCAGAAGCGGCTCGCCGACAAGGCAGCAAGCAGCGGCGCTAGCGACTGACGTGCAGCGCCCAGCACCAAGTTGGCGGAAGCTGTTGCCAGTTGGCCACGTTGCAAGCCGGCAGGGCAGGCCTGCCGTTCACCAGCGCACCCAGCAACTGCCATGCGCACCTCAACCCTGCGCAGGGTGCGGCATCTTTGGCTGCTACAACTGCCCCCATCGCCACCCTGCGCCCGCTGCCGCCACCCTGCGTCCCATTGAGGTGCCCTTCCTGCTCCCCACCCACTCAACCCCTGCAGTGTGTGGCATCTTTGGTTACTACAACCACAGCGTGCCGCGCAGCCGCCGTGACATTCTAGAGTGCCTGCTCACGGGCCTGCGCCGGCTGGAGTACCGAGGCTACGACTCGGCTGGAATCTGCCTGGATGCACAGCCCTCGTCAGAGGGCGCCTGCTGGAGCCATGGCGCGGGCCCCGCCGGCAACTGCGCTGCGGCCGACGGCTCCGCTGTGGCGGATGGCGGCGCGGGCGGCAGCCCTGGTGGGCCCCGCTGCTGCGCTGCCGCGCCGCTGCTGTGATGTGCACCAGGCTGCGTGCAGTCTGCCTGCTGGCGCCTCTACCTGTCGTATTGCTGTACTCTGTCTCGCTGTTACCCGCGTGCGCCTGTTGGCGTGCGCCAGGCTACACTGGTGCACTGATCAGGGCCACCCATTGACTTGTAACCTGTCACAACGCCATGTTGCAGCGCCACGCAAGCGGCGCCAGATGAGCGGCCTCTGAAGGCTCACGAGCACCACCCAGGATGGCAGAATACTGCAGCTGAACCGCTCTGTTGTGTTTGCCGTGCCTGCCTGTGGGCGCAGGCACGCCGCCGCTGGTGATCAAGTCGAGCGGGAAGATTGCTGAGCTGGAGGCGCAGGCCTATCGGGAGCTTGAGGACCTGCAGGTGAAGGCTTTAGGGTTTTATGGAGCAGATTGCGGGTGCTGTGACAAGCCCCTTGTGAGCTGATTGTGCTGAGCTGGAGGCGCAGGCGTACCAGGAGCTAGAGGATCTGCAGGTGAAGCCTTTACGGTTTTCTTGGAGCAGACTGCTGTTGCTGTTGCCAGCTGCAGCCCGGTGTGGGTTGCTTGTGCTGAGCTGGAGGCGCAGGCGTACCGGCAGCGGGACGACCTGCGGGTGGAGGCAATTGCATGCGAATCCGGGGAGTTGCTGTTCCAGGCATGTGGGCTGGAGACGCAGGCATGCCGAGCCCTGGATGAACAGCAGGTTGCGACACATGTGGGTGGCACGGCTGGCCCTGCCTCTGAGCTACTAGGATGGCGGCTCAAACTGGCTTGTGTGCACACTGCCTTGATTTGCGACAGGTGGACCTGGGGGCCGTGTTTCCGAGCCATGCCGGCGTGGCGCACACGCGCTGGGCCACGCACGGCCCGCCCACTGCCACCAACGCCCACCCGCACGGTGGGGGGCTGCTTCCTGTTCATGCCTGCTGCCGCCAAACTTCAGCAGCTGGTGCCTGCGGCCATCAACTCAGTAGCTGATGCTCCAACTGAGCAGCTGGTGCCTGCTGCCGCCAACTCAGCAGCTTGCAACTTCCGCTGCGCAACTCTTGCTGCTGTTCGCAACCCAGCGCCAGCAGACTCCCTCGGTGCAGCGCCAGGTGGCCGCCGCACTCACAGCGGCTTGTCTGGCCCCCGCTGGTGCAGTGTCGGGCAAGGACCACCAGTTTGTGGTGGTGCACAACGGCATCATCACCAACTTCAGGCCCCTCAAAAACTTCCTGGTGCGCTTACAGTAGTGCTCAGATTGTGGCTGTTGCTGCCTTTGGAGTGGGTGCGGCCCAATGCGACGGGTTGACTGCGTTGGCGTTGTCTCTGTTTGTGACGCCAACGCAGAGGTGAGAAGGTGAGGTCCCCAAGCCCGACCCCGTGCGTGCTCTCATGTCGCCCTGCTGCCGCCGCCGTGTGCCGTGCAGGCCAGCCACGGCTTCAGCTTTGTGAGCGACACCGACACGGAGGTCATCCCCAAGCTCTGCCAGTACGTGCACAACTCCTCACCGCCCGACACCCCGCTCAGCGAGGTGAGCGGGGCATCCCTTGGATTGGTTGCGGGACATTCTTTGGATTAGCACAAGCTGGCTGGGGCAGGCGGATGGCACGTGTGCTCGCCGTCCGACATCTTGCTCAGCCAGGTGCACATGGGCGCAAGGATGGTGGTGCATCCAGAGGGGCGCACGCAGGCGTTGCACGGCTAGGGCATCCGGTGCCTTGCAGACCGCCGCGCGAGTTGGGTGACCCAACAGCGTCAGAGCGTGTTTGTTCCCTTCCCCCCTCACACCCCGCAGCTGGTGCTGACGGTCATGGAGCAGCTAGAGGGTGCCTACGCCCTGCTCATCAAGTCAACCCACTACCCAGGAGAGCTGGTGGCCTGCAAGCGCGGCTCGCCGCTCATCCTGGGCCTTCGCACAGCGCCCACAAAGGCGGCCAGCGCGGCAGCAGCAGGTGGGCAGAAGGGAAGGGGCGCTGTGGTTTGGTACCAAGACTCGCTCTGGCCTACGTGCTTTGCCCACAAGGGGGGTATCAGTGTGGCATCCCGGGTGGGGAGACGTTGATGTGTGGAGCGGCACACCGGCTGAGCGTGCCGCCCCGCTCTTGCGGCACCTGCGCCACTGGAAGGAGCCGAGCTGAGCAGAATGGCACTTCTGCCGAGCTGCGGGCTGCGGAGCGCTGCGGATCGCTGAAGCAGCTGGCGGTGGAGGCTGCTGTTGCATTGCACCAAGCTTGTACCACCCTTGGCTGCCCACTCGTGCAGGCGACAACGGCGAGGCCAAGGCGGCCAAGCAGCGGGCGGTGGAGGGCGGCTTTGAGTGTTTCCTGGCCAGCGACGCCTCGGCGGTGGTGGAGCACACCAAAAAGTGATGGGAGCACTGTTCGGGGTCGATGGTGGCTGGGTGGGGGATGCATGCTGCTTGCACGTGTTTGTGCACCTGACGGGCGGCTCCTACGCGCTGTCAGACGCCAGCTGCCTGACTCCATTAGCACTGATGTTTGCCTTGCAGGGTGATTGTGCTGGAGGACTCGGACCTGGTGCACCTCAAGGACGGATCGTACACACTCTTCAATGCCGCCGAGCGCAAGGCCGAGGCCGCCGCCGCCGCTGGCACCGCTGCGGCGGCAGACGGCCCGCGGCCCAAGGCGGTGGCTGTGCAGCGCGCGCTGCAGACGTTGGAGATGGAGGTCAGCCAGATCATGAAGGGCGGGTTTGACCACTACATGCAGGCAAGCCGAATCGCTGGCATGGCCTCTTGGGGGGTGTTTAGTTGGGACATGCGTCAAGTGGAGGTCGCTGGTTTGACGACATGCAGGCGAGCGCGGTTATGGGCGCCCTCAATCGTGTGATGCTGTGTGGGACTAGTGGGAGCGCGTGTCGCTGCACCCCCTGCTGAAGTCACCACCCACCGCAAGTGCACCGCAGTGGAGTATTGTATAGTGCAACTCCAGCGGCACACTCTCCAAGCGGGTTCCCTTCTTGCAAGTTCCCATTTGCAGAAGGAGATCCATGAGCAGCCCGAGTCCATCTTCCAAACGATGCGGGGCCGCGTGAAGATGGGGCCCCAGGTGGGTGGATGATTCAAGTTGCAGCTCGCGTTTTGTGCAAAGGCCGGGTGGGGCGCTGCGCCCAGCAGTTGCACTCCCAGCCAACCCTGCCATGCCCCTGGTCTCCCCTAAATGCAAGAAACTGGCCTGCACCCCTACAAGGAGCGGCACATCAAGCTTTGCCTCGTGTTCCTTCCTCCTGCACCCAACTCTTCGCGCCACGTGTTGCTGGAATGCCATGCAGGAGGCTGCGCTGGACCCGTACAAGCAGCAGCGCATCAAGCTGGGCGGGCTGGCGGAACACCTGGAGACCATCCGCAGGTGTGTGTGGTGGTGTAAGCAGGCTGCAGGTGTGTGTGATGCACAAGTGGATGTGTTCGAGGCCGTTCACCTTTTACCTCCCAGGCGGGTGAGCAGCCCGGCTGCCTTGCATGGCTGTCGTGCGCAATGCAGCTTCTCCGTGCACCGTCCCTGGGCTGACGGATGGCGACAATGTCCGTTCACACCCCTCCCTACATTGCCCCCTCCCCGGCTCTGCCGCAGCGGGCGGCGCATCGTATTTGTGGGGTGCGGCACCTCCTACCACGCCTCGCTGGCCACCAGGTGTGTGCTGCGCTTGGCTCGGCAGCAGCACGGTTGACGGCAGCAGAACAGGCTGCCGCCCACTTGGCCGCACACCGTGACCCGTCCTCCCCTGGCTGGGCCTGCTGCTGTTGCTGAGCCCTGTCGCCTGCGAGCTGCCCTCGCGCCTGCCTGACCTGCCCACATCTGCTTGCAATGGCGCCTCGCAATCCACGTGCAGGCAAACCGTGGAGGAGCTGGCGTCAGGCCTTGCTTTTTTCTGCCATGCCCTGCAGCCTGGTGTCTCTCTGCTTCTTGATTGTGTTGCAGGCAAACCGTGGAGGAGCTGGTGGACCTGCCAGTGGCCTGCGAGCTGGCCTCCGACCTGCCAGTCTCAACTCTGCGTCCAATATTATCAATGCAGGCAAACCGTGGAGGAGCTGGTGAGCCTGCCGGTGGCCTGCGAGCTGGCCTCCGACCTGCTGGACCGGCGGTGCCCCATCTTCCGCGACGACACCTGTGTCTTTGTGTCGCAGGCAAGCCGAGCCTGGAGCAGGGAAGGGTTGCCCTGGTGCATCCTCAGATTGCCTCAATTACTTGGCGCATGACCTGCCCTACTGCCTGACTACCCAACCTGCCGCATGTTGCCGTTGCCTGCTGTTGCTCATGCTGCCACTCTAACCTAAGTTACGCCTGCATGCTTCCACGTGCTTCGTCTCAGTCTGGCGAGACGGCCGACACCCTGGCCGCACTGGAGTATGCAAAGTCACGAGGCGCGCTGTGCGTGGGAGTGACCAACACTGTGGGCTCTGCCATCGCGCGGTCGACACACTGCGGCGTGCACATCAACGCGGGTAGGCGGCGGGGGTGCATTGTGGCGAGGTTCCCAATTGCATGACACCTGTGACGTAGCAACAGCTAGTAGTTGTGGTTGTAGCGACGCCTTGCACACAGCCGCGCACACCAGTCCTGTCTGAGCGACCCCACAGGCCACCAGATTGTCGTGGCCTCCGCCAAGGCCTGCTCTGTGCATTTGAAAACAACAACACATTTGCTTGCATGCAAAGTCATACGTGCTGTTGCATGGTGACCGACAGGACAACAATGCATCCTCGTGCACGTTGTCCCGCCCTTTGCGTCTGGTTGCAGGCTGCGAGATTGGCGTCGCGTCCACCAAGGCCTACACCTCCCAGATCGCGGCCATCACCATGATGGCCCTGGCGCTCAGGTGGGGCCACCAGGACATCTCCTTGTATCCAAGCGTTGTGGTTTCTAGGGAAGCATTTTACGTAGCGCATTCCAAGTGCACCAACTGATGGCCCCGGCGCTCAGGTGCGGTGGGTTCTGTGTACCTTGGGCAGCGCAGGAATGTAATCAGTTCGAATGCTCCTGCCTTCAGGTGCGGCCGCAAGGACATCACCACCAAGCGTGGCGGTTGGTAGGGACGCACAATGCCTAGCGTGCATAGCGCACGCATGATACATAGCGCACGCCACTCGTGATTTAGGCTCCCTACCTGCCTGCAGCGCGGACCCCCTCTTCAAGCTGAGCAGCGGTCCTGACCACTGGCGAAGCTCAGCAGTCCAGCTGACTGGGCCGCCCTGCTCACATTTCTTGCAGCGAGGACTCCATTTCCAAGCGGGAGCTGCGCGACGGAATCATCAAGGGCCTGGCGCAGCTGCCCGACACAATCCGGCAGGCGGGTGGTTTGTTGTGGTTTAAGCGGTTGCTTGCGTGCCAGCTGGCTTGAGCAGCGAGATGCGCGCTCTGGTGCTGGTTGATGCATCAGGGCAGCAACCAAAGTAGCGACTGCGGCGCTCGGCCTGTGCTGGCACTTGTACTGGGCCGGCACGGAGCGTCTCCGGGTCTTGTGTTTGAACCGAGAAGACACACGACTGCTTCATTAGTAATTTGCTTGATGCTTCACTTTTTGCTTCATGTGTTGGCCGCAGGCGCTGGCGCTGGATGGCGAGATGCGGGAGCTGGCCGCCAAGCTCAAGGGCGAGCAGAGCCTGCTGGTGTTTGGGCGCGGCTACAACTATGCCACCGCGCTGGAGGCGGCACTCAAGGCGAGTGTGACTACTTAGTGTGGCCACTCAGTGTGTTTCAAGTAGTGTGGTTAGGTGGAGTGAGGTCGGCTACAACCCTGCCGCCGGGCTGCATGCGGCATCGGACGTGA
Source organism: Chlorella sp. Dachan (assembly GCA_006782975.1). Lineage (NCBI taxonomy): Eukaryota > Viridiplantae > Chlorophyta > Trebouxiophyceae > Chlorellales > Chlorellaceae > Chlorella > Chlorella sp. Dachan. The sequence continues at coordinate 4,058,523 of RRZL01000080.1, read as the reverse complement.
GTTGAGTGGAAGGGCAGCGTGCACGGGTGGGTGAGAGCGCCTGATGTGTTCTCCCATGGATGTGGCGCTGATGCACAGCGAGGACATCCTGGCCAGCAGTCGACAATGTCTGAACGGCTCTGGAACTTGCACTGCCCATGTGCCGCAGGTCAAGGAGGTGGCGCTGATGCACAGCGAGGGCATCCTGGCGGGGGAAATGAAGCACGGCCCGCTGGCCCTGGTAGACGAGTCGATGCCCATCCTGGGTGGGTGCTGGTTTTGAATGGATGGGTGCATGTCCTGGGTGGCACGAGTCAAATTGCTGCTGCATTCATGCCCACCCTGGGTGGGTTGCTTATCGCGGGTGGCATGCGTCACAGTGCTGCTGTGTGTAGGCTGATTGTCATGCCCGCTGGGCTTGGCATGAGCCCATGCCCATCCTGGGTCGCTGCTGTTGGACGCGACTTGTTTGCTGCTGTGCTGTCCTGGCAACATGTGCAATGCGGGTCATGTGCCCGTTATGTCGCGCACAAGGCGCTGCTGGTCATGCAACGCGCCTGCTGTGCTGTGCCCTGCTGTGCCCGTGCAGTGGTTGCCACGCGTGATGCCATGCACAAGAAGATGCTGTCGGTGATTGAGCAGCTGCTGGCGCGCGGCGCAACCAAGCACCTGCTGGTGGTGAGTTCCCCCCATTAACCAAACCTGCTGGTGTTTTGCTGGTGAAAATCCTGCTCTGCTGCTTCTGATGCAAGCGATGATGCAGGGCGGTTGTGGCGAGCGTGTCAGGACGCGGATGCATGGCACATCTCCACTGCCCATCCCCTCTTGCCCTGGTGCCTCACTTCCCCACCCACCCACACACTCCCCACGCCCCGCCCGCCCAAACCAAAGCAGGTGTGCAATGAAGGCGACAAGGAGGTGGGAGGGTTGTGCGCCGACCACGGCTGCTCCCTCATCCGCGTGCCTCAGGTGCGGTGTCGGCCAGGGGCTGTGCTATTTCCGTGTGGCAACGTGGGCTTGCCAGCAATGGGAGGTTGTATGCAGTGCGCCGGGAGGCTTTGCTGCGTGGGTACAAGCCGGTGGTCTGGCCAGCCACTGCAGCTGCACCCTGCCCCACCCTCCACCCCTGCGGCTCCTCTTTTGCGCGTGTGCGAGTGCACTGCCCCCCACAGGTGGCGGACTGACTCAAATATCAAAAAATAAACATAAAACATTGCTTCATATACTGAATGAATGCCCCCGCAGGTGGTGGACTGCCTGGCCCCGGTGGTCAACATTGTGCCGCTGCAGCTGCTGGCCTACCACCTGACGGTGCTGCGCGGCTACAACGTTGACCAGCCCCGCAACCTGGCCAAGAGTGTGACGGTGCTGGAGGAAAGCTAGGCACGCCCAAAGCTTGGGAGCCCTGGCCAGCAGCCAGCCAGCTGTTGAGGTTGGGTTGAGCAGCAGCCCGGCAGCGAGGCAGTAGACGGTCCGCCACCAGGGCGTGCTCGCCTCAGCCAGGACGGCCGGGTGGAAACAGAGGCAGCCGGCAGGGCAGCCCAGCCAGCGCACCCGGCCTGGGCTAACGTGAGAATCGCTGTGGCAGGGACAGCTGCACTCCAGCAGGGCCGGCTGGGCAGCTGGACAGCTGGCAAGGACTGGCATCCAGGTGTCGACCCACATCAGCCCCCTTGGTCAATGATTGTCCGGTTTCTATTCTCTGTGCTTTGTTCTCGCACGGTCTGTGACGGGCCTGCTGCTGGGCAGGTTGTATATTTAATCCCCCACCAGGATTGCGGCGCCTCCGTTCAAAATCACACAGGATCAGCCCAGGCCGCGCCAGCTTCCGCCCCTGTCCTGGATGCATCAGGTTGGCTTATTTGGCACAGGCAGCACCACCCCTGCCCGTTCGCCAGCCAAACTGACAGTGACAGGCAGCAGGAAAGGCAGGGGGAATGGGGGTTCACATTTGAAGAATTGAAACTTGAACCGAGTGCGAGGCCCGGCGCAGCGCGTCAGCCTCTCATGGGCCTTTCAACCCCGCCCCGCCCCTGAGCCCCGCCGTGGCTAGCGAGCTGCTAGTGGGTTAGGCTGTAGTCAGGAGCCCCTCAGCAGCGTAGGTAGGCGAGCAAGTCCCACCCAGCCCTTGTTGCCCCCAAGACTTTAGGCGGGAAGAGCCTCCAGCAGCTCGTCAGCCCCGGCGGCAATCCACAGACCCCACCTACAAACCATGGACGCCATTCGGAGTGCCTGAGCGGCGCCTCACGGCCCGGGGCTTGCAAGCGAGCCGGGCGAGCCCTCCAGGGGCGTAGCGGTGAGCCTGCAAGCCTGATCGTCAATCACACGGTCTCGATGGTTTGAATTGCAGCGGAATCAGCTTGCAAGCCGGGCCCCAGCGGGCCAGGCCCGCCCACTGTGCCGCACCGTGTCGCCCCTGCGCACTAGGGGGCCGATCGCACTGCGCTCACCCTTGTCTCGCACCCGCATCGCAGGTCCCGGCGCCCTTTGGAGGCCTGGGGCTCGCGGCGCGACCCGCCGCCACTCAATTTTGCAAGTTCGAGCATACACTGCCCAGGATATGGCGCTCAACCTGGAGCAGGGGGGCCTGTCCTACCACCCCTTCGCGCTGCACGGCGGCCTGGATGCGCCCGCACTGGTGCCCCAGCAGGCCGCCCGCCCGCCCGCGGCTGCGGCAGCCAAGCAGCGCCCACCGCTGCCCGTCCCCCCGATGGCCGCACAGCACAGGCCGCCGACAGCCAACAGCTGCCTGACGCACAGCCTGCAGGCCGGCCGGCATGCGGCAGCAGCGACCGGAGCGGCAGGCAGCGCGTCACAGCCCATGACAGCATGCGCGCCACAAGCCGCCTCGCTCCCCGCCCCGCCCCTGGCACCCTCACTGGGCTTCCCCTTCCCGCCGCAGCAGGCCGCACTGCCGCCCGCTGCACTGTATGCCAGCAGCTGGCACGCAGCGGTGTACGCCCAGCAGCAGCAGCAGCAGGCGGCAGCTTACAGCATGGCAGCTGGCATGGTGGCGGGCGGCGCGGTGGGGGCGGCCTGCCATGCCAGCATGCTTGCGCAGGGCGGGCACACTGGCCCGGTGGCAGCCGGCTGGCCCACCCTGCAGCCCCACGCCGGCCCGTACGGCATGTTCCCAGGTCAGGCCGCGCAGGCGCAGGCGGCGCTNCGTGCGGCGCCGCACGCGGCGGCGGCCCATCGCCCGGCGCAGCCTGCTGGATCTGTTTGATGCGGCTGCAGCCAGCGAGGAGGCATCCGTGTATGATAGCATGGACGACTCCGACAGTGAGCGGATGTTGCGGGGCGGCAGTTGTGGGCCGGGTGGGCCAGCGCGGCAGGTGTTGCATTGTTGCACTGTTGCATTCCCGACGGGGTGGCACACCCCGGCCGCCCTCCCTCTTGCCCCCTTGCCCTGCCTCTGTTCCTTTCCCCCACCTTAAGCCCCATGCCTGCCGACCAGTTGTGCCCTGCCCTGTGCCCTCCCGCCGCCACCCCTGCAGGCGAGTGTGACATCATGCAGCTGTGCAGCCAGGAGTCGGCCGCATCCTCTATGATGCCCTTCCCCTCCTCCCACCCCGCGGCACGCACACCTGCCCCACACACCCCCTTCTCTCAAGAACAGTCCTCCCAGGCCAGTCTCACGCCACCCGCTGCCCAGGGCTCCAGCCGGGAAGGCGGCCGCAGCAGCAGCCCCAGCCCGGCCGACACCCCCAGCACGCCGCAGGCAGGCGCAGCAGAAGACCACATGCTGTCGCTGCAGCACCTGCTCATGTCGGAACGCGCCCGCACCCTATCCGCCCTGGAGGTCAAGGCCATTGTGTTCAAGGTATGGGGGGATGGGCGGGGTGTGCTGGTGGAGTTGTGCGGGAGTTGGGCGCAGCAGCAACGACCTAGGGGCAGGGGGGTGGCAGCGGGACGGGCCCGCCCCTGCTGCTAAGCTGCACCTGCTCACTGCCTGACCATGGTTCCCCTGGCAACAACTGGCTTTCGTCACCTCACAATCGCCCTTGGCCGCTAACCCACCCCCTTACCGACTGCCAGGTGGCTGCTGACTTGGCGTCCCTGCACGATGCGGGCGTGCTGCACCGCCACGTCACCATTGCCTCAGTGGCCCTGTCCCGCACCGGCAACCTAGCCACAGCACGCCTCATGGGCCACCCTTACAATGTGGACGCCGGCCAGACGTGAGGGCTTGGTCTGGGGTGGGGCAGCGTGGTGGTTTGGAAAGTCAGGACAGCCTAAGGGCCAAGTGCACGCCGCTCATGCATGCACTGTGTGATGGTCCTCCACCACCACCACGCCCACTACCACCATGCCCATTGTTCAATGTCAACCCAGGCCAGTGCCACAGCGCGCAATGCCACCCTCCGCCCACCTCCAACCAGCCAACTGCTGCGCCCTCCTGCCACCCATCCCCGCCCAACAGTGCTGCACGCCCCACCACTTGCTCCCTTCATCCTGCAGGTGGCGCTACATGGGCAGCAAATAAGGCGGGGGCGTCCGCTTGCCCTGCACCCTGGTCCTTCTCTTGTCTCAGCTCGTTTGTCCCACCCCATGCCCACACCCTTGCAGGCGGCGGTACACAGGCGGCAAGAAGGCGGGGGTGGACGCCTACCTAGCGCCTGAGCTGGCGCGCTGCCCCGCCGACTGCGTGGCTTACACCCCCGCAGGCACGTGCAGCTAGCTGCAGCTCGAGTGCGCAGCCTGCCTGGGATATAAGGCCCGCAGGACCCTACGCCGACATGACCTGGCTGCCCATGGCCACATGTACATCTGAGCAGCCCGTCCCACCAGCGCCTCAGCTCAGCCTCCTCGCTTCCCTGCACACCCGCCTGCTGCCCTAACCCCTGTCCTCCCCAACCCCCCTGTCCCCCGCAGCTGACATGTGGTCCCTGGGCGTGGTGCTCTTTGTGCTGCTGAGCGGCAGCCACGTGCCGTTTGGCAACCGGGGCCTCTGCTGGACCACCGTCCCCAACATGCCGGGCCTGAAGGAGAGCGTGGACAAGCTGCAAAAGTGGCTGGAGGTGCGGCTTGGGAACCCACTCTCGCATCAGGGCACGGGGCAGCTGCCAGAAATGGAATCAGAGCTCAAGTGGGGCGCCCACCAACCTTGTGCTGCCAGCTGCGCACCTCCCTGAGGCGAGGCTGCCCCCTAAGCCTAAGCCTCGCTCCCCTTGCCTCCCTGCCCCTCCACCTTTCTGCCCCTCCCCCTCCCCTCCCCTTCGCAGGAGCACCTGGCCTGCAAGGTGCAAGTGATCAACCAGCTGAAGGCTAACCAGGAGAAGGGCAAGGCGCCCCTGGGGGAGGGGCCGGTGAGCCTTGTCGGTCAGCGTTGACCTCTTGGTACTCCACGTGGCCCTTCTCCGGTGCCTCCCTGGCTTGGGGTTGCTCACGGCATGCCCTGTGGCACCATCATCATCATCATTGCTCCGCCTGGCTTGCAAGCTGCGCCGCCCGGCTCACAACTCGCATGCTTTCACTGCCAAAACATCCTGGCTAATGCATGATACCATCCCGCTCTCGCACACATCCCGCTCACACACATGTGACCGTCCCGCTCTCGCACACGTCCCGCAGAAGATGCGTGTGGTGGGTGTGGACGATTGTGCCGGCGACCTGCTGATGCGCCTGCTGGCTGCCGACCCAGCGGCCCGCCCCTCCGCCTGCCAGGTGCGCTGCGATGTGGCGCCTTGCGTGCTGGCACTGCGCACTGGCTAGGGGCAGTCTCCTAGCCTTGCAAGCCGCCCCACCCAAACTCGCTGCGCACCCTTGCCAGCCACAGCTCAGCGTGTTCCCACCCTTGCCCTCTCCCCGCCGCCTCCTCCCGTCCTCTGCAGGTGCTGAGCCACCCGTGGCTTGCCGAGGTGGAGGGCTTGGTTTCGGGAGCCAGCAAGGCGCCCGCCGCCCCGCCCGCCGCCCGCCTGCAGCAGGGCCGCCCCCCTTTCCCTGAGGAGCTTGCAGCTGCTGGCATGAGCCCTGGCTTCGAGGCACAGCTGCGCCGGACCGCCTCTGACCTGGCCCACCTTGGGTTCAGCCCCGCCACTCCCAGCGAGGATGTGGCTCCCCCGCTGCCGCCGCTGCACCGGTGAGCGCACCTGCCTGGCACGCCTGCCGTCTGCCCGCGCCTGTGCAGCCCATCCTGGGTTAACTGCACGTTGACCACCCATGCCTGGCCACCACGAGCGCTTGCCACCGGCCCCTTCCGATCCTTCCCACGCCCCCTGCCTTGCCAGCAAAACCAACGACCTGTCTGCAGGCGGTCTCACCCTGGACACTTGGCATACACTGCCTTACAACTTTTGCTCCCGCTCTCCCCCTGTTCCCTGTCCAGGGGGGCCAGCGACCTCTCCGCCACCTCCACTGACTGCCACTTTGAGTTTGGTTCAGCCGGCCCCAGCTGCGACAACTCCGCCCACGCCTCATGCGCCGACCTGACAGAGGCCTTTGCAGCGGCGGCACCGGGCATCAGCGTGCACAGCGGCCGCGCGGCCGCCGCTCCGCAGCAGGCGCAGCAGGCGG
>RRZL01000080.1:4038328-4049667 GCA_006782975.1 Chlorella sp. Dachan | reverse complement strand
CACTCCCTTTTTTCTCTCGTGCGCAGTATGTAAGACGCAGGCAATAGAGACACACACAGCAGGCGGGTGGGCGGGAGTGCTTGGGTGATACCTCAGCAAACAGACCAACTGGCGCTGTCTGCAGCCGCACAGCCGACCCTGTCGCCGCTGCCACCAGCTGCCACCAGCTGCCTCGCGCTGCAAGCTGATTCCCCAGCCGGCGCGCGCCGCTCCCAAGCAAACTCTGCCAGCTGCCCCACTCAGGCGGCCGCCTCGAAAAACAGGGCATCGTTGACCAGCAGGCGCAGCTTGCTCTCAAAGGCGTGGGCGTCCAGGTCAGCTTGGCCCAGCGTGCCCAGCAGGCCGGCCCGCTCGCTGGGGCCCAGGCCCGGCAGCCGGCTGTCGATGACGCGGGGCAGCAGGGCCTGCAGGAGGAAATACACGCGGGCAAGTTCAGCATGGCTTCCATCAGCAGCAGCGGTTGGAAGTGGAGTTGGAAAGGGCATGGAGGTGGCAACGGCCGCTGCACACGCCACGCGCCATCTGCCACAGCTGGAGATCTGCGACAGCTTACAGTGCGTTGTGAAACTCAAGGCGGCCCAATTATACAACCTCCAAGCCCTCACCAGCAAACGCCACCTGCCCTCACCAGCAAAAAGTCAGTCCAGTTTGCGGCCGCCAGAGCAAACAGTGAGTCTGACAAGTCGTCCTGAGCTGCGTTGTACAGCCGGCTGAGCAGCATGGCCAGCAGGGCTTCGGCCAGGGGCGCCCAGGCGGGGCGGAACAGGGGCAGGCTGTACAGCTTGGTGGCCACCTGCGGCGCGGGGAGACAGCAGTGGCTTGACGGCAGGGTTGGCCGGGGAAATGTAACCAGCAGCGGGTGTAGAGTGTAGCGGGTGGGAACAGGGTAGGGTGTACAGTCTGGTGGCACCTGCGGTAGGTAGCACGATGGATGGAGGTGGGGGTGGGATCAAGCGGCGGACAGCGGTTGGGGGAGCGTGGCTGTTGTTGCCAATGCTTGCTTCACCGCTAATGGTGCAAAGGCATCCACCACTGATGTGCACTCACATGCAGCGTGTGCGGCTCCTCTAGCACAGGCCATACCCAACAGCTTGAAGAACGCCAACCAACAACACGTTGCACAGCCCCTACAGCTTGAAGAACGCCAACCAACAAGGCCATTAAGCACAGCCCCAGCTGCTCATCAACACTTGCCTGCAGCTCATAGAGCTCCTCCAGCACGAGCCACCCCCCAAGCACACAGCCAACAGGACGTTGCACAGCCCCAGCTGCTCATTTAAACCTTGCCTGCAGCTCATACAGCTCCTCCAGAACGAGCCGCACATCCGCCGCCGCAAGCACCGGCTGCATGGCGGCGGCAGCACCAAAGAACTGCACCAGAAGGTGCAGAACCTGAGTGATGGCAGCTGCCCCCTCGCCCCATCCTGCCTGCTGCTGGCCGCCGGCGCTCGCCGCTGCCGCATGCTGCTGCAGGCTGGCTGCAAGCAGGTGTGCCGCCCCGCTTGCTGCTGCGCCGGAAGCTGCTGCCGCCGCCGCTGCATCGGCATCCATTGCAGGCTTGGCGCCAGCACCCGCCAGGGCCTGCCACTTGTACCGCAGCGCAGACAGCAGGCCAGCCAGTGCAGCCGCACGAACATGCGCCAGGTCAGCATCAACCGCCGCGGCGGCTGCCTGGTGAGAGGATGCGCGCTCATAGACGCCAACCATGTGCCGCAGCGCCGGCTGCAGCAGGCCGCGGTGCTTGTGGGCCCCGCCCTGGCTCAGCACCAGGCTGAGCAGGCGCGTCATCAGCAGGTCGCTTTCAAAAGTAGGGTCCCCGCCTGCACACGAAAAATATGGGCACACATACGGATTGAGGTGGCGCCCGGCTGAGCAGGCGGGTCGGAGCAGGTTGCGCCCAAAGTTGGATCGCCGCGTGGGCATGGATGGGGGAGAGCAGGGTGAACCGCAGGTGTCTGGGTTGGGTCACCGCAGGCCAATAATACTCCATGCAGCAGAGCGGCGTGGTTGGGACGAGCAGAGAAGCGACGCACCCACCAGCCCCTGACCCACCAAACCACGGCCCACCTGCCGCCGCAAAGGCCTGGACCAGGGCGCCCAGCAGCTGCTCGACTGTCTCGCCGCCCAGCTCAGTTGGCAGCACCTCGAGCGAACATGTGACCAGGCGCAGAAGCGCGGCCGCCGCCTTGCTATGGCCGCTGATGCGGTGTGCGCGCATGAGTTCCACGACGGCCGGCAGGGCTGGCGACACCAGGCTGGCCGCCACAAGGCTGCGCAGCGGCTTGGGGCTGCCGGCGTAGCTCTGCACCACCGTGGTCGCCAGCACCGCCGCCTGCTGCACCACGCCTGCTGGGGCGGCAGCTGGGGCAGCCGCGGCAGCCTGCAGCAGCTGGACCAGCGGTGCCGCCACGCTGCCAAAGGCTGCCGACCGAGCTGCGGCATCAAACTGGGCAGCCGGCTGGGTTGGCCAGCTACGCAGGGAGAGGTCGGAGAGGCTGAGCCCCAGGGCCCGGCTGGCACGAAGCAGCAGCAGGGCTGGGTTGGACAGGGCGGCGTGGTAAGCAAGCAGCAGGGCCTGTGGGTGCAGGGGGGCAGGGATGTAGGGCAGTGGCGGGAGCAGCGCTGAACAACTGAGACATCTCCACATATACCCAGCACGCCTGCACAGTGCATACCACTTCCAGGCACGCCCCAGCAAAGCCAGCACATCATTGCCCGCCCCACCGACCTGCGCCTGCTCCGACGACCACAGCGCGCCCAGCAGGGCGGGCGGCGGCTTGAGCGCGCTGGACAGGGCAATGGAGCTCAGAGACACCAAGCTCTCGGCGCCCCACACCGCAGCACGATGCAGCAGCGGGCGCCAGCCAAGGTCCAGCGCTGGGGACACCAGGGCTTGCAGCAGGCCGGCGGCGGAGGACAGCACGCCCAGCACGAGCTCTTGAGCCACGGCTGCGGCGTCTGGGTCTGCTGTGCCGTGCACTAGTGCCATGACGAGTTGGGACAGGAAGGTGGCAGTAAGAGAGCCAAGGGCCTTGTGCAGCCGCCCGCCTGCCAACAGCATGGCGTGCAGGCCGGTGCCGGCGCCCGCTGCGGCATGGGCCGGTGTGCTGGGCTGGGCCGCCTGCTGCGCTGCGGTTGCCGCTGCCATGGCCTGTACTGAGCGCAGCCAGGCGGCAGCCAGCTGGCACAGGCCGCAAACGGTCTGCACCGCGTGAGCACCGCAGATGGCGCCTGCCGTCTGGCCGTCTGTCAGGGGTGCCGCTGGCTCAGCAGCGCCCCGGGTGGGGAACAGCGGCCCGCAGCGCATGAGCAGCCGCAGGCAGATGTCCATGGCTCGGAAGGCGGGCAGCTGATCATCCAAGCTGGGTGCTGCCGCTGGGCGCTGCCCAGCTGCCGCCGCTTGCTGCACGCGGGCCGCCGCTGCGTCGCAGGCTGCGGCAAAGCCGCCGCTGCAGGCCTGCAACTGCAGCAGCACTCGGGGCAGCAGCTCGGAGCTGAATGTGCCCATGGCTTGCGCCAGGAAGCTCTCAGCATGGCGCACGTACACATCCTGCTCAGAGTCGGCCTGCAACGCCCGGCTGCCGGCTGCCGCGCCTGCAGGCAGGGGCGGAATGGGGCGGGAACGCGGTCAGGCTCGCCAGCAACGCGGGCACCAGCCAAACCATGCTTGCAGCTGCGCAGGCAGAGCGGCGAACGGACGACCCAGGCGCGCCTGGCATTTGCACAGCAGCCGATCACCCCAGCACCTGGCACAAGCAGCTCATCTTCTTCATCCGCCTCCTCGTCTCCCGCAGCCGCATCCGCGCTTTGGCTCTCCCCCTCCATGCCGCCATCGCCGCCCGCCACAACCGACGCCAGCCAATCCTCCATAGCTGAGCCACTGCCGGGTGCGGCGGACAGAGCACCCACGTCAAAGGGTGGAGGGGAGGCCGCTGGCCCGCCCAACGAGAGGGTGGAGAGCACAAGGCCGGCGGCCGCGATGACCGGCTCTGCAAGGAGAGGCATCGAGCAGCCACTTAACTTCAAGATGGTTCAAGGACCAAAGCGCTGCCTGTCTTGCACACCTGGCGCTCCAGGACATCCCAATTGGGCCAACAGCCTCACGATCGCAACCGCCCCACCCGCGCACCCTTGTAGGCTGCCACTGCGGCCCTCATGCGCTCGGCAGCCGCCGGATCGTCCTCCGCCTCCCACGCCTGCTCCTCAAAGCCGCTGATGTAGCCCAGCACAGCGTGCCACACCTGCGTGGCAGTGGTTGTTGCAGCGCAAGCTCAGGCAGACCCGCTGCGGCGCAGCCATGCCATGTGCTCAGCACACGAGCTGCCACTGCATGCAGAACGGCCCGGCATTGATAGAGCAGCTTTGTGTGCATGCAACCCAGGAGCATGCCGACCTCCACTCACGCAAAACGGCCGCGCCAAGCCGTGCATGCAACCCTGGAATGTGCCCACCTCCAGGAACAGCAGCAGGTCGATTGGGCTGCGCCGCACAGTGGACAGGCGCGCCACAGCCGCCAGCAGGCCGCGCACTTGGGCCGCCAGCTGTGGCGTGGCCTCCGCGTTGCTGCGAGCAGGGCCATGCGGAGACGGTGCAGAAGGGTTGCAGGGAGCCAGACTGAGCGCCCAGCAGGCAGGGCTAGGGCCAGACATGCGTGCGGGCAAGGCTGGCCTGCTGCGCACGTGCATGAGTGCCGTGAGGCGCACGAGCTGCCCATGTTGAGCGGGCATGGCTCGCATGCAAGCTACACTCCCACCGCTGCCTGCTGCACCCACCTCAGCTGCGTGGTGAAGAGCTGGACCAGCAGGCGCACAAAAGCAGTGAGCAGCGGATCCTCCGGGTCAAGGCTGCCCCCCGCCTGCGCCCAGCGCTGCTGCACCAGGCCGCACGTCTCCTGTGGCATGTGGGCGGGTCGGTGGGTGCGTGTGAGCAGGTGTGCGGGCATGCTAACCGTACTGCAGGGCTCATTGCTGCAGGGCTACGCCGGGTGACGATGTGCGCTCACAATACGAGGTTGCCAATAGACACCCAGTAAAACTGCCCCACCACCCCACCTGCAGCTTGGGCAGCAGCACTTCCAGCATCTGCTGAGAGGCCTTCGCCCCTCCCAGGAACTTGGAGCACAGATCAGAGGTGCAGTCCAGCGCCGCTGCCGCCACTGCTGCCGCCGCCTCGTCGTTGCCGCTGCCGGGGGGTGCAAGCTGTGCCGCCGCCACAAACCCGAGCAGCAGCTCCGCAACCGCTGCGCTGCTCATGCCCTGCTGCTCCGGCAGGCGGTTGGCATCGGCCAGCGTGGCACGCAGACCCCTCAGCGCCTTGCCTGCCAGGGACAGCAGCCCGGCAGCGGCACCACCGCCGCTAGCCAGCGCCTGCGGCAGGCCGGCGCGCAGCTGCTGCAGGAGGGAGCACAGCGTGGCGGCAGCCAGCGGCTGCAGCTCGCGGTAACGCTGTTGGATGCTGGGCAAGGCTGCGGATGGCACCTGTCAGGGATCGGAGCAGGGCCAGAGGGCTGTTGGGTGTTACAGAAGGAGGGCATGTAGCAAGTGCAGGCGGTGGGTGGGGCAATTGGGCAGGGCCGCTCAACCGCAGTTGGACATGGCGGCGTTTGCCGCGGCTCAGCGGCCTACCTTGCCCTTGAGGCCCACGGACGTGGCCTGAGCCAGGGAGTGCAAGTGCTCCACTGCCGTGGCCAGTAGGTCCACTCCAGCCTCGCGGCGAGCCTCATCAGCCAGGCAGGCGCTGAGGTTGTGCAGAAACTGCGGCCAGGCATCGGCGCCATCCAGTGCCGCGGCATGCGCCAGCGCGGCCGCCAGCTTGGAGCGCTGGAAGTGGGGCGCTGCGGGGTCGATGGCCGCTTGCCACAGCCCAGCGCGCACCGCTGCCTGCTGCTCGGCCCCGAGGCGCGCCCAGCGCCGCGCGACAGCCGCCTCCCCCGCGGCGCAGGCGAAGAAGCGGGCGGCGGCATCGCCTGGGGCGGGCGGCGCCTGCAGCGCCTGCAGCGCCCAGGCCAGTGCCTCGGGTGATCGCTGCAGCTGCTGCAGCTCGGCCTCGGCCTGCGAGCGCCCCGGGTGAACGGGGTCGTGCGCAGCGGCCAGCAGCGCACCCAGCCGCTCCATCGTGGCGGGGAGATCACAATTGTAGCATGCCAGGACCGATCAGCATCGCTGGGCGGCTGGGCGCAGGCCAGATGGCCGCCCGCTGGGCGACGGCGGCGGCAGCTGATGCGCTCATGCTCCGGGCGGCTATACTGCCTGCTGCTGGTGCTTGGGGCGTGCCGAGGATACCTGCATCTTGCATGGAGATAGCATGACTTTCAGAAGGATGTGAATTGCGTGGCCAGCTCTCCACAGCTGCCAAGGCGGGTGGCGCTGCTGCTCGGACTGAGCGGCAGGCAGCACTCGCGATGGCGTCAGTGCCGGCGCACTAGTACGCAACTGTGTCCAGCAGCTGAAAGAGTGAAAGAAAGGCATTGGTAGCTCACGCAGCATGCAAACAAAGCTTGTCCTGCCTTTAATTGTGCAGGCCGCCCCCCGGCTGTCGCCGCCTGACGTGTGTGCGTGCGTGCGCCCAGCAGCAGGGGGGAGGACGCCATGGAAGTCGGCAAGGAAAGCAATGTGCAGAGAACCGGTCACATCGAATCACACAATTCTCTCTCAGATTGGCCGCAGAACAGCTGCCTCAAGAGGGGGCATTCCCAGCCTCTCATGCGCCCGCCCGCCTGGCGCCCGGCCGAGTTGCGGCAGCTGCGGGCAGCCCGGGCAGCGCAGTTATTCAGTGGCAGTTTTGAAGCGTCGGTGCTGCGTTGCACGGCGCCCCAGCCCCAGCAGAGGCCTGCAGTTCGAGTTGAAGCCGCAGGCGTCGCCCGCTGGGCTGGCGCCCCTTCCCTCGGCCCTCAAAAGCGGCACAATGGTGCGTCATTGGTCAATGGGGCAGCCGCGGGCCCCGCGGGGCTCCGCAACCCGCAAAACCAACAGCTTGCCCAGCTGCCGCCACCTGTCGGGCGCCTCCCGGGCCCCGCACGTGCCGCCGAAGGCCCTGGATCTGGCATGGATGCCCAGAAGGTCGCCGCGGGCCGGCGCCGCATCTGTCGCTGCCGCCGCCGCCCACCGTCACTGCCGCTGCCGCCGCGTGCACCCCACCTCCCGCAGGAGAACTATGAGAAGATAGAGAAGGTGGGGGAGGGAACCTATGGCAAGGTGTACAAGGCGCGCGACAAGAACACGGGGAAGCTGGTGGCGCTGAAGAAGACACGGCTGGAGGTGCGGGTCGCGGGGTGGCGCAGGCGGCTGCTCTGAGGGGCGATGCACGTGGGGCGATACCTGCTGGCTCCTGACTGGCACTCTACCCGGGTTCAATTACCACCATCTTGATCTGCTGCCGCGCACGTGCCCACCCGAATGCTGCGCAGATGGAGGAGGAGGGCGTGCCGTCCACCACGCTGCGCGAGATCTCGCTGCTGCAGATGCTGTCGGAGAGCAACCACATCGTCAAGTGAGCGCTGACGCCAAACAATTGGAGAGCCGCAGGCTGTTGCAGCTGCCCGCCACGCTGTTGCCTGGCTCATTGGCAGCCTGTCAGCACTTGGCACTCATGTGACAACGCCCCGCCGCAGGCTGCTGTGCGTGGAGCACCTGGAGGAGAACAACAAGCCCTGCCTGTACCTGGTGTTTGAGTACCTGAGCACCGACCTGAAGAAGTACATGGACCGCAACGGCAAGGGGCCCGCGCACCCGCTGCGCCCCGAGCTGGTCAAGGTGTGGGGGTGGGCAGCGGGTGGTGCATTGATCGGGTGGTGCACTGATCGCAGGGTGGATGTGGCTGCTGCCGTGTCTTGATGCTCCCCAGCCGCTGTGCAGCCCGTCACGTCCCCTTTCCTAAGTTTTCCGCCATGGCCCTCCCCTGCCTCCCCTGCAGAGCTTCATGTACCAGCTGCTGAAGGGCGTGGCACACATGCACAAGCACGGCGTGATGCACCGCGACCTCAAGCCGCAGAACCTGCTGGTGGACGACAGCACGGCGCACCCGCTGCTCAAGGTGGCCGACCTGGGCCTGGGCCGCCACTTCTCCATCCCAATCAAGGCCTACACGCACGAGGCAAGCAGGGGGGGGGGGGGGGGGCACTCGGGGCTGCCTGGTCATGCCGGGCGTGGCCGCCCTGGTCAGTTGGGGCGGTGCAGCAGTGTGCGAGCCCAGGTGCCCTGGCAGTCCTGTCCTGTCGCGGGGCTGCGTCGGCTCCCATTCCCTCCCTACTGTGCACTGACCCATTCACGTGACCCCCCTTCCTCGCCCGCAGATTGTGACGCTGTGGTACCGCGCGCCAGAGGTGCTGCTGGGCGCCACTCACTACGCACCCGCGGTGGACATCTGGAGCATTGGCTGCATCATGGCGGAGCTGGCGCGCAAGGTGGGGCAGGAGGCGGCGGCAGGTTGTGGCATGGGGATGCTAGGCAGCGGGAACAGGCGCGGCAGGTTGTGGCATGGGGGTGCTAGACAGCGGGAACAGGCGCGGCAGGAGGGTGCCTGGCTTGGTGCCGCTGCTGCATGAATACCAAGCAGCAACTGGCTCCACTTCCTCACCCATCCGCTCCTTGCGCCCCACTCCCCACCCGCGCAGCAAGCCATCTTCCCCGGAGACAGCGAGCTGCAGCAGCTGCTGCACATCTTCAAGCTGCTGGGCACGCCCAGCGAGGAGGTGTGGCCCGGCGTGACCAGGCTGCGCGACTGGCACGAGTTCCCGCAGTGGCACCCCCAGAACCTCGCGCAGGCATGTGGCTCCAGCGCTTGGTTGGGGGGTGCGCGAGTGCTGTGCGCTGTGTGCACGTGCTAGTCCTGATGCCTAGCTGGGCCGGTCTCTGGTCACATCATCACTCAGTTCTTACCGCGCCACCCTGCTCTTCTCACCGTGTCAGGTCTTCCCGCGGCTGTGCCCCGATGGCATCGACCTGCTGCAGCGCATGTTTGAGTACGACCCCGCCAAGCGCATCACGGTGGGTGCTGGGTGTGCTGCTGCTGGGTACGCTGCCCGGGGTGGCTGCCATGTTGGATCGGCGCATTTGGCACCAACCCCAGGCCGCTCCATGCCCACACTCACACCATGTACTCTACATGCCCCGCTAATGCTTCGCCTGCAGGCCAAGGATGCGATGCAGCACCCCTATTTCAACGACTTCCCGGAGCGCGACATCGGTGAGCGGTTGGGGGAATGCTTTGGCGCCTGACCTGCTTGGCAATGCCTGTCACACGAATTGTCCCTAACCTTGTGCATCGGCCCTGATGATCTGCAGTTGAGGCGCTGGAGAACCCCGCCCTGGCCGACCAGTGAACGGCAGCCAGCTCAAGGATGCTGTGCTGCAGGCCGCACCAGCACCTCTGGCGGCAACAATTTTGCAGGACGCTGCCGTCCAATTGAAGGGACAAGAGGAGAGTTTCTGCGGCACCTGGGCATGGCGGCAAACAGCACCCGCCAGCCCAACTAGCAGGTGCACTGTGACAAATCTGGCTGAAACACTGCCGGCACAGTGCACCCCCCATGTTAACTTATTGTCTATACCCATATTCCTTTGCTCCTCCACCTCCCCACCTCGTGGGCTCCCCGCCAGCCTGGCTGCTCTGCCCCTATGTAAAGACCTCGGGCTGCGGGTGCAGGAGAGGAATGGTGCAACATCCAGCATCCATCTCCGTGTGGTGGCACTGAGCAGGCAGTGTTTTACAGTAGAATGAATCAGATAGAGAAACAGATAGCGGGATCAGTACAGGGGGCGCCGCTCAAGTGTTCATGGTGGGCTTCCAGTGGTTGCTGCTGCTGGGCCAGTGGCTCACTTGCCGCTTGCCTCAAACTTGCCCCACGCCACCTTGAGCACGTCAAAGATCATGTCAGCGATGGCAACCTGTGGACAGGATTATCACAGGCCGGCGTTCAGTTGCAAGCTGTAAGATTGTGTGGGTCACAGCCCCACCTGCAAACAGGGCCGCTCCCCCTTGTGCTCCCCTCGCCCGGCCCCCGGTCACTTTCAAGTCCCTCTCGGCCGTGCACACCTGCTCCAGCGTGCCGCCCTTCTGCTTGACCTTGTCAGGGTGCACCACCAGGTTGGCCTTCATGTACACGCGCTTGACCTGCAGCAGGAGGGCGAGGGGCTGGCTCGCTGGGTGGAGCGCAGGCTATGCGGATCTGCGTTGCAAGCCCTGCACCCATCTCCTGCTGGCTGGGACCCTCGGCAGGTGCCTGGCACGTCCCCTGGCACCACAGCATGTCCCCAACGTGTCCCCAGGCACGAAAGCATGTCCCCAACATATCCCGTGGCACCCCCCGTTTCGGTGCACTGGGCCGCCTACCCCCTGCACCCCCTGACCCCTCCGCCCACCTTTGCGTTCTCCACCATGTCAGCCATGCTGGGCGGCGTCCAGCCGGAGCCCTCCCACAGCACCGTGTGCAGGCTGGCCAGCAGCGCGCGGATGTTGTCCTGCGCAGCGGGGCGGGGGCGGGGGCGTGAGGAAACAAATGGTCAGCAGTGGCGGTCAGGAGGCAGCTCAGCATCACACGCCTGGCACATGCCCTCCACATTGATCCCAGCCAGACCCGTCCCCCAGCCCGCCCCAAACCCCGCCCTAGCAGCACCCAGCACGACATGCGACTCGCCTTCTTGCCGGCGGCCCACGCATCAATCTTGGGCTTGAGCGTGGCGCGCAGCTCCACCTTGCCGCTCTTCTCCGCCTCCTCCGCTTCGTCGCGCGCCCGCTGCTCGGCCAGCTGCAGGGGGTGGCATGGGGGCGGGCACGGCAGGCGGGTGTTGGTGGGCAGCGATGTCAAGGTGTGTCAGGGCAAGGTGGCCACCGCCTCGCTGTGTCCAACCTCTGCCTCTGTGCTCAACCGCTCCTGGGTCGCGTACCAGCGCTGCACAGCAGGCCATCCACCAGCAGCCAGCCGACCCAGTCGGCCCTCCTGCACCCACCTGCTGCTGCATGCGTGCGTGCTTCTCCTGGATGCGGCGCAGGCGCAGCGCGCGCCGCTCCTCGGGCTCGTCGCCACCGCCCGCCGCCAGCTCCGCCTGCGGGCAAGGATGATGGAGGCTCAGCAGTGCGGCGTTTCGACCGGTGCGTCCAAACCGGCTGCCTGAACCCCGCGCCAAGCGCCACAGATGCACCGACAACCGCGGCCGCCAACGTATCTGCAGCGAGTGCGACCCACAAAACATCACCCAAGCAAATGTACACCCAGACCCGCCTCACCTCGTACATGTCCTCAAACCCGCTGGTGTCCACCGCCGGCAGGTCAGCACCCAGGTCGATCATGCTGTCCAGCCCCGCCCCCCGGCTGCCGCTGGCGCGCGGCGCTGGGGCAGCGG
>RRZL01000080.1:3972414-4036928 GCA_006782975.1 Chlorella sp. Dachan | reverse complement strand
GGCGCAGGCCGTCTGCTAGCGGGCCTTCGCCCGCCAGGCTGCCGGGGCCGCGGCTGCGGGGCCGTGCAGCTGCAGCTGAGGGGCCGGACGCCTGCGCTTCAGATGGCGAGTCTGGCAGGGGCTCCACATAGTCAAACACGCGATACCGCGGCTTGGCTGCTGCCGCCGAAGATGTGGGCCGCTCATAACCAAACTCGGCAGTGGCACTCGAGTGCCCGCTGAAGCTGTCGCCGCTGGCTGCTGCTGCAGGCCGACGGGCGGGGCGATCCGGCGACCCTGTGCCAGAAGGTGCTGCTGCTGCTGCTGCTGCTGCTGCTGCTGCTGCTGCTGGTGCTGCTGCCGCTGCCGCTGCTGCTGGTGCCGCAGGGGGCGCAAACACCTCGTGGTCGTCCGACCCTAGGAAGTCGCCAAAGTCATGGCTGGCTCCCGCATCTGCTGCTGCCTGTTGCGCCTGCTGCTGGGGCTTTGGTGCCGGCGCAGCAAAGGCCGCCAGGAAGCTGTCATCAATGTCGGCCACTGGCGCGGCAGCCGAGCTGCTGGCTGGCGGCGGCGGCGGCCCGCCAAACATTGCAAAGGGGTCCTCATCCGCCGCAGGCGGCAGCCCCGACACCGCCGGCAGCTGCACGGCTGCTGGTTCTGCTGCCTGCGGCGCTGCGGGTGGGGCTGCTGACTGCGGTGCTGCTGCTGCATCTGCTGCCGGTGCGGCGGCGGAAGCCTGGCGCATCGAGGCGCCCCCTTTGGAGGCGCTGCCTGGCAGGCCGCTCAGCAGGTCGTCAAATGCTCCAGCAGCTGCCATGGTGCCAGGGAAACAGCTGCGTAAGCAGTACAACTAGTGGCTGTTGCGCCATGCGAGAAGGCACGAGCAAGCATCTGGAAGCGTGGGGACCGAGCAGACGACGCGGACAAGGGACTGCGCACCTGTGCGCCCAGCGGAAGGCTGCACCGCCATGTTGCTCAGGCTGCTGCTGGAGGCTGAGGCCGACGGCGCCCTGCAAGCGGCGGTCAGCAAGGCCAGGCATCGAGGTGAGTCGGGCGGGTGAAAAGACAGCACAGGGAGGCGGCGGGACAGGCGGCGGCAGCGGCGGCGGCGCCCCTCCCTCACCGCTGCTGCGCCAGGGCGGGGCTGGACCTCGACTTGGACATGGCCGCCTCCAGGTCATCCAGCCCCTGGGCGGGGGCGTGCGGCAGCGCCGCGGAACTGCCGTTGCGGGGCGGGCTCGCAGCCGCTGCGCGGCTGCCGCTGCTGGCCTGCAGTGCGGTGGCATGCTGCGGCTTGGACTGCGCCTTGAGGTCAGCAAGGCTCTTCTTGCGGAAGCCCGGCAGGTCGCTTAGCAGCGAGTCCAGGCCCTCCATTGCACCGGTGATCCGCTTGCAAGGTGCAGATCTGGAGTACTGAAGGTTGCCAGGCCCGCCAAAAGCCCTGATCGCCTGCATTGGGTCCACGCGGCAGAAGGTCTCCTCTGCAAGTCCTATCGCAGCCAGTTCAACCCGCATTCCCCCCGAATTGCGCACCAGCCCCTGGGAGCAGGCAAAAAAGCCATGCTCTGCGCCCTGTCCCTTTCCCGCAGCGCCCTGCCAGTCGGCCGCTCCCAGCTGCTCAACTCGCGCCTGAGGCACACCGCAGCTGCTAGCCCGGCGGGCAAGAGGCCAGGTCGGTGGGAGGGTCGGGTGTGCCCGCCGCCGCCGCTGCCGCCGCCGCCGCCGCCTGCAGGTGGGACGGCTGCGGCTGCCTGGGCTGGCGCTGGCCGACTGCGCTCACGCCCACACCCTTGCCGCCTGCAGCCACTGTCCGCCCCGCACGGCCGGGCGCACGTGCCATGGGCGCCGCCGCTTCCAGCGAGGCGGACTTCACCGCCATGGTGAGGCGCCTTATGAGCCACCGTGCATTTCGTGTTCTCCCGGCACGTTGCAGTGGCCTTGAGCAGCGCATCTGAACTGCTCCCCAGCTTTGCCGCTGTCCGCTCGACACAGCGCACTGACGCGTTGCCGCTGCACCTGGATGGGGGCCCGCACCACCTCTTCCGCCTTGTTGTGCCCCGCCTCCTGGCTGCTGAGACAGGGCAAGACCCCCTCTCATCCGTGCCCCGGCTGCTTGCGTCTGTTGCTCCGCAGGTGCAGCAGAAGAACGCGGAGAACCCGGTGATGGTGTACAGCAAGACGTACTGCCCCTGTGAGTGTGCGGCTGAGCCAGTTGGAGCCGGTTGCCAGCTGGCGCCGTGCTGGCTGCCGTGCTGCTGGCATGCCGTGCTGCTGATGCCATGCCACCGCCGCTGCCGCTGCCGCCACCCGCAGACTGCTCAGAGGTGAAGAGCCTGTTTGAGCGGCTGGGCGTGAACGCCAAGGTGAGTGTCCGGCTGATTGGGGGCTGCGCTGCCGAGGGATGTGGCGCATCGGTGCGCCTTCCTGGCAGCCCTGTGCTTTCATGAGCCGAGCTGTACCTCTGGTTTGCTGCTTGCGCCGCTGCAGGTGGTGGAGCCGACGCCACAAGTCCTGTTGCAAACCGCTCACTGATTGCTGCTTCCTGCCCACTCCAGGTGGTTGAGCTGGATGAGCTGGCAGACGGCAGCAAGGTGCAGGAGGCGCTGGCAACCGTGACGGGGCGGCGCACCGTGCCGCAGGTGGGCCGCAGCGGGGCAGCGGGCGTCTTGCCACCCACACATGCTGCACAGTCGCTATTGTGTTTGCCGTCAGGCAGCCTGCCGGTGGCCAGCCGCTGAAGCACAACACTTCCCGCAGCGGTTGCCGCAGGCCAAACGTGCTGTGCTGCTGCCCGGTCGCCTCGCAACTGTTTGTGGCGGCAACCGCGTGGGCGGCTTGACCGTAGGTCTGCTTGCACATGCACCTGATTGTCCTCCTCGCTCGCTTCCATCCATAAACCGCAGGTGTTTGTGGGCGGCAACCACGTGGGCGGCTGCGACGACACCGTGGCTGCCTACAACTCCGGAAAGCTGAAGTCGTTGCTGGAGGCGGCCGGCATCCAGGCCAAGCTCTGAGTGGTGCACACGGCTGAGCGGCGCAGCCACTGAGCAGAACCGAGCAGCCAGCATGCAGCCGACCCTGGTGTGGCGGAACTTTGTTCCGCTTGCTCTCCCGTCCAGGATGCCAGCACCAAAGCAGCAGCAGCAACAAACTCAATCATATTTGACCGAATCCTTTGTTAGCCAGGTAACGCCCTTCCAACTCGGGTTACACAGCAAAGCTACAGGTGTTGAGGCACTGGGCACCTGCAAAATAATGCAACGAGTCGCGTGCGGGCGCTATATGACATCCTTTCGCCGCGTGAGGAAGTCGGGGTCTCTCCGCAGCCGGTCCATCGTTTTCTGCGGCAAGTAGCAGCATCACAAAGGCGGGGGTGCATGGTGAGCGCTCAGCAGCCAGCGCCCACACAACCCACAGCTGCACGTATAAATGCAGCGAAGTCTGGGATTCGGAATGCAATACAGCAGTGGTCAGCCTCGCACCCGCCAGGAACCACTGGTCCAGCAGCTGATCGCCACCCAGCACAGTTGCAGCTTTGCCAAACCGTCAATTAATCACTGGACCCCGCAGTTTCAGCTCACCTGGAACCACTGGTCCAGCAGCTTGTCGCCGCCCAGCGCCTGCACCGCGCCAAAGCTTTGCATGAACGCAAACAGGTTGTATGCCACGGCCTTCACAAAGTCCTGCGGCCGACGTTGGGAGAAGCACAACATTGGAATAAGCACACGAGAGCAGGCGGCTTGCCTTTGCACGCCAAAACTCTGCAGGTTGCTCGCAGCGGGCTTCCAAACTGTGCAACAGGCAGCCTGCGGGCGCCTGCGGTGCCTGGCTGCGGCCTGTCGTGCTTGTCACAAGCAGACCCTAGTTGCGCTGCGCCACTTGCCCCTCACCTCTTTGGCCCCCAGCTTGCTGCCCTCCTTCTGTGCCAGCTCAGCCAGCGGCTCCACGCTCACCCCAACCTGCGGTTGGTGGAACAATGGGCCAGGCGGGCATGGGTGTTGACACCCCAGCCAACAGCAGCCCTCGAATGCTGTTCGGCATGGAACAACGCCCACATGGTCTACAGCCCTCACATCGTCCATCCCTCTGCATGACCCGCCCCCACTTTGTCGTAACACGCCACTGATGCTGCATGCCTGGCTCGCTGCCCAAGTGGCTCCCACCTGCAAAACCTCACCTGTGCAAACCCGGGTGGCAGGGCCGCCAGCCCAGCCAGCTGCTGCTGCGTGCTGGCATCTGGCTCCGGCCAGCTGAGTGGCAGCACATCTGAGGGGTGGCTGTTGGACACGTATCCTCGATAGCTCCAGTCCGCGCCGCCGATGCTAACATACAGCGCTGCAGGCGAGAGGTGAGCAACAGGCGTTAACATGCCTTCAACAGGAGGACAGCGGTGCCTAGATGTAGCCGCACTGGGGCTGCCAAACACAGCCAGGCATGCAACACAGGCGGGCACGCAGCAGCGGGATGGTGCAAGCAGCTGCAAGTTATGCGCCATGCTGTCCTCAGCTGCCCCATGCTGGCTGCGCACCTAGGCCCATGTCGGGCGGCAGCGGGTTGGGCTGCGTGAGGAAGACCGCCACCTCTTGCAGCTGGTGGTAATCGGGAGCCACGGTGCTGGTGGTGTCTAGGACCTGCAATGCAGTCGCGCAGTGCAGAGCTAAAGCTGCCGGCGTCTCGATCACGTGGCGGGGCGATGCTTCCGGAGCGACGCGTTCACGCAGGATGGCCGCAGGCAAGGCTGGGGATGGCGTAACAGCTTGACAGCGCGGCCGGCACTCACCCAGTGTGTGGCATCTGCCTGTGTTAGTGAGGTGCCTGGAATGGCAATGCTCTTCCCGGTGAAGAAGAGCGCAAATGGCAGGGCCATGCCAAGGGGCAGCCGGCGGCGGCGGCGGCGGCAGTGCCTGCTCGGTGGAGCTGCAGCGACCTGCGCGCACGGCTTTGATCAGCACGGCTCGCTTTATAGCCGATAGTGAGGGCCGCTGGGCAACCCGGTCGCTCTGGGGGCTTCGCGGCTTTGGGGTGGCGCGTGGAGCGCACGGATAGCTGCACAGGAGCCACGTAATTATTTCTCCGAGCGTTAAGACTCGATGCACACGTGCGGAGTTGGCACGGCATCGGCGGCAGCAGGCGGCAGCGTGCGCCCCGCCGACTGCATGCGGCACATGCCGGCGTGCCGCTGCTTGCTGCTGCGTGCTCATCGTGCTCAACCTGAACCACTCCACCCCGTGCTTACAATGAGTCACCAGCTGGGTGCAATCCAGGAATATGCAGTGCATGCGGCCATCCCTCAGCGGCCATCAGGCGGGCACCTCAGGCAGGCAGCGGCTCGAGCCGCAGAATCTCCCGCTTGTTGCTCGCGCCGTCATCAATGACAGCCACCTGCTCGCAGGCGAAGCAGCCATCCTCGCGCACCAGCTTGGCAAAGGCTGCGGTGCCACCCCCCACTCCAAAGTAGTAGCTCTTGGCTGCCACAAGGGCCACTCCGGAGCCGGGCCGCAGGCACGCCTTGATGGCGCGGTACAGGCTGCACATCGCCTCGAGACTGTAGGGGGAGCGGAAAGCAAAGGGTGGTGTGGCTCATTGATAGGTTCGGGCCAGCAGCTGGTCCAGTGGCGCGCAACCGAACAGTGGCGCTCCTGCTGCCACTTCTAAAAGAGGTGTTCCATCCACCACGGCCATGACCATCCACTCGCTCCCACCGTGCGCCTCACCTGTAGATAGTCTCGGCAGTTAGCAGCAGGTCGTAGCTGTGCTGCAGGCCCCGCTCCTCCAGCAGCTTTGGGAGAGCATCCCAGCTGCCTGCGAAGTAGCGTACTGCTGCAACACTGTCCGTGCTGCTGGGCGCTGCTGCCGCTCCTGCTCCTACTCCTGCCGCTGCTGCTGCTGCTCCTGCTGCTGCACCTTGCGCCCCTGTATACGCTTGGCGGCGTGTGGCCCAGGCGCTGCGGTTGGCCGCCACGTTTTGCATGGTCAGCGTGGTCAGCACGCTGCGGTTGTAGTCCTGCACGGACATCAAACCAGGACGACAATTCGGTGCACAACGGCCGGGATGAATGATGAGCGCACAAACAAGGGATGCTCGCGTCCACTAGTCCCACCGCCGCACAGTCGGATGCTGGTGCCATGCCACCAAGCCGTGGCACCCCAACATGAGCTCAGCTGCATAGCCGCCGTCACCTGGAAGTGCACCTCTGCGCCCGCCCACAGTGCCACCAGCCCCGGCAGGCCATGGCCGCAGCCCTGCAACAGGCATATGCGTGGGTGCAAATGAGGGGTGGTGGCAGGCTGAGCTGGCGTGCAGCACCAGCAGCAACCAAGCAACCGGCAGGTGTGGAGCAGGCGGGGTAGGTGGGGATCAAGCAGGGTAGGTGGGGAGCAGGCCGCAGTCAGTGCGCCAGTGTGCAGTGTGCAGTGTGAGTGAGGGAGCTCACCAGTTCCATGACTCGGCTGCCCGGCCGCAGCTGCGCCGCCCACTGCTCCTGCTGCTCCTGCTGCTCCCCCTGCTCCTGCTCCGAAGCCTGCTGCTCTGCCTCCTGGCCGTCTGCCGCCCGCTGCCGCTCCAGCTGCAGCGCCACAAACTGGGCCAAGTCGAGGCCGCCCTCCCACGTCTTGAATCCGCCCTCGTACGAGCCCGCAATCAAGTCATTCTCCTCCACCCGCTCATCCGACAGGATGTTGGCGGCCTGGGCATTGCTGACCACGCCCTGCAGGCAGGGGGCACGGGCGCAGCGAGGGAGAGGTGGGTGACGTGGTAGGACGGGCGGCAGGGGAGGCAAGGCACAATCATGCAGGAGCACCATGGTGTTGCAGCTGCCGCCGGCTTGCCTTGATGAGCGACAGCTCGGACGAGATGGCCACCGTCTCCTGGGCACCAGTGGGCTTGCTCTGCAGCGAACGGCAAGAGGCAGCGGCTGAGGGATGCAGCAGGGGCGGCAGGCAAGCGTCGTCTGCGTGGCGGCGGCGGCGGCGGCAGGCGGCGCGGCGGCGTCGGGGCCATCAATTGCATGCCCACCATGCGCACCTCGTTGTCCAGCACCTCCTCTGCGCCGACGTGATCCACGACAGGCTCCTCCGGCCCGTCGCTGGGCGCTTGCGGGTCGGCCGCGGCCTTGGGGTCTGCAAAGCCAAACTTGAACATTGTAGTTTGCTGTTGATAGGGTGCATGCACCAATGGCGTATCACAGGAGGACAGTGGGCCTCATGCACTGTGCCGCCAGCCCGCCGGACAGCGGCAGCGGGGCGGCAGCAGCTTGCCGAGGCCCAATCCCCTCCGCTACGCATGCTGATCATTTCCTGTGCAGCGTCGGATCGATTATAGGTTGCTGCCAGCGGTCGCCCCTGCCTCTACTGAACGCGCGCTTGCCGGCTTGACTTCCTTGAGCCTGTCTGGCGGCCTCAGGCAGTCTCGCAGCCCACAGAAGCGATCTGGCCGCCATCAGGGCACAGCTGGCACCGCTGCGCCGCTCCACAGCACGCGGCGACTTGCCGCCGCCGAGCCACCGCCTCGGTTGCGTTGCGCAAGCCAGTGAGCTGCGGCCGCCATGTCGGTGCGCTTCACGCTGGTGGACCGCCAGCTTAAGCTGTTCAAGCACGGTCTGCAGGCGCTGCAAAAGATTGGCAGCGAGCTGCTGCTGGAGGCGCTGCCCGCGCGGGTGAGCCCACCACGTGGGTGCGGGTGCTGGGCGGCTGTGGCGTGCTCGTCTGCTGCCGGCATGGCTCAGGCTGCCACGGCACCCATTGTGCTGGCCACGATCCGTGTGCCCGTCCTTGTCACACACGTCGACACACTGCACTGCGCTCCTCCCCAACAGATCGTGCTGCGCACCATCAACTCCTCGCTGTCCGCCTACCTGTCGGTGCGCTGCATTTCAAATAGGCGTGTGCAGCGAGCAGCTGTGCTTGCATGCTGGTCAGCTGCCTGGGCTGTGCTGCTCATTGCCGGCGGCAGCCATGCGTGGCACGCACATTGGCATTGGCCGCACCCCACCTACGGTCAGCTGCCACGATGGCGCCATTTGTTGCCGGCGGCAGCATGGGCGCTGGCATTGGCCGCACCCCACCCTGCCCCGACCCTCGCAGGTGACCTACAACGCCGCCTTCTTCGATGCCTATGATGTGCTGGACTGCACCGTGGTGCAGGCGGGGCTACTTATGAAGGTGGGTGCTGGCTGGGGGGCGGACAAAGATTGCTGCCATCATCGCTGGTATCCAAGACTTTGTCGTGTTGCGTTGGGGTGCAAGAGGCATGTAAGAGTATGGCGGCCTGCGCACACCTGCCCCGCGCTGCCCGCTGATTCGCCGCCCCTCGCCATCGCCTCGGCCATGCCTCCGCGTCCCCCTGCCACCCCTGCCCCTGTGCAGCACGTGCTGTCGGTGTTCCGCACCCAGAGGGTGGACAAGATCCTGTTTGACCTGTCCACCACGGCTTGCAAGGCCACCATCACACTGCACTGCGAAAACGGTGGGCTGGCAACGAGCCCGCCGTGCAGGCGCCTGGCGCAGTCATGCATTGGGACAGCAGCGGGCCGCGTGTCTGGGTGCGCTGCTCCGCCTGCGGAATGCTCGCAGCACACGCAGCCCGTCGCCCATTGCTGATGAGCGTGCGCACCCCAATCAACCAATCAATCTTCTGCAGGTCTGACCAAGAGCTACAAGCTGCCCACCATGGACTCTGAGATCCTGCAGGCCACGGTGGACAAGCAGCAGTTTGCGGTGCGCGTCACCGCCGACACGAGCGCCTGGTCGCGCCTGCTGGGCAGGTGGGTGCAGCCTGAAGTGGCCTGCAGATGGCGGGTGGCGGCCTGGAGGTGTGGAGCTGCTGGGGGCCTTGCCATGCTCGCTGGGCAGGCGTTGCGCGAGCATAGGGGGAACCCATTAATGGTGTGATCCCGGGGGCCATCCTTGCGTTGCGCGAGCATGAGGGGAACCCATTGACGTGATCCCGGGGCCACCTGTTGTCCCCCTGCTGCAGCTTCCACAGCGGGCTGGAGGAGGTGACGCTGGTGGCGCTGCCCGACGGCGCACACCGCCCCGTGCACGTCAACTCCTTCATCGACCCCCAGAAGGGTGCGGGGCAGGGCAGCTGCGTTCGCTGGACACGTGTGCACGCGCCTTCTGGCAGTCGGCAGGCGCGGAGCTGGGCTGCTGCTCTGGCCATGCATTGCTGCCGCAGTCGGTACGCTTTTGCTCAGTAGGATCAGGTAGTGTGTGGCGTGAACGCCGCTCACCCACCATCAACCCCTGGCCGCAGGCCACGTGGACAAGAGCCTGTACACCTCGGTGCAGGTGGAGCCCAGCGAGACCTTTGTCTCCTACGTCAACTCGGCAGGTGGGCCGCAGATGCCGCCGCAGCTTGGGGGGGGGCGTGTCCAGCTGCCACACGCTGCGCGCCGGTGTTGGGAGCACGGCAGGCGCCTGCCTGTGATCCAGCTACTTCCGCGCCCCTTCTTTTTCCTCACATCCTCACTCACTCATGCAGATGAGGTTACGGACGTGACGATCAACCTGAAAGACTTCAAGGCCATGCTGGGGCTGTGCGAGAACCTGGGGGCGCAGGTAGTGCTGCTTGGTGTGCACGCCAGGCTAGGATGCAGTACTTGGCAGCGCTTCTGTGCCTGTGCGGGATCCTGGGGGGCCAGGTACTAGCGCCTCGTGATCGGCAGGTTGAGCGTGCTGGGTTGGAAAGCTGGAGGCCCTGCTCGGGCTCTGCCAGCGCCCAGCAGCGCAAGCCGTGTTTGCACCTATGCCGCGGGGGCCGAGCTGTGCAACGCATGTGCAGATACCAACCGTGCCTGTGTGCCCTCTTGTTATATCCCCCCCCCTACGTAGATCCGGCTGTGGTTTGACAGCCCCGGCAACCCGCTGGTTGCGGAACCGCACTTCCCGCACACCCAGGGCCAGGCAAGCAGCCATTTCTGGCAGGGCTGGGTTGGGCCTGCTTTCAAGGTCAGGCTGGGTCTGTTTCCAGGGCCAGCCATGCTGCTTCCACGCTGGGCTGAGTCGATGCTCAGTCTGACCGGGCTAATGGGCTGCTCATCATTGCTGTGAGCCCACTGCCGTTGGCAGCCTTGAAACTGTCCGCTTATGTTCGCAGGAAGTGGATTATGAGGCAGAGCTGATTCTGTCCACGCTGATGGAGAGCCATGCCGGCCCCGCAGCAGCAGAGGCAGCGGCCGCCGCCGCTCGGGGAGCAGCCGCAGCAGGGCCAGCCACCAATGGCGTGGGTGTGCACACGCCTGGCGGCGCAGGGGTGGAGTCGCCTATGGCGGATGGCGGCGGGCACAGCGGGGGCAGCGGGCGCAGCGGGGGTCGCAGCGGCGCGCTAGTCGGGGAGCTGGGGCTTTCCCCCGCGCCAGGGATCACAGGCAGGCGCTTCCCTGGGGCCACGGTGGCGCGGCCAGGGTCGGCGGGTGCACCAGGTGTGCTGATAGTGGACTGTGGGCACATGGCTGCTGACGGGCTGTGTTGACCATGTGGAGAGCCTGAGCTGCGTGGGCATGTGTGCTTGTTAGCTCCCCATGCGCATGCGCAATTTGCCATCCCCGTGTGCCTGCTTCGCAGGCCCCTCCCGCTTTGGGCAAGAAGCACAGCAGCAGCACTTTGCGGAGCAGCAGCCGGCGGCAGGACAGCACCCCGCCGAACAGCAGCAGCAGCAGCAGCAGCAGCCACGGCCTGCGCAGCGCCCTCGCCCCTCGGGCCTAGTAGACGACGGCTCGCTGTGGGCCCGCAGCGGCGACCAGCAGCAGCAGCAGCAGTCGCAGCTGAACCCACTGGGTGGGGATGCGGGGCCCATGCGGATGGAGCAGGATGAGGTTTCGTGGGAGGAGGAGGAAGCGCTGCCGCTCAGCCTGCCGCCGCCGGGTGCGCCCGCCTCCACACTGCCGCCGGGGGCCATCATGTGAGGGCCGGCCGCCTGGCTGGCTGCCTCACAGCACCACGTGCGGCAACAGATGGCTACATGCAAAACATACATGCATGCTTGAGATGGTGTGATGGCTTGTCAGGGGTGCCTGCATAGCTGGCTGCCCCCGGGTGCGCGCGTACAAGAGCGGCAGCCCACTTTCAAACAAACAAACAACGATGGTGAGCAGGAAACGTAAGGGGCGACAGGTGGCACAGGGGAATAATGCTAGGCACTTCAGCGGCGCTCCTCGCTATTTGTGTGTGCTCCATCTTCAGTGCTGATGTAGCCCGCCTCGGCCTGCGAGCTGCAACAACACTCGGTGCAAGGCGTGCCTTGCAGCTGCCACCGCTCTCAGATGCTCACAGGGGTCGGCACGATATGACGCAACATGGGGTGCACTGAGCGAACAAATGAACAAGGGATGACTGTCCAGCCCAGCAGCCAACGTGCGGGTTGCTGTGGTGCTGCTGATTATTCAGGAAGGTGCCGGGGGATCGGTGCAGGAGATAGAAAGCCGCATCTTTTGGGGTGCTGTTGGCTTGCGAGTGCAACAGGAAGCATGGTGTTGGAAACAGAGGGTGGTGGGCAGTGGGCAGCAGCAACCGTCGGACCAGGAAGACTGATGCGCGTGTAAAGACGGCGAGCCGGACGGGAAAGGAGTTGCGGCAAGCTGAGTAGGCACACAATTTTATAGTGAAGAAGGGAGGGAAACGAGGAGAGGGCAGACGGACTGGGCAGTTCAGAGCGTGCAAGCCGCGGCCGTGGACGACGGGCTGCGTCCCACGGCTGCTAAGCAGGCTGATTCACCACTTGATTTACGGAGTTCAGCTGCCCTTGGGGGCCGCCTTACACCGTGAGCACGGTGGTCAGCCGGAAGCTGGCCGGCAGCTTGGCGCTGTCCAGCGGCGTCACCACAAACCAGTAGGTTGTGTTGGCGGCAACTTTGACGTCCAGCTTGAACCCGACCTTGCCGGTGCCGCAGCCGGAGGCCATGCGGCTGCGAGGAGGGAGGCAGGTGCGGAGGGCCGCGGCAACTGTCACTCGCGATGCCTGTGCCTTGTTTGCGCCTTCACACTAGCCACGCTGTCTTTGCAAGCACGTCCCCCCTGCCATCATCCCCCGGGGCCAGCTTACGCAGTGCAGGTGAAGGGCCCCGCCGCCGGGTTGGTCAGGTTCTTGCTGCTGCGCACGCTGATGGCCACCGGATTGGTGCCGGTGGCATAGCAGGACGACAGGTTGAGCTTGGAGGTGGTTTTCCAGGCAGTACCGTTCTTCAGAGCGGCCCCGCTGAACCACCTGGGGCAGGGGAGGGGACACACATGCGGCAGGCGTTATGCGACCCGGCTTACAATGCACAGCCTTCAAGGCACCGCATTCAAGGCTGAGCATTCAAGGCGCCATTGGTTTTCGTCTCACTTGAATGCAATGTAGGGCCTGTTGTTGCTGCCGTCGTTGCACAGCGTGGTCGGCACGCCCGCGGGCAGGAAGGACTGCAGTAGCAACCACACAGGGCGGCCTATGTCTCAGAAAAGTGTGTCCCAGAATGCTCAGTCGGACAGCCTGCCCCCATTCCAGATGCACACTGTGGCACCCTGTCTGACGGCTGCGTGCCTGGCAGGTGTTGGTGCCATCATGTAGAAGCGCACCGCCCATGGCTGCCGAATTTGCACACCATTTCGGCAACGCGCAGGTATTGGTCAATGCCAGCTGGCCGGCTCACCTTGTATTCACCAGAAATCCAGGAGGTGCGGGTGTTGCCGCCGTAGCTGCATGCATGCAATGCAACGCTCTGATGTCAGGGCTTGTTGTGGTGCTGCACTCGTGGCAAGTAGCCTCATGCCATGCCATTCACACCAGCAAACCTTGGCTGCCACAAGCAATGCTTACGGATTGATCGGGATGGCAAGGCTGCAGGCAGAATGAGAAGGTGGGGTTGAGTGACCTCAGTTGTGGAACCTTGCTAGTTGCGGGCGCTGTTCCAGCGGTGGCAGGATGTGGCGCAAGACTGTGCCGCGGAAGCATGGTTCTGTATGCACATACATTAAACGCCCCGGGTTCTGTCCCTGACATTCACTCACGGTGTGACCCAGCGCCCGTTGGCGTTGCCCAGGACTGCACTGACGTTCAGGGTCAGCTTGGCTGCTGGTACGTTACTGAAGGGGTTAGAAACAATCAAGTAGCTGCAGGCAAGGATGGCACATAGTGTGTGGTGGTTAGGGGGTTGGGGTGCCCAGCCATTCCTCATCACACCAGCCATATCCGTCGAAACAGCTGCCACACAATGCAGGATGCGTGCCTCCCAGGATATGCGGCTCACAAACACAAACACAACCAACAGCTCGCTTCAACTCACTAGAACGTGTCGGCCACGGATTTGAACGTGTACTTAAATGCCTTGTCTGGGTAGGGGCAGTTGTACGCAGTGTAGCCGGTGCAGCCGTACGGGCCAGAGTTTGTGCTGGTTGCCGCTGAGCGGACCGAGATGGCGGGCACGCCGGTGTTTTGCAGCCGGCCGCAGGATGACACCGTGACCTGGGCGTTGTCGTAGGTCCGCGTGGCAAACCACCTGGAAAGTGGCAGGCAGCGTAGAACGGTGGGAGGCCTGTGCCTGCAAAACGCATCTGTGGCGAGACCGTGCCAACACTCCAACTGTTGCCCATAACACCATGCCGGCTTGCCGCAGCGACCCTCTATTACATATCCGCACCTGAACACGTACACATCCTGATAGTTGGCGTAGTCCCTGCACTTGCCGTCGGGGGCCCCTGTGGCCCAGTACTTTTGAATCACGCCGCTGGTGAAGGGCAGCGTGTTGTTCACAATGATGGGTGCGCTCCACTTGCCGCTGGGGGCTGCGATTGGCGCCGGTGGCGGCGCGGGCACAGTGGTGGTGAAGCAGGCGGGGAACTTGGCAGCCCGCTCCTGCACGTGCTGCTTCATGGTGGCGACAATGCGCCCCGGCCGCCGGCCGCCTGCAGGTGCAGGGAGCACAACACCCAGGGTGACAGCCAGCACACGGGACAGCTGAAAGCAGTGCGGTGTGCCAGTGCCAGAGCGAGATGGTCCAGTGCAGCTCTAGCCAGCGCTCACAAGGGTGGTTCAGTCCAAACGTCATCGCAATATCAGAGTCGTTGCCCCTGATCAGCTGGCAGTCTGCAGGGTGTTAGGTTGGGGCATGGAGTGCATGTTCGTCAGGCCCGGCAGCACACATGCTGTAACCTGGCGCACTCACACACGCACGCCGCAGTCGAAGAGCAGGAGGCAGCGCCAGGGCTGAGCGGCTTGCTACGGGTTGCAGCGGCAGCTGCGCACATGACATGAGGGTTCCAGAGCCGCCCAAATAGCCAGGAGTCGCGGTGCAGGTAGGCAGGATTCCAATCTTTGCCTGGGAGCTGCGTTTGACAGAACCGAGGGGTGACCGGGTCACACGAAAATGGTCTGCGGCTGAGCAAACACGTCAGCTGCAGCAGGCTAAGCACCCGCTCTGAAGCCCAGCGCACCAGCCCGCCTCGCTCGGGGCGCAGTCGTCGATGGTAGTGGGATCCGATGGCGTGACTTTGCCTGCGCAGCAGAGAGCGCATCCTCTACAATCGTCAACTAGGGGCATGTTGCAAAGGCAAGGGCGGGCACGAGCCCTGTCCTGTGCGCCAACAACCCACGTCAAGTGTGTGCCAACAGCACTCACAGTAGTCATGCGTGTGATACGCCCCAAACTGGTGCCTGCAGCAGGGCGGGTTTGGCACCAGAACGGCCGCTCTCAGGATGCTGTTGATGTGGGCGAATGGGCAGCGGTCCGGTTGCAGGCTGGCAGGGGCGAGGCTGGGGAGCAACTGGCGAGGCTCCGGTTGAGTGCCGCTGCAACCGCTGCCCTGTCCACCCAGCCCCGCCTGAGACCAGATCCACTCACCCCAACTCATGGAAAAAGCCAGTCATGTCCTTCGCACACGAGCGGGAGGGAGGGCAGTGCGGCAGGGGCAGCGTCAGTCCCAAGGAATACGCACCATGGGTGGCAGCACTACTGTTGTACCCCCCAAAAAGGGACACACAGGCACAGGCAAATCTGCGACACACTCGTCTTGCAGTCCAGTACGGGCACAGCCCGCAGCAGCGGCGAGCCAACTCATGCATGCCTGAGCAGCCCAGCAGCCCAGAGCCTGCCGGTCAAAGCAGCAGGCTCCGCATCTTGGGCCGCTCAGATGGCATGCCTGCAGCCCTGCTACTCACCCAGACCGGCTTTGTGGGGTACTCAGACTGCAGGGAAGTTTCAAAACACGAGCGAAGGAATGAGGTGAAACCTTGCAGCTGCAGCACGCACACGCTCCTGGACAGATGCAGGGCTATGGGCCCACTGCTACCCAGCGGTGTGGTGTGGCACCCACCAGATTATTGCTCCAGTCCATTAAGCCCGACATCAGGCCTGTGAAGCCTGCAGTGCAGAGTGGTGGTTTGGGCAGCGCACGCCGTCACAGCATTGTTTACCCAAAGGACAGCCCTGTTACCAAAGGGCTTGGGTTGCGGGAGCCATACCAGCAACGCCACTCCCATCTGCAACGCGCCAGCTGCCGGCATCAAGCAATGCTGGTTTGCCCATCGCAACTTGGAGCTCACCATAATCTTTTACGTACTGCGCATACTGAGTGCCGCCAAACTCCCAGTTCCGACAGAGCACGCCGCGGTAGGCAATGCCTGCGGCCAGCCTTGATTTATTTCTTAGTCTCATGAAGATTAGGCCCCTAGTGGGCTGGTGCTAAGCTGTTACACTAGACTAGACTAGGTGTAACCTGGTGACCCGGCAGGCGATGGTGCAAACACGCGCCGCCCTGGTGCGCCCAAAGCTTGTGCTTGACAGCTCACCGCCGGTGGTGTTCTGCCCGCTCAGCATGTGCACCAGTGTCCTCTTGATCCCCGTCCGCTTGTTATTCGGGTTGTTCCAGTAGCTCTCCTGCGGCAGCGTTGCACCAGTGCAATTGTGACTAGCAGCTGGTGCCCCAGTCAGAGGACTCTCCTACCAGGCATACATGGGCGTGGTCGTTACTCGGGTAGGGGTACAGCCCACCCCCTTGGGCTACACTGGCCACCATTTAGCAACCCAGCAAGGCTTGGCACGCACTTTGTTGCACCAGTGCCCAGCGGTGGGCTGGCAAGCTGAGAGAGGGGAACCCGGCTGGTTAACAAGATAGCCCCTCGGTGCACCGCACACCCATGCACAACAGGCTCACCAAAAAGTCCAGCCCAGCACCAGCATTCAGATTGTAGGGCGGCTGGGCGCCAGGCACGGCCGGCAGCGTGGGCCAGGGGTCGGTGGCGGCGCTGGCGTACATACCCAGCCTGCAAGGGGACGGGTGTGGAAGGTTGAACTTCACAGGCCGGCGCCGCCCTGCCGCATGAGGCTGCCTGCGTGGCAGTGCTTGCTTGCTGCGGCGCGGCTGGCCCTCACTGCGCCAGGAGCTCACCAAACAATGCGCAGCTCCACCCCAATCTCCTTCTTAAAGATTGTGTTTGCGTCTGCGGCGGGGCAGAGCGTGCAGGGTTAATGAGCAGCAGACGTGTGCATCATTACACAGCAGCTGCAGGCAGCTAGCCGTGCCAAGGCAGGGCCGCCCTTGGAGGCAAACGGACCGGCTGGCGGCAGCCATGCACCCCAGCCGCCTGGGCAAACAGCACTCACAGGCAATCAGCTGGCCCACGTAGTTTTTGAGTGCGGTGGCGCTGCCACCAAATCGCCGCAGCAGCTCTCCGTCCGTCTCCAGCGCCAGCGTAGCAATCAGAGGCGAGGTCTGCAGGAGGCGCACAGCATGTAGCGGCAGGTGTTATAAAAGAAGCCACCCCAAGGAGAAGGAGACGGCACCTCAGTGGTTGCAGGTGGTAGGCGAGGCTGAGTATTCCACACATGCACATGCGCATGATTCAATGCAGCAGCTGAAGCTCACCTGGAGCAGCTTGCGTGCGGGGCCGTCCTGACGATTCCCCTGCTGTGCCTGCTGCGGCGGGCGTGGTGCTTCCAAGCTGGATGCTCCGCAGCGGAAGGGCTGGCGTCTGGATGCAGTGGCAGTGGGGGCGGCTCTCCGAGACGAAAGGCCGGCGGGGGCAGCGCCCGCCGCAGCAGCCTGCGGCGACAGTGCCGGCCGGCCCAGGGCCCACCGCTCCCGGCCGTGAGTCACCACACCATCGACGCCGCCAGCAGCGTCAACAGACAGCACAACAGCTGAACCAGGAGCCCCAGCCAGGCTGCCGGTAAAGAAGCGGACATCCGGAGGGCGCTGTGTGGTGGGCGGTGCATTGCCGCCTGGGTGCATGACCACTTGGGCGGCAGGGTCCCACACCTCCAACCGCTGAAGCTCCAGGGTTGCAGGCGTGGCCTGTCCCTCCAGGCGCATGCCTGCAAGGGGTTGAGGAGGTCGCTGAGGACACTGATAATCAGGCTTGGGGCAGTTCTGCAAGAGTTCTTCAAGAGCAAGTTACTCCGGTACGGCTTGACTTCACAGCGCATGGCAGCCAACCATGCAGATGCAGCCGCATGGCACTGACTTGGGCGCTGTCGCAGCCTTGCACTGCTGTGCTTCATGGCAGGCTGTGGTTGCGCGCCGGCGACCCACCTGTGACGGTCAAGCGGCCGCCCGCATCCACCGAGCGAGCGGCGGCGGCAAAGGTGCGCCCCGCTGAGGCGGCGGTGGCGGCGCGGGGTGCAGCATGGGCGGCTGGTGCCCCAGCCAGCAGCAGGGCCAGGCAGCCCAGCAGGACCGGCAGCTGACGGGCCATGGAGGATGGAGCGCGCGATATGCCTGCGCAAGCGGCGGCGGCAAAGTGGCGGTCGGGTCAGCGGGCAGCAGCCGAGCAAGGGCCTGGCGCTTGTCGCCCCGCGCATCCTGCTCTGTGAACCTTGCGTGCAAGTCCTCCGGAAGCTATGATTGGCGCTGCAGGAGCAAGGCCGCCGCCCCTGTCTGCCGGGCTGCCCTGGGCTCACCACAAGAGAACGCTCTACCTGCACGGTGTTTCAAGGGCCTTCTGCAAGCTTTTGGGGTGGATGGAGCTGACCCGAGCGCGCGGTGGAGAGAGAAGGCTTGTGGCCGCCCGTGAATTGAGCACTGACGGTCTGCTATGCTTTCTCTGCAGGCACAGCACACGTTTCCTGGAGAAAAACGATGCGCGCCACAGCCGTCGGCTTTGTCACATGATGGCATCCCGGACCGGGCAAGTAGCTGCTGGGGGGGTGGCCGGGCTGATGCAAGCTTCTCCTTTCGGTGCACAATGCAGAGCATCTGGGTCGGCGCTGAGTCGAGCGCACAGGCAGCAGGACAGCCGCCGCTCCTGCCGGCAGCTGCCCTGGCGGCTGCTGGACCTCGCGCGGGACACATTCCGCAGGTAGCACGGTGCTGCAGCTGTGCTGCTACACTGGTTCTGGCACACATCTTGTCCATCCCTCCCCATCACAACGAATGGTTTGTATGACGATAGACACTCGCAAATTGGAAAGCACTGCGTTGCAGCCATGCCTGCTTCCATCTGTTTGAGTATGATTTACTTGCACTGTGCACCTCTTGATTTATGAACAGGTTAGGTTGACAGAGGTTAGGTGCCAGAACAGATGGGAGTGAATCAACGGCGAATCAACAGGAATATCAATGGAATTGGCAGTGCTGCCTGGCCGGCGTTGCCAGCGCTTATCGTGCATTGCCGCGTGCCACGGCATAGGGTGATGGATGAATGGTTGCTTGGCGGAGCGCAATCTAAAACGTGAGCAGGGTGGTCAGATTGAACTTAGATGGTGGCGAGGTGGTGTTGTGGGACGTCATGACGAACCCTGCGGCGCACGAGCGAGCAAGGGGATGTGTGGTGGCGTACGTCTATTATCACGGTGAGCGGCGGCAGCATGCACAGCCCAACCAGCCGCCCGCACAACAAAATATGAACCCACAATAGTGCGTATTCGCCTCCACTGTCAATGCTAGCTTGAAGCCGTAATTGCCGGTGCCGCAGCCGCCGGTTGCACGGCTGCACAGAGGCAGTGGAGTGGAAGGCACACATCAATCGTTGTCTGCTGGGCGCCGCAGTAGGGGCAACGCCAGGGCTCTTAAGCATGCTATACAATAGGGACTGCTTTCTCCATAAAAGACGCATACCTGACACAAGTGAAGGGCCCCGCCGCCGGGCTGGCCAGGTTCTTGCTCTTGCGCACGCTCAGGGCGGGGCGGCGGGCGGCCGCATAGCCACAAGACGACAGGGTCAGCTTGGAGGTGGCCCGCCAGGCCGTGCCGTTCTTCAGGCCCGTCCCGCTGAACCACCTGCAGTGAGGGCGGCATGCCTGATGGGTCATCCCTGGTAGCTTGGAGTCGCAGATGGGGGACGCAGCACATGGCAAGCTCCCACTCGCCTGAAAGCCACGTAGGGCCTGCTGTTGCTGCCGTCGGTGC
The DNA here is from genome assembly GCA_006782975.1 of Chlorella sp. Dachan. NCBI lineage: Eukaryota > Viridiplantae > Chlorophyta > Trebouxiophyceae > Chlorellales > Chlorellaceae > Chlorella > Chlorella sp. Dachan. The sequence goes on along the minus strand of RRZL01000080.1, from coordinate 4,017,632 downwards.
AGACGCTGGGCACGCCGGCAGGCATGAAGGCCTGCGGAGCACCAGGGCGGGCGCAGAGTCAGCCTGCAGAGCTCGCTTGCTTGCTGTGGTAAGCACACTGAGGCAGAGCAACGCACATAGCTGTGCTACAGCAGGTTGGCCTGGCTACCCGAGACTAGCTGCCAAACAGGTGTGCCGGCTGGCCAGCCGTGCTAGCGCGCTTGAGCAGATGCACCCACCGTGAAGTTTGTGCTCGCCCAGGACTTGCGAGTGCTGCCATTGCTGGAATAACAGGGAAGGGGGCAGGGCAACACACGTGAGGGCAGCTTGCCGCCATGCAGGCTGTTGTGACGACTGGACATCCGCAGGCAGCCCCATGGCCAACGAACTTCAGCTTTCTGCTGCCGTGCGGCTCACAAGGGGTCGATAGGGACGGGCACCCTGCACGCGGCACAAGGGAGCAGGGGGGCGTCAGTATCCTCGTGCCCAGCAAGGGGGCGCCACAGCCTGGGACACCCTGTGTCAATCAGCGCTCAGTTTGAGTGGCGCTGTAAACAGTAGCAACCGGTGCTCTGCCGCCCCTTCACTCACGGGTTGCTCCACATGCCGGCGGGCGGCGGCGGCGGCCGCCGCGGCGGCGGTCGAGGTGGCGGCAGTCGTGGCGGCGGTTTGGGAGGGGGGGGACGAGGCGGCGGAGGTCGACGCAAGGGTGGAGGAGGTTGAGGCCGTGGCGGAGGGGGTGGCGGAGAAGGTGAAGGGCTAGGCGGCGGCCTAGGTGGCGGCAAGGGCGAGGGCGAGGGTGGGAGGGGCGGTGAAGGCTGTATTGTTGGAGGCGGCGGGCGCGTGCCCAGCACAGCGCTGATGCTGATGCTCAGCCTGGCGACAGGCAGGCTGAAGTCCACGGAGGAAGACAGGGACGTGACCAGGAAGCTGCGGAGGGGGGGCAGGAGGGGATGCGATGTGAGTGCTGCACTGGACGGACTCATTGGCACAAAAATCAACGTGTGCAGCAGGACCGTCAGCGGGCCCAGCCTCCCTCCCTGCCCGTGCGCTGCTCACTCACTAGTAAAAGGTGTCGCCCACAGCGGTGAAGGTGGTTGTGAAGCCTGTGTTTGGGGAGGCGCAGTTCCGCCAAGCCGACTTAACGCAGCCGTACGGGCCAGAGTTTGTGCTGGTTGCCGCTGAGCGGACCGAGATGGCGGGCACGCCGGTGTTTTGCAGCCGGCCGCAGGATGACACCGTGACCTGGGCGTTGTCGTAGGTCCGCGTGGCAAACCACCTGCGGGATTTGTCGCGGCAGTAGGCGCAGCTTTAGGGGGCCAAGCCAGCAGGGCTGGCGTCATGAATCGCACAGCAAGCCCCTCAGCAGCACAGGTTGGCACAGCCATGCCCAGCTGAACGGTCCTGCTGCCCCGCCGCACCTGAACACGTACACGTCCCGATAGTTGGCAAGGTCGGTACACTTGCCGTTGGGGGCCTGTGTGGCCCAATACGTGTCGAACACGCCGCTGGTGAACGGCAGCTCTGCCGGTACAATAATGGGCGTGCTCCACTTGCCGTTGGGGGCTGAGATGGGCATGGGGGGCGGCGCGGGCACGGCTGGGACGAAGCAGGCCGGAAACCTGCTTGCCCGGTCCTGCACGTGCTGCCGCATGCTGGCAACGACTCGTTCTGGCCGCCGGCCACAGGGGTGGCTCTGCCCAAAAGTGAGGGCGATGTTGTTGAAGCCGCCCGCCACCTGATGGCAGTCTGAAAGCGCGAGAGGGGCGGACGGCGAGCCAGTAACCATCAGTGCAAGGCAGATCGGCTGGCGGCGCATGGCCCTGGCTGGACGTGCACCCTGTTGGCTGTGGCTTGATTGTGTAACCACCAGGGTGCGGGCCCGGGGATCATCGGGGCACTGGGCAACTCACACGACATGAGGCTGCCAGCGCCGCCATCAAAAGTGGGTGTTCCGCTGCAGGTTGGGAGCACGCCGATCTGGGTTTGCAGGCTGCAGGGAGGGGCGGGGCAGCAGTGGGAAGGAGCGTCGGGTGCCCAACCTCCGCCACCTCGCCTTTTGGGAGGCTGCCGGGGGCAGCTGTAAAGCAGCTAAAAGCAGCTGGAGGCGTGTTGGGAGGCAGCTGGGCCCAGCGGTGCAGGCCTGCCCACCATCTGCTGCTCTGCGCACAGTCGTCGATGGTGGTTGGGTCGGTCGGCGTGACCACGCCTGCATGCATCGAGGGAATCGGGAGGTGCGGGGTGAGGCATGAACATGCATGAGCCTTGGCATTACAGGAGACTGGGAGGCAAAACAGCGCCCGGCATGCCAGCCAGCACAGGCAAGGCATTTGCGGGCGCGGCAAAGCGCGGCAACGGCCGCACAAGTGCGGTGTTTGATGTGATGTGCACATCTGCCTGCTGCACACATCTGCCTGCACACATGTGCGCTCACAGTAGTCGTGGGTGTGCCAAGCGCCGAAGAGGTGCCTGCAAGCAGCATGCAGGGCAGCCAGTCAGTTTCGCTGCATGGTTGTGCACTTCAGCTACAATGCTCTGTGCCGGGCTGGATAGGCCGGGGCTCGACGGGCAGTTGCGCTCCCACTTCAACCATCAACCGCTTCACTCCCTGTGCGCACCCTGTCTCATGTAGGAAGCACTCACAGTCCGTGCACAGCAGGGAGCGGGAGGGAGGAGCACTCGTCAATCGGAGGGTTGCCACCCGTGGCAGCGTGCAGCTTTTCGGAGCACCAGCGTGGCGCAGAGTCAGCCAGGTTGGAACCGCCGCCCCAAGTGGTAAGCCCAAGGGAGGAGGGCGCACGCAAGGCCACACCGGCACACCCCAGCCCCGGTATGCACTTATCACATGACGCGTGTCGGGTAGTCAACCTGCGCATGGGCAGAAGGGCAGCCTGTGTTAGCGGCCGCCAACCGTCTTCATTGCTTTCTACAAACTGGTGCACATCGACATCTGGAAGTTAGCCGCCCCCACTCACTGCGTTGCCGCTCCAGTCAAACGTGCCTTGTAGCGCGCCCGTGAAGGCTGCAAGGTCGAGTGGGGAGCAGCACGAGGAAGTCCATGCGGCTGGGAGGTCTAGAAGCGGCAGCTGCATTCCACAAGCCCCCATGCAGGGGCTCCTGGGCCGCCGGCTGCACCTGGCAAGGCAAATGTGCGAGGCAAACTTGCATGACAGCCTGGTGGTGTGGATCGGCCCGCCTCACCATAGTCATACACAAAGCTGGGGTACGTGCTGCCAAACTCATGTGATCCACAGAGCACTCCGCGGTAGGCGATGCCTGCGGTCAAGGCAGCCAACAAGGGGGCAATCGCCTGCATGTTGTGTGCTGCCACGCCATTTCCTGGCGCGCCTGCTGTTGTGCACGTCAAGGAAACACATGGCAGCGGCGCCTGGGCGTGCCAGCTGCGGTCGCCCCTCCCGCTCACCGCCCGTGGTGCGCTGGCCGCTCAGCATGTGCACAAATGTGCGCTTGATGGTGGTCCGCCCATTTGCTGGGTTGTTCCAATAATCCCTCTGCAAAACACCCGGGAGTGGTGGTGGTGGTGGGAGTGGTGGTGGTGTGCGTGGGGCGGATGCCCGAGGGGGCACATTTGCCAGGATGCGAGCGCAAGCTTGACCTCTGAGTGGCGTCCGTGCTTAGAGGGCAGCGGCCGTGCACACTCAGCTGGGTGCTGGCGGCACCGCAGATGGGCAGAGGGTGTTCATGCACCGCCTCACCAAAAACACTCACCAGAAAGTAAAGGCCTTGGCTGGCGTTCAGGTTGAGCGGCGGCTGGGCGCCCGGCACTGCGTTCAGCGTGGGCCAGGGGTCTGTGCTGGCGCTAGGGTAAATGCCCAGCCTACAAGCACGGCAGGGAAAGTGGAAGAGGTGGGTGCGTGCCGTCGCTGCCGCCAACAAGACACACACCACACAGGGGAATACAGTGAATGAGCAGTGGGGACGCGTGTTGGCTACCAGCGGCCTGCGGGGCTGGGCAGCCTGCGGCAGGCGCGCACCAGGTGATTTGCAGCCGCACTCCAACCTCCCGCGCAAAGACGATATCCGCATCTGCAGCAGCCAGGGTGCAGGATTGCATGGTAAAAGGCAAGACGCTGGCCGCGCTGAAGGCAGCTGGCAGATGCCACCCAAGGGCCCTGCTCAAACAGGCGCTGGGACGGGCCGTTGCTGGCTGCGGACACTCACAGGCGACGAGCTGACCCACGTATCGAATCACAGCATCCGTGGTGCCGCCCAGCAGCTGCCACAGCTCTCCATCCGTCTCGATCGCCACTGACGCAGTGAGAGGAGAGGTCTGCAAAGGTGGCGGAGCGGCGGGATGGGACTTGCAGGCGCTGTGGGTTGGGAGATGGTGCAAGCTGCGGCCCGCTTGCGACAAACCAGGCCGATGCTTCGTTGCGCCTGCAGCCAACCCCTGAACCGTGGCATCAAGCATGCTGCAACACCAACGGGCCAAGGCTTTGAAAATAACCAAAAAAAGGAACAGCAGCCACACCTGGAGCAGCTTGCGTGCACCAGCGTCCTGGCTGCTGGCCTGCTGTGCCTGCTGCGCCTGCTGCGGCGGCAAGTCAGCTGCCCCACAGTGAAATGGTGGGCGGCTGGCAGTGCTGCTGGGCGCGGCTTTGCGCGAAGACAGGCCGGCAGGCGCAACCCCCGCGGCAGCTGCCACAGGCGACAGGGCTGGTCGGCTCAGTGCCCAACGGTCCTGGCCATGGGTTGCGATGCCATTGACGCCGCCGGCAGGGTCAACCGCCAGCACAACAGCCGAGCCGGGGGCTCCCGCGATGCTGCCCTTGAAGTAGCGGGTGTCGGGCGGGCGCTGGGTGGTGGGCGGCGCACCCTTCTGACTGCCGTGCACCACCACCTTGGCGGCAGGGGCCCACACATTGATCCGCTGCAGCTCCAGGCTTGCCTCGGCTGTGCGGCCCTCCAACCGGTAGCCTGTTGATTGAGGTGGGAGTGGTGGTGGTAAGATGAACCGAGTACAGAACAAAATTCAAAGGCTGGGGCATGTGCCTGCCGCACAGAGTCCATGAAGCTCCTTGCTGGCTGCGGGTTAGCGCCAAGCCAAAGTGAGCAGACAGGCGGCCAGCCATCCCCACCTGTGACGGTCAGGCGGCCACCCGCATCCACCGAGCGCGCGGCGGCGGCAAAGGTGCGCCCCGCCGAGGCGGCGGTGGCGACGCGGGGTGCAGCATGGGCTGTTGACGCCCCAGCCAGCAGCAGGGCCAGCAGGCAGCCCAGCAGGGCCGGGAGCCGCCGGGCCATGCAGAGCTCTGCGGGGTTGCCTGCGGGGACACGAGCGGCGGGTGGCGGCGGCGGCAGTGACTTTTTAGCGGGGGATTCCTGCCGTTGGATGCGGTCTGCCAGGCAATCAGCAGCACGTTGCAAGTGGCAGGAAGTCGCGCCAGGCTCCCAAGCTGGCGTTGCCAGGGGTTGCAAGGGGAGAGGGCTCACCCGGCGATGCAAGTGGGGCGCTCTGGGCCTGCAAGAACCACAGTGAGCGAGGTGGAGGGGGGCCCCAGCGGCTCCCTGGCGCCAAAGCCGGCGGCCCCCCTGAGGGAAGTTGGAGCGCGTGGTGTGGCAGCTCTGGCAGCTCAGCACCCGGTTCTGGAGCAGCAGGTGAACGACCGAAGAGTGTCGGGGATATGGCATGTCATGTCCGGTTGGCCCGTTTCGGCTCTTGGGCATGCTCCAGCAGCACCATTTGCGGGCTGCTGATACAAAGAGAAACCTCTGAATCCACGTATTATTGAGCATCCAGCAAAGGGCGCCCAACCACCACCTGCAGGTACCGCCGCCCATGCCGCCACCGCCTCCGCCGCGCTCCCGGCCGATCTCGTCCGTGACGTGCTTCGGCTGCAGATGATGCCCCTGCCGGGGCACTGCGAACTAATATCACTTCAATAAATCATCGGGCCATCAAAGCAAGTGAAAACATTCTGGACATTGTTGCCACGCTTTTGCCGCCGTGCCTTGCGTGTCGCTGCCGCGGCCGCCGCTCGGCGGCCGGGTTGGTGTTCACTTCGCCTGCCAAGCCTGCAGGCAGGCCAGTCGCGAGCTGCCAGGCCTACACCGAGGCAGGCTACAGCCGAAAATGCAGGCCGCAAATGCAGAGTTCATGGAGCGGATGACCAATACTGCATGCACTAAGGTGTCGCCTTTCGCAGACCTTCCAAACCCAACTTCTCTCTGCTCTCCCACCCGCCTACCATGCGTTCCGAAACCCTCCTCTACGCGCTGCTGCTGTTTACGACAGTATCAGATGCGGAGGGCGCGGCCCTGCGAAATCCAGAAAGCGCCACTGCTCCGCCTGTGAACCACTCTTGTGTGGCTGCTGTGCCACGTTGAGAGGAGAGGAAGGCGGGTTGCTCGGGCCCGCTGCCGCCGCCGGCCACCGCCGTCGCTCGCTGCGGCGCACGTCCGCTGGTACCGTCAGTCCACTGGGCGCTTTGCAACCCCACTCCTCCAAGCAGGCGTGGCTTCTGCCGCCAGCCGCGCGCATGGCTGCATCAACCCCGCCGGCGAACTGCTGGACGCCTGCGAGCCCGAGCTGTAAGCCAGCACACATGCGCGCCAGCTTGCCCTGCCGCTCACCGCTGGTCTCACCGCTGATTCCCCGCCAAACCCAACTGCAGCACTGTGATTGACGTGTCCGACAAGCTGCCGCTCACTGTGGCTGCGGCCCCCGACGAGACCAAGGTGCAACGTGCAGTGTCTTGGCTGCTGGGTGCTGCCGCACCTGCAACACCTTGCTTCAAGCGCTGCCTGCTCCCCATGCAAACCACCGCGCAGATCAGGAGCCTGGTGGCCGGCCTGCCGGCCAGCCTGCCGACCGTCCACTGCTGCGCCGCGGTGGCCAAGGTGGGGGGAAGCCGGGCAGGCACTTGGGTTGGCAGCCCGCCCGCCCGCTTGCGCTTGATGCTGCGCAGGCTCAGCGCGCTCCCTCCCTCCCTCCTTCACCGAGCAGTTCCGTGACAGCGGTTGTGGCTGCGTGGCGGGGCTGGCGAAGGCTGTCAGCGCCGCCATCTTCGATGTGACCATGCCCGGCTTTCAGGGCGGTGATCTTGCGCGGTTGTGCTCCTTCGCTGCTGGCGCACCGCGGCTGACACGGGATTGGGGATCACACCGTCCATATGCAGCACGCAAATATGAGCCCTCCCTTCTAACTCTTCCCGTCTCCGCCTCCTACCCTCGGCAGCTGTGGCGGTGCTCGCCACCGCCTGCTCCTGCCCGGCCTGCGCCCCGCTGCAGGCCACACTAAATGCCACGGCCACCGTTCCAGCCGTGCAGGCGGCTGACAAGCCGGGCCCCTGAGCCCTGAGCACAGCCGTCCGTCAACCACCAGGCATCACAGCATCAACAAACTCCTGTGTAACAGTGCGTTTGCACGTTTGCATGGCTACTGCACTCGTGCCCCAAAACGCTCGGCAGCTGCCTTCTGCCACACTGAGCTGCGCTCACCGACCATTTGGATTCATCATGCCCAGTTGTCATGTAGCGCGCTTGCATAACTATTGCCGCATTTGCCTGCTTGCTTGTTGCGTGCTGGGCGGTGCGCCGCCGCAAAGCACAAAACAACAGCCCTCTTCTCAGCCCTCGGCACTTCTGCCGCCCAAGACGTGTCATGCCCCAGTTGCTGAATAGTTTGAGAACCATTAGACGGTATTAAACATAGTATTCTAACGAGGTTCGTAAGCACCAGCTGGGCGGTTGCCTTGCAAGGCCTTGGCGGCAGCAGTGGCGGCGGCTGGGTGGCAGCGGCAGCGGCGGCGGCGGCGGCGGCGGCGCCCTGCCCGCTGCCTCGTTGTGCTTGATCGGTCTCACCTGGCCTGAAAAACTTCAGCGGAGCTTACAAGGTGCCGACAAGTGCAGAAGCGCTGCCTCGTGTTGCCTCGCTCCCTGCCTCGTGCTGCTTCGAGCCGCACGCGCCCATCCTGCCCGCCCGGTCCCATGCCTCGCTTTCCGTCGTTCGATAACTGTGAACCCCAGCGCAGCCTTGCAACCCCGCGCCATGTTCTCTTGCTGCAGCATCTGCTGGCCATGGGGGACGGCGGAGCCGGCAGCGGAGCCTGCTGCACCACCGCCTGCAGCAGCCGCTGCCATAGTAGCGCCAGCCCAGGCGCCCTCCCTGCTGCGCAGCAAGTCTATGATCATCGAGACCGCCAAAACGCCGGCGATGGTGCGGGTGCAGTCCATGCCAAGCAGCGCCATCCTGAATGCCGCTAAGCTTCGGCTGGAGGCAGCAGCGGCAGCTGAGGCCGCCAAGGCAGCGGCGGCAGCAGCAGAGAAACAGCAAGAAGCAGCCGCCACTTTTGTGGAGGTGAGGGGGGGATCAGGCCCCTGGGCGCAGGAATGGGCAGGGAGAGCAGCGGCCATCCGCAAGCGCGGAACTGGCGGTGCTGTCTTTACATGCCCCGCCGCCTCACACACCATCCCACCTCCCTGCCTCCCTCCCCGCCCCACAACCTGCAGCGCTACAAGGCAGCAGTGGCCGACAGCGACGACAAGTGGGCGCTGGCGCCGGCAGTGTCGGACCTGTTTGCAGAGGACGCGTCCCTGGTGACGGCCGACGGCCAGACCTTCAGCGGGCGGCCCGCAGTGCTCAAGCGGCTCAACCACGGCGTGCAGCAGCTGGCCACGGCACTGGGCGGTGCAGCCAAGGGGCTGAAGATCGAAGGCGGGGAGGTGCAGCAGGCGGCGGGCAGTGGCGGCGCCAGCGTGACCTTCCGCTTCAAGCAGGGTGTGCAGCGAATGACCCTGACCATCGCCATCTCCTTCTCAGGGGGAAACATCAACAAGCTGCAGTACTCCAGAGGGTAGCCCCCTGCTTTCAGGGCAGCCTTCCTACTTCTTCCCATGCTCTGTTGAAGAACTCAAACCTCAGCACTGTCCCCTCGCTCGTGTTAAAATAAAAGGAAGAATACAGGGCGTGCTGTACAGCGTGTGTCAGGTTGAGTCGAGGGCTGTACGCAGTGGCGGAGGGCTAAGCAAGCGAGCTGTCAGGGGGAGCGCGTCAGAGAATGAGCCAGGTCAACAGTCAACACGGCAGCGCAGCGCGGCTGAATTGGGTCAGTGTGGAGTCAAGTACAGGGGCAGCGGGTATGGCTGCATCAACTGCCTAGAAGGGTAACAGGGTCAGAATCGGGGGGGCGTTGCTGCGCTGCCGCACGGGTTTGAAGCAGGAACAGAGGAGTGGGCGAATGGCGGGGCGGCACAGCGGCGGCCAGGCCGCGAGGCACGGGCACTGCGCCGTACCGAGCTGCTGCAACATGGGGCCAGGGCCGGCGGGCGCCTACGCTGCTGCACGCGCCGCGGGCGGCCGGCCCTGGGTGGCCAGCTCAGCTGGCGCGTGGCTGGTTGTACGTCTTGGTCACCAGCGCGCGGTACTCGGCGTCGTTCACACCCCACAGCTTGGCGGCGTGCACGTTGAGCGGCGAGTCGACGTTGGGGTCCGCCAGCAGCGACTGGATGGACTGCAGGATGGTCTTCACGCTGTATGCCGCTGCGGGGAGGTGGGGTGGGGCACAGGGCCAGGTGAGCAGGCGGGTGCAGGTGGACTGGAACCAGGCGAGTCGGATGCCTGGGCAGTCGGCGAAGGAGTATGAAGGCGAGGACGCTCCACTGCAACAGCTGACCTGCCGCCCCTGGACTCGCGTCCCAACCCCTCTGCACCGCGCACCTGACCACTTGTCCTTCAGGATGTCCAGGCAGATGTTGCCGTACGTGTCCACGTTGGGGTGGAAGCACGCCGTCTCAAACCGCACCTGCAGGGCGGCGGCGGATGCAGCGGCGTGGGGCCAACACACAGGCCAGGACAAGTCTAAAAGCCAGCAGCGCATGGCAGGCAGGTGGCGGCGCCAGCTGAGAAGGGTCAGGGAGGGAGCTACAAGGTGGGGCAACCGCGCACCGTGGGCGGCTTGAAGGGGTACTCGCTTGTGAACTTGAGCGAGAGGCGGAACGTGCAGCCCTCGTACGCGGTGCCCTCCGCGCCCTGCAGTTGCAGCGGTGGGGACCATGCTGGACGTCAGCGGCGCAGCCAGGCAGCACCAAGGCAGCAGGCGGGCCACGCAGCCCGGCCTCGACGCAGAAGAGGGGCGGCCGCTCGCCGGCACTGGCCAGCCGGCAGCCCCTCCCCTGCCGCCACACTCACGTTGATGGTGCCTACCCAGTCGAACAGCGAGTCGCCGGCAGGGAAGGCTGACACCCCGTCGCCGCCGCTGGCCATGAGGCTCATCAGCTCCTGCTGCAGCCGCTTGGTGACGGCGCCCGTGTCCAGCGGCCGCGACGCATCCGGCACGCCGGCCTTGCCCGAGCTGGCCGCCGGCCGCGTGCTGGCCGTGTTGTTCATGGTCGCTCTGCTGCTGCTGTTGCTGCTTGGTTTGGGCGCCACGGCTGGAGCAGCAGGTCTGCCTGCCACTCCCGGCGCTGCTGGTTGGCGGTGTGCGCAGCCGGCGGCGGCGGGCTGCGGGAGCGAGGGTGTGGCGCACAGGCGTGTCGGCGGCGCGGCCCAGCGGTCTCTCGAACAGCGGCGCAAGCTGTGGCGACAGACGCGCGGCGCGGGGAGGACGGGCCAGCAAAGTGGAGGTTGGTGGGCGACAGCCGGCCCCCTGGGCGACACGGTGCGCTCCCACCTGGCGCGCGGTGGCACGAACGAGGTCTGGAGCGCGGTGGCACCGCCTGGCGGGCTCCGGCGAGGGCTCTTTGGCGCGGGGCGGCAAGCCGAGGCTGCGAGCCCTGGTCGCGGGGTGACTGGCGAACAAGTGAGAGCACAAGTGAGCCCACAAGTGACCACAAGCTTTGTGAATGCCGAGCCCATGCTGAGGCGTTCACACTTGCTGCCGGGAGCCCATCCTCAGGTGTTGTCAGCTTGCAATGAATGCATAGTGAACGATCACGGCGACGCTGGCCGATAAGGCGCACCCGCGAGTGAACAGGGCTTTCGCTCTCCCGTATGCGGCCATCCCAGGCGCTACTGCAGCGTCTGCTGCACGATGCAGGTGTGCAAAGCCAGCCTGGGATGCCTCCTGCCCCATTGCGCCCCTGTCTATTGCTGCCGCCGCCGCCGCGGCTCGCCGCTCACCGCCATGCCCCATCCCCTCCGGCCCGCAGCCTCGGGGGCGCTGCAGTACATGCCCTCGCTGAAGCAGTTTGCGGCAATCGACGAGCTGGCGGAGGGCATCCTGGCGGGCTGCCGGCTGTCGCTCAGCCGCGGCATCACGCTGGTCGAGTCGAGCCGCCTGGACCACCAGCTGCAGGTGGCTGGCTGGGAGCAACAGGCGTTTTTGGCGGGGTCTACACATGCGCTGCTGCTGGGCGTGGCCATTGCCATCTCCCGCAGCCGCAGCCTCGCTGCTGTTTGCCTTCGCCCAAGCCCTGCTCGGCAGCACCGTCCGGTCGCCTCCCATCCACCCACCCACCCACGCGCCTCTTCTTGCGCAGGCCGCCAAGCTGGTGCGGGAGCTGCAGCGCCGCGTGGCGGAGCGGCGCGCCGCCACCGTGGCGGCGGCGCAGGCGACGGCGCAGCTGCCGGGGCCGGAGCCGTTCCGAGTGGGCGTGTCGGGCCCCCCTGGCGCCGGCAAGAGCTCGCTCATAGAAACGCTGGGCTGCGCCATGCTAGAGGCGGGGGACCGGGTGGCGGTGCTGGCCATTGATCCTAGCTCACAGGCCAGCGGGGGGGCCATTCTGGGAGACAAGACGCGCATGCCGCGGTGCGTGGGTTTTTTTTTGTGGGCGGGGGTGGGCAAGGGTGTGCATGTCTGAATGAGCTGTGATTCCATTTGCGGGCGCGGTGGCGGTCGTAACGACTGTGTTGCTAAGCGCAGGCTGTGATGTATCCACCTTTGATGCATGACCGAGCGCAGGCACCGCTCAGCATCCAGGTAACCACTCCGCATCGCACCACCACCCGCAGGCTGAGCTCCAGCCCAGACGCCTACGTGCGGCCCAGCCCAGCACGTGGCACGCTCGGTGGAGTAGCACGTGCCACCTTTGATGCCATCATCATCTGCGAAGCAGCGGGATACAGCAAGGTGAGGCTGGCTGCGAGGGGCTGCGTGCACGGTTTGTGTGCCTTGGCGTTGCCTGTCGTAGCTAGCTTGTGGGAGCCCGTCTGTGGAGAGCACGTTGCTGCCCTGCACAGCGCGGCTGGCAGCCCAACACTCATCTGTCGCGCGTAATGGTGCATCAACCGCCCAGGTGCTGGTGGAGACAGTGGGCGTGGGCCAGAGCGAGACGGCAGTACAAGACCTGGTGGATGTGTTTGTGCTCGTGCTGCCGCCGGTGGGCGGCGACGAGCTGCAGGCAAGCCGCTGCTCTTGAGTCTGCCGCTGCCAAGCAGTCGCTGGGGTGGCCAGCTGCATTGAGGTGGTCACGCAGCATCGCATGCCGGGTTATTCAGTTCGCAGCCGCAACCGCAACCGCAAGTTATCGCCGGCGGCCCTGCTGCGGCTCCGCAGGTCATCAAGCGAGGCGTCACGGAGCTGGCGGACGTTGTGGTGATCAACAAGGCGGACGGCGCAACGCGGGCTGCAGCCTCCCGTGCAGCCGCCGCCTTCAAGTCCACATTGCACTTTCACCGACAGGTAGGAGCTGAGCGTTTGCGGATGGACTGACTGCGCCTGGCCGTCGCGCAAGGCCGCCTGCTGCTCGGTAGTTTGGTCAACGCGCAAGGTCGCCTGCTGCTCGGTAGTTTGGTCAACGCGCAAGGTCGCCTGCTGCGTGGCAGTGTGGTCAACAAACTTGGAAGGGGCATTACACCTGCTGCCATACACTTGCTTCAACCTCCCACCCCTGCCTGCCTGCACGGCCCCTACCCATTGCCCCGCAGCGGCGGCAAAGCTGGCACCCGGTTGTGCTGACGGCCAGCGCACACACCGGGCTGGGCATAGACAAGCTGCAGCAGCAGTTGGCTGAGTACCAGGCAGTCATGCTGCACAGCGGCGAGTTGGCGCAGGTGGGCCGGGGCATGGTGCTGTGCCTGCTGTGCGAGTTGACACGTCAGCTTGGCACCGGGCCTGTGGGACCTGTGTGGGAGGAGGAAACAGCGCACATCCTGCTACATGCTCTGTCCAGCTCTGGACCAGTCTGCCTCGGTGCGCTCCTCGCACATGCTCATACGCACTTCCTGCAATGCTGCGCAGCTGCGGCGCGAACAGCGGCGGCGCGTGGCGTGGACTGCTGCCGAGGAGGCCGTGCTGGACTCGTTTCGGCAGGACCCAGCAGTGAGATACCTGCTGGCCAGGCTCATGCCAGACATTGCGAGCGGGGAGCTGGCACCTCGTGCCGCTGCCGAGCTGCTGACCGCATGGCACAATGAGTACTTATGAGTGCCCGTGGGGCATTCTCCTGTGGGCGGTTGCACCCTGATGTACTGCGCTTGCCTTGCTGCCCCCCTGTACCTTATGCCTTTTCCTACTCGGCTGTGTTTCTATACACTTGGATCTCTGATCGGTTGCATTCGTTAACTAATGAGTTTTGGAAGCACGCACGCACACCTTGGTTAAGCACACGTCGCGTGGCGGCGCTGGACAGAGAAACGCAGTCCACAGCTGTCCAGGAAGGGCGCTACAGCATGGCCCCCAGCCGTGCCACGATCTCCGAGAATGCGGGCCGGCTGCGCGGGTCCTGCGCCCAGCACTCCCTGCAAGCGGCGGGGAAGATCAGGGGAGCGCCATCTGGGGCTTGGAGTGGCATAGCTGCGCACCAGCAGGCTCATCCACCCGTCAAGCAAAGCCAAGGGCAGCTGCCCACAGGCAGCCAGCCCTCCTGCAAGCCGCAGCATCCCACCTCATCAGCTGGCAGTAGGCTTCAAAGGGAGCGAAAGTGTGGTTATCCGGACCGGGCAGCTCTGCAAGCGGCGGCACCTCGGGGCGGCCGCCGTCCAACACCTTGCGCCGGATCTGTGGGTGCATGGTAGGTTGTTGCATGGGTAGAGCGGTGGGCAGGTGTTGGACTGGGGTGGAGGCATGCACTGGACAGCGCAGATGAGCGGCAAGCATGCCGTTCTGGCCGTGCACCCAAAGCCAGCGCATCGTATGCAGCCGGGCAGATGCACTGCGCAGCTTGCTGCTCCCCCAAAGCAGGCACTCGCCTGGAAGGGTGAGAGGCCCACAAAGGGCAGCCGCCATGCCAGGAGCTCAAACATGACCTGCGACCACAATCGCAAGTCAGGTCTGTCTTAGAGCTGATGCGCAGAAGGAGCTGCTGCCCAGCAAGGAGCAGGGCTGTGGGGTGTGCAACGGCTAGGCTGCTTGGGCTTACCAGGCCAAAGGCGTACACGTCTGCCGCTGTGGATGCGGCGGAGAAGCTGAGCACCTCGGGGGCCAGCCACATCTGGAGAGGGAGGGAAGGATGGGAAGTGAGCCGGAGTTAGGCAACAGGCCAGCACGCTGATGGCAACCGGGAGGTGTGGCAAATTCTGTGTGGGGTGCACTACCGTCACAATAGGCGCTGCATGCCAGCTGTCACACCCTAGTGTGCCTCGTGTGGCTTTGTAAGCCGCCATGTTCCCCCGCACCGGGTTGGTGGCGCCCCCCTCCTCCAGCGTGGCGCCGCCCTGCCCCGCCAGGATCTGGCTGAGGTTGAAGTCGGAGACTGCGCAGCGGGGTGGGGGAGGTGTGACGTGCTGGTGGCCAACCAAACACAGGGGCAGGCGGGGACTAGACAGAGCCCAGGTCGATGCCTGGCGCAGCACACCTTGCCACATGCGCGCACACGGCTCAGCCAACAGCCCAGGTAACGCCTGCCCTGTCCATACCTTTCACGTGCCAGTATTCGTCCACCAGCAGGTTGGGGCTCTTGACTGCAAGGGTCAGGCGGGCTTGGTGGAGGGCTGGAGCGCTTGTCTGTTGCGGCAGGTGCCTAATGCACAACCACCCGAAACAACCTGCTGCCACGTGCGCCCACCCACCCCCCGAACGCACCGTCCCTGTGCACGATGGCCGGTTCTCGCATGTGCAGGTACAGCAGGCCGCGGGCCGAGTCGTAGGCCATGCTGACGCGCAGGCGCCAGGTCAGCTGGGCCGCCAGCTCAGCGTCCCATGTGGCCTGCCGCAGCACATCAAACACAGAGCCGCGGCTGCAGTACTCTGCAGGACAGGGAAGCAAGCAGGGAGGGCTGGTGGTCAGGGCATATAACAAGAAAGCTGCGGCTGCAGTACTCTGCACGACAATAAGGGAAGCATGTGGGGGCAGCCAGAGGTCTCAGCGATTGTTACGAACGGCACGACACGCTGGCCACAGCGAGCCATACGCCTGGGTGCCTACCGGTGAGGATGCAGGGCGGCAGGGTGCACAGGCCCATGAACGCCACGATGTTGGGATGCTGGAGGGGCAGGGTGGGGAGTGCGGCAGATCTGTGTTAGCCGCCTGAAGGCAACTGGTGCTTTGGCCACAGGCTAAGCGTGTGCCGCCATGCGTCCCATCACTGCACTCCAAAGCAGCAGCAGCAGCAGCAGCAGCAGCGGCCCAGCGCGAGGCCCCACCCACCCGCATGCGGCTCATCACCACCGCCTCCTCCTGCAGCGCCTGCATGATTTCGTGCGGCAGCTCCAGATCCTGCCGCTGCTCCAGGTCCTCAGCGCTGCACAAACAGATTGGTGCTGCTGCTGGTTCAGTGCCAGTACATCCAACCAAGGCTTGACGCACGTTGCGCTGCTCAGCCAAAATGTGTGGCCTCACCTGATCAGTACCTTGACGGCGGTGGGTGTGGCGTTCCAGGTCGCCAGGTAGACTCGCCCAAAGCTGCCGCGCCCGCTGCGGCAGGCAAACGTGCGGGCAGGCCATTCGGGGGAGGAGCGATGGACGGTGGGCAGTGGGTGCAAGCTGAGGTGCAAACGCAGGAGCGATTGGCTCACATGGATGCCTCCAGCTGAAGCTGGATGTGACCCCACCTGCCCTTCTCCCTACTCCTGAAACAAACGCACAACTGCCCTGCAGCCCAGCTCACATGGCGCGTTCCAGCTGGATCTGCTCCCACCGCACCGCCCACATCTGCATGTCAGGAGACAGGGAGGTATTCCCAGTGTCCCCAGACTCTGCTGTGGGTCCGCTGCTAATATTGTTGGTTGACGGCGGGCGGTCGCCACTGGGAGTTGCGCCGCTGGGGGTGTTGCCCGAGGTGCCGCCGCCGCTGGTGGGTGGCCCTGGGGGCCGCCGGCGGCTCATAGTGCCCAGCCGAGTGGAGATGAAGGTCAGCACCGGGTCGCTGTCCAACGAGTGCAGGCTGCAGCGTCAGGGGAGGAGGTTGTGTGGCAAGGAGTTAATTGCGCAATCAGATGCGGGCGGAGGGGAGGGAAGCGTGAGTGCAGGGGGCCGCTATCCAGCGAGTGCAAGCTGTGGGGGAGGGGAGGACACGCAAACGGCTGCGTTGTACGGTTGCAATTTATTGCTTGAATGCATGCACGCTGGTGGGTGCGCATGCGCAGCAGGCTGTGCCACGTGTGCCGTCTCCGGTACGCCAGTCGGGTGAGCAACCGCTCGGCAAACATGGCAATCAACAATGCGCTGCCCTTCCTCCACAGCCTGGCGTTTGCATACCTGGGCGACCCGCTCGTGTTGTCGCTAATGGGTGCAGGCCCAGTGGCCCGAGTGCGCCCAGTGGCCGTCCCCACGCGCCGCCCCATGGTACTGACGTAGCTGTGCGGCAGCATGCCCAGCGGGGCTTGCTCAGCATCCGCCGGCAGCAGGGACAGACCATCTGGGTCCATCTTGGGAACCAGCTTGAGGGTCCCCTCTTCCAAATGGGAGTCTCCCGCCCGCCGGCTGGCTGTGGACAGCTGCTTGTCGAGGGACGAGCGAAGCCGCCAGCCGCGGCGCCGGCCCAGCACCAAGAGCGCGGCCGCGAGCAGCACCACTGCGGGGGAAGGGGAGCGGGCGAAGAGGAGGGGCAGTCAGCGCGAGCCGGCTTCGCCTGCCGCCGGTTGACCAAACCTGCGGAAGCACTTGCCAGCTAAAAAGCACACACGCTGCAGGTTAGGTATGATGCTAGAAAACAGCAGCGCAGGCAAGCAACAAGGTGCAGCTCCAAACCAGCAGCAACTGGGGCTCACCAACGCCTCCCACCACGCCTCCCACAATGGCGCCCACGGGGGCCGACGATCCACCGCTTGCCCCCACATCAGCGGGGGGCGGTGACCTGCAGGCGGTAACCACGGAACACGCGTGCAGCACATTAGCTCCGAGTCGACAGCACCTGGTGCAAGCCCGCGTTCTGCAGCATTGGTTCCCATCACATGCTGAGCCAAACGCAACCCAGACCTCGGGAGGAGTACTCACAGAGATGCGGCCGGCTGGCACGAGATCTGCCCATCCACGCAGGCGGTGGCATCCGGCCCACAGACCGCGGGCTGCAGCACGGACGGTACAGCGGCGTCACAGAGGGCGGGGTTGCCCCCCAGTGCCAGCCGGGTGAGGCCTGTGAAGCTGCCAGTTGTGTTCCAGGTGGGCGGGATGGAGCCTGACAGTTGATTGCCCACCAGAGACCTGCGGCATAGAGTTGGGCCGCAGCTTCAAGTACAGGCGCGTGCAGTTTGTGTTGCTGCTGAGCCGAACGCCATTCACGCACCGGGCCGCACTACCCCAGCAAGTAGCACACTGGCGTGATGCAGTAGATGTGCACATGCCCAGGGACAGGGTGCTCTAACTAACTAAATGCCTCCGCCACTCACAGCGTGTTGAGCTGCTGGAAGGTTTCCGGGGAGCCCCACTCGTCAGGCAGCGTGCCACTGAGCAGGTTGTGGTCCAGGTAGCTGCACGGGGGTGGAGGGGCGGGTAGGGTGCAATGGTGGGGCGGGTAGGGTGCATGAGCGCCTGCGGCAGCGGATGCCGCAACGTGGCGGCGATCAGGTTTGAGCCTCGCCTGGCTGTGAGCACTACAGCGCATATGCCATTGCAACAGCTGCATCCCGCGGGTTTCGGGTGGGCGCCGCCACAAATGTGCTAATATTGCTTGCCACAGGCAGCCCGGCAGCCCCCATCTTGCATGTCGTTGATGACTGGGAAGGAGCCGTTGCTGCCGTAAGCTGGCGGCAGCGTGCCGCCAATGCTGTTGTTGGCCAGCTCACTGCGAGTGGGGAGCACAGAGAGGCACGTTTCACAACATGATGCGGGCTGCCGCCCCTGAGGCGGCGCCATCAGCGCATGCAACTGTGCCGCTTTGGAGGCTGTGGGCGACGAGCTTTCATGGCCCGACACGAGGCAGGCATTGGCATACCGGCATGATGGCCCAATGCCATTGGCATAACAACACATGTCATAAGTTGAGAGCGAGTCCCCGCCTCACATGCGCCTTAGGTTTGCAAACGCCGGCCCGTCTCCCCAGGCTGTTGGCAGCTCTCCGCCCAAGCGGTTGATGCTGATGTACCTACAGCCCAGAGGAATGGGGTGGTGCAGGTGGCAGGCAGGCATCATGACCTGGTGCATGGTCGCGCAAACAGTCCTTGTGGTGTGCTGCTGTCCAGCAGTGGTGCTGGCGGTACACCACCCCCTTTCCCAACCCATGGCGCACCCAACATGAAGCTTACAGCTCGGACAAGACGGGCAGGATGCCATCCACGCCCCATGTCTCCGGCAGCGTGCCTGCACGATACCGTGGCGATCAGAGCAGGTCGGCACGGTGCCATGCAACTAAGATTTTGCGCCATTGACAGGCTTCATTGGCATGGTGCCCGAGCTCCCTGGCGAAGGCTGCAGGCGCAGCGGGCTGGGTTCACTCGAGGCCCTGTGGCGCAAGCACAAACAGCCAGGCCGGCCCGGGGCAACGTTGTGCTGGGGCAAACTGGGCACCCTGAGGCTCACCATTGAGGCTATTCTGCGTGAGGTTCAGGTAAGTTAGGTACTCAAAGTCGCCCCAAGTGGCAGGGAGGGTCCCGGAGAGGCGGTTGGCTGACAGGTCCCTGCGCATTGGAGAACACACCAAAGCATCACTGACACGTGGCGGCACCGATGGCGGCTCAGCTGTCCAACATCGATGGTGGAGGACCAAGCACGCCCGTCAGTGCCCCAGCGCCCAACGCACATTACTTTAACAGCAGGCAGCGACCCGCCGCGACCAAGCTCCGGCGGCAGCGCCCCAGCAAGCTGGTTCTCTTGCATGGTCCTGCAGCCCAATGGGATGATGGATGCAGTTTGCTTTATGCACGTTGAAATGTTCCCCCAATGGCCCCAGCCGTGCTGCTGCTCAATAAACAAAACGCAACAGACACTGGCATGGTGCGGCCGGCAATATCACCATGCACACACATTGTGAGCAGCCGTGGAAACGAGCCGTTGATCGCCCACGCAGCAGGGATGCTGCCCGTCAACTGGTTGCCTCCCAGGATCCTGCAGACATCACATCAACGCCAAGTTGGACACAGGTTGCACGTCCATTCGAAGATTGATTCCACCGTGCTGACGGACTCTACCCAGCGCCCGACAACAAGGCGCCATCGGCAGGCTGCCAACCGGCAGCAGTGCTCACAGTTCGTTTAGGTTGGCAAAGGCGCCACCGCCGCCCCACTCCAATGGCAGCGTGCCTACAGATAGGGCAGGAAGGACAGACGCCCCGCCTGAGATCTGCTGCTGGTGGCACACCAAGGTGAGGGTGAGAACAGGCTGTGCTGTGCAGAGGGTTGCCTCTACGTTCAGCACAGGCGCTTGCCGTCGCCTCCCACCTGCCAGCTGCTGGTTGTTCATGACCAGCCGCTGGAGCGTCCTGCGCAGCAGTCAGCGCAAGTGACGTCGTGCTCATTGGACACCTTTGCTGTGCAAACTCAGCGCAGCACATGCGGGCTGCTGCGCCACCATCACGCCGCGGGGCGCAGTGCCCAGCTGCAGCCACCTCCACTTCCGGCCGCTGGGTTTCTGACTCACGAGATGCGAGCCAGCTCCGGGGCGAGCGTGCCCTGTGCAAAGCCGATACAGTTCCTCAACACCTCGCCTTCGTAGCCGCGCACCTCGCACCCCAAGTCCCTGCAACAGGGCAGAAGGTCAGGCTGGTGGGGAACGGGCACATGCATGGCGTGCAACCAGATGCCACCTGCGTTATCGGTGGACAAGCCAAGCCAGTTAAGCGCATTGCCTCTCCCAGCAGCAAAGTCCGGGGGGCGACTCACAACGCGATGATGCTGCCTTGCGGGGTGCAGGTGACGCCGGTCCATTGGCACACGGGTGCGACTGTGTTCCAGCCGGTAATGTTGTTCTGCCCCGCGAACTCCGCCCAGTTTGAGATGGCGGCAGACTGCGCCAGCAGTGCCGCAGCTGCAAGCATTGGCGGACAGACAACGCTGCCGTTTGGGAAGGAGCGTACTCGTGCACGCGGCTGGAAGGGAGGGCAACCTCAGCTGTGCTTTTCCACGCATAGCGACAACCACATAACGACTGAACCGTACCGTCTGCTTCAGAGGCGGGTGGGAAGTCTGCGGTACAGGCCGGCAGCTCCCGGCCCACGCAAATGGTTGACACGGCGGCAAAACCGCCGCACGTCTGCATGGGCAGCCAGGCTGACAGCTGCTAACGCCACCGCAATTGCAATGCATGCCAACTGTAGGGCGCAGCCCTGGGCACACTGGCGTTGCGCTGACACATCTAGCAAAAACAGCTACTGCGGCACTGCGCAATCCACGGCTGCGCAACCCACCGCTGGGTACAGTGCCTCGGGAACAGTGCCGCACAGGCGAGGGTTGGCGTCCAGCTGCAGCCCGCCCAGGGCTGGGAAGGCGGGGGGAGCCCAGGAGGGCGGCAGCGTCCCAGACAAGTTGTTGCTAGCTAGGGACAGAGCATAGACAAGCGGGAAGCCGCAGCAGGCCCAGGCCTCTGGGAGCGTGCCGCTCAGCTGGTTTCCCCCAAGGTACCTGTGAGCGGAGCAATGCAGCAGATAGGGCGGGCGTCAGCAGCATTGTGGCTCTGTGCACTGCTGCCTTTCTACGCAGGTCAACTGTCAAGTCCCGCTGCTTTTGGCCCAAGCAGCTCACAGCTGCTCCAGTGCAGGGAATGCCTCCGCGCCGCCCCAGTTGTCGGGCAGCGGGCCCGTCAACTTGTTGTCAGACAGCTCCCTGCGCATAGGGCGCGGCCGGCAGCAAGCATGTAGAGGGCGAAACAACCCGGCATTGCACACTGCAGCCAATGCCTTGGAGCACACTCCAACCAATTATCCCTCCTCGTAGCCCCATGTCACCCACATATGTTTTAGCGCTGTAAAAGCGCCGGCGCTCGCCCACTCTGCAGGCAGCGAGCCGTTCAGCTGGTTTGCACTTAGGAAAAGAACCTCCAGTTTTGGCAGTGCTGCCGCGGTGCCCCAGCTCGCCGGCAGCGTAGAATTGAGGGTGTTGTTGTCAAGCTGAAGCGTGGTCAGGCTGGGAAAGAGGCTGGTGCCGTTAAGGGCGGCCGGCAGGGGGCCGGTCAGCCGGTTGTTTGCGAGGTCGCTGCAGCAGCAGCACAGCAAGAGGGAGGGGCAACACGCATTTCAGCAAAGCAAGGGTGTGTGCTCGGCTGATGGCCATGCATGGTTTGCATTGGATCATGGCGGGATCTGTCGTATACAGCAGCGCTCACAGGGTTTCAAGCTGAGGGAATGCGCCGGCTTCGGCCCAGCTGGCTGGGATGCTGCGGTTGAACTGGTTCCAAGGCAGCAGCCTGCGGCAGGGAAGGCGCCAGCAGGTGCACGGCAGTGAGCAGCCAGCAACTCATGTGAACATGTGTACTAGGCCGGGCTGCAAGCCAACAGCATGCCAATGCCCCAAGCCTGGTGCGTTGGCCCTGTTTAGTGTGCTGGGCTCAAGCAGCGCAGCTCATCCTCACAGGCGTGTGAGCTTGCTGAGCCGGCCATATGATGGCGGCAGCGTGCCTGCGGCAGGTGTGGAGCACGGCCAGGCGGCGCCCGTTTCACCCCCACACCAGCGCACCCCTGCTGCTCTGCTCAGGCAGTTGCAGTGAGTGTTGTTATCACACATCACGTGACATGGATCCCGGAATCGGCTGTCGATTCACCTGCTAGCTGCTGACCACTAAAATCGAGCGTCACCAGGGAGGGGATGTTGGCCAGCTCGGGAGCCAGCGATCCCTCAGCGCGCACAGCGCAGTAGCCCGTCCCGGCACCGTCACATGGCAGCTCCCTGCAGGCAAGGCTGGCGCTGGGCTGTTGTGGAAGAAGCACTAACAGGCACCACTGTGCCACTGCCGCTGCATCGCACGTCTGCAAGCACCGCGTGCCGTAAGAAGCACAGCCATGCCAAGAGGGGCAACCATGCAGCCACCGCTGGTGCCGCGGCCCCTCATGTGCTGCCGACCCCCGGGGCCCCCAGAGCAGCAGCGCTCACAGCGTGGTGACTGCCAGGTCGACGCAGGCGACGCCCGTCCAGTTGCAGTAGTGCACAAAGCCGGCTTTTGTGGTGGCGGTGTCAAAGTCCCAGCCGCTCAGGCTGTTGCCCTGCCTGAACTGGTCCCAGTTGGTGATGGCTTGCGTCTGGGCCCGCAGGCTCTCCTCTGGAGCAGGATCGAAGGGGTGGGTGGTGGGCAGTGTCGGCCCAACAGGCGCCTTCTGCGTGGCCAGGCACAGGTTTTCGGTGCGCCACCTGCTGCTGCTCCGCCCTGCGCCAAGAAGAGTGGCCCCACAATGATACAAGCCGGCCGCACAGCGGCTCACTTGTAGCTGTGTCGATGGGCTGGGCGAGAGTGCCGGGCAGCAGCGCCGCCAGCAGTGCCAGTGCCGCGAGTACACCGGTCAACAGCCGCCGCATGGTTGAGGGTGACCTCCTGAAATGCGAAGCGGCAGGACACTTGTTGACGCAACCAGCAGGTGGCGAAGGCCCTTGTCAAGCAGCGGCGGCAAACAACGGGGCGGCAACGGCCTTGCGCTGGCAGGGCTTGGCGCCGACTCACCCGCAGCTTAGAACCTGTGCTGATCAGGTCGCCCAGCCATGATGCAAGCCGCCCAGCGTCCCGCGGCTGCGCAGAGCGCGCAGGCTGGAGCAGCACTTGCGGGCAAGGCCGGCCGGGAGCGAGTTGGCGGCGGATAGCAAACTGAAGTTGTTCTTGTGATGCTTCAGCCATCCTGCAAAGCCCAAGAGACTTGCAGGCCGCCATGTGCGTCCCATGCCGAGGGCTGTACATGTGACATCCCAGCGCATTGCTGGATGTGCAGTGCTAACGTTTGTGGGTGGTGGCCAACGTCGCGGCAGCGGCGCCTGTGCGCCAGCAAGTGTGGCCGCTGCGGGACGGCCGCCTGTGCCTGCTGCACAGCTCCCCGCCCCTCAGCCCTACCCTGGGACACTGCGTCCATGATTGAAAGCAAAGCCGGGGCGAGCTGTGGGGTCACAGGCAAGTGTTGACACCCTCGAGACGGCGCAGTGGCGACCCGCTCGATGTGCATGTGCCTCCTCTACGGCAGCTGTGCAACAGGGGTGCAACTGCGGCTACGCTCCACCTTCCTGGTTGCAGAACAGCTGCAGTAGGTGGATGCGGACCAGCCTGAGGACCACAGCCCTGGCGCTGCTGGCAGCATGCCTGCTGGCGTGCGCGCTGCCGGCCAGCGCTGCAACACCTGCCACGACGGCGGCGGCCACTTTGGCAGCCTCACTGCCTGACCCGCTGGGCCGGCTGCACTCGTGGCAGCAGGCGTGGGCCGCGCTGTCACCCTATGTGCTGCCAACCACGGCTGGGAGCCCCTGCAACAGCAGCCGGCCCACGGTCGCCGCCACCTGCCTGGTGAGCGTTGGGCGCATTTTCATCCGCGCCTGCTCACCCCTGCCCCCTGCTCACGCCTTCTGAACCATCCAGCCCGGCTGGAACATGCCTCTGCTTGTGATGCACCTGCACAGACACACTCCCGCCCATACACATACCTCCTGGCTCGCCGCCTGCTGATGCCCGACACGCCCGTCCCGGCCTGGGCCTGCATGACATGTACATTGTGCAGGAGTCAAACATCAGGAGCTTGTGGACGCAGTGGAAGGCCAGATACAGGCTGAGGTACACGGGAGCAACAGTGAGTTGCTTTGGGTTCAGGGCCCCTTGTTTAGGGGACGACTCGTCTGCTTCAAGCCCTGAGCGTGTACAGCACTTTGGGCAGCAGACCGGCTGTCGCTTTGTTCGCATTCTCGCCAGCTCCGCTCTGTCCACGATGCAGGAAACTGTTCGGTATGGCTACTTCAAAAAGACGGTGCAGACTCTGGTTGCCAAGCTGTCCACGTGCCCGAAAACTGTCTGGATTGGGCTCAACTACCGCGCCGACTGGAGCCCCAACGAGCTGCGCCTCAACCGCAAGCTGTTTGTGCCCACCCTCAGGCCGCCCATGCCCGTCAAAGGCGTGGCGCTGCCCACGCTGTGGGACTGGCGGCGCAGCGCTCACGACAAGGTCACGCCCGCCAAGGACCAGGGGCGCTGCGGCAGCGCCTTTGCGTTTGCGGCAGTGGCCGCCATCGAGTCCAAGCTGCTCATCCAGTACGGCAAAATGAACAGCAGCTACCCAATCGACTTGAGCGAGCAGCAGGTCCTGGACTGTGTGGCCGCTGGGCAGGGCTACAGCAGCAAGGGCTGCCAGGGCGGATACATGGACGAAGTGTTTGACTATGCCGCCAGGTAAGTTGGGTGCTCGTGTGTTGTTCTGTGGTGCTATGAGGAGCCCCAGCGTGCCTGCATTGGGCGCTCTGCTGGCATGCCATGCTGCCTGCCTGCAGATGCGATGTGTGTAGCAGCTGGGACTTGGTAACAAAAGGGCGTCTCGCCGCCACCTGCTCCGCTGCCAAGCGTCGTCATTTCCTGCGCACCAACTGCGGCGCAGGCAGTTCGTGGTCAAGGAGGCCCTATACCCATACACCAGCGGCCTCAGCAACTCCACCGGGCCCTGCAACAAGACGCGAACCGCAAATGTCAGCACTGACGACAAGGTGCAGCTCACAGGTAGTGGCTTTCGGCAGGTCCAGCAGTGGTCGGCAACCGCGCTGCGCGAGGTGAGGGAGCGGGAGTGGGAGTGGGTAGAAGGATCTCGCTCAGCTGTAGTGGGCAGCCAGCAGCTGCTGTGGCTGCTGATGGGATGGAGAAGTGCTGCTGGTCGGGTGCCGGGAGGGTGTGTGCCCCGGAAATCGGACTTACCTGAGCTGCCCGTGTGGTGTGTACGCGCTGCTGATGCACGCCCTGCTGCCGTGGTGCGCATGGCCCGTTTCTCGCAGGCGGTGCGTGTGGCCCCTGTGATCGTGGCCTTTTATGTTCTGGACGACAGCATGTTTGAGTTTTACAGCGGCGGCGTGTGGCCAAACGACAGCTGCGTGCTGCCGCCGGGACCGCCCAACAATGCACGTGCGACGGTAAACCACGCGCTGCTGGTGGTGGGCTACGACATGACCATTCCTGGCAACCACCGGTGGATTGTCAAGAATAGCTGGGGCCGCGGGTGAGCGGCTGGCTGGTGTATGCGTGAGGGCGTGTTGGGTACGAGTGTCTCCCGTTCAGCAGCATGTAAACCAAACAGCCTGAACAACTCCGTGTGCTCCCATGGCGCAGGGAGGAGTGGGGCGAGAACGGCTTTGGCAGCATCGCCATGATGCCCGATGGCAGCTACGGCACTTGTGAGTGAGGGAGTTGCTGCAGAATAAAATGTGGGCAGCGGACGGCGGACGGCGGTTTGGGTTGGGTGTGAACCGCCTCCTCACTCGTTTTCATCGCCCACTCTTCCCCACTCCCCCCTACCTGCCCCTTAACCAGGCTTCATGTACTACGTAAGTCAGGGGTGGCTGCTATGGCTGATGCGGTGACGTGGCGCGGTCAGCTGGGCTAGTAAAATTGTTGCTGCCCTTCATCTTGCCATCATACAACCCGCCTTTTTGTGCCTGTGCAGTACATGATCACCCCCACGGAGTTGGTGCCCACCGGCCTGCCAGTCGTGCCCGAGCCCGCGCGCAGTGAGCAGCTCCTAGCCCGGCCGTGCTTTCAACGCTGTTCACCGCTTGTTGGGAGGCCGCTGTCGGCATGCAGGGAGCAAAGTGCCACGCCACCTCCCACCTGTGCGGCCCTGTGTGTTGCAGCCTCGCTGCGCCTGGTCAACCCCAACAAGGCCAACACCACCGCCGGGCGGCTGGAGGTCCTGCACAATGGGCAGTGGGGTAGCGTGTGCAGCGACACGTTCAACGATGTCGCCGCCACGATCGTCTGTCGCCAGGTGAGCAGTGGTGGCGGTGTGGCGGTGCGGTGATGTCTAGGCCCGTGTTTGTCTCTGGGCAGGCAACAGCACAGGCCACCTGCCCCCATGCTGCCACAGATCGGGCTGGGCAACGCCGGCACCGCAGTGCCCAATGCTGCATTTGGGCAGGGTGCTGCCTCCAGCCCTGTGTGGCTGGACGAGCTGGGCTGCCGGGGTGACGAGCCGCGGCTGGAGGTGTGCCCACATGGTGGTTGGGGCGTATCCAACTGCGGCCACAAAGAGGACGTGGGCGTGGTGTGCCGCACCGAGTCCCAAGGTGCGTTGCCGCTCGCCTTGTGTACTGCTACTCGCAAGGGGTGCTGGAAGCATTCAGCGCCCCTCAAATCATGCCAGCTGCTGATGCGTGATGGTGTCTGCCCCACGTCCCCTCAACTGCCCCACGCCTCCTCGAACCCCACGGTTCTTAAACTGCCCCCTCAACTGCTGCCCCGAGCAGTGACTGTGCGCCTGACCAGCACCGCCAAGTCTGCTGGCACCGGCTTGGCTGGCCGGCTGGAGGTCAAGTACCGAGGTGCCTGGGTGCCGGCCTGCGCCAGCGGGTTCACAAATGCAGCAAGCGTGATCTGCAAGCAGGCAAGCGTACCGCTCGCGTCTGTGTGAGCTTGGTTGCTGCTGTGCCCGGGGGCAGCCTGGACACAAATAAGCGCTGGGCCTGGTTGCTTTGCGAGCACATCCCTGCACAGTTGAAAGACACCCAACGCAGCCATTCACACCATCCTACCCCATACTGCTCATTCTCGCAGCTGAACCGAGGTGCCGTGGGCACCACCGTTCCCGGCAGCGTCTATGGCCCCGGCCCCGGCGCCCTCCGGCTGCGCAGCCTCAGCTGCAGAGGCAACGAAACCAAGTGGGAGGGCTGCCGCGCTGCTGTGTGGGGCAACGGCACCTGTGGTGCAGCAGGCGATGTGGGCGTGTGGTGCCCCGGCTCAACACGTGAGTTGCTTGGGTGACTAGCAGCCTGGCTTGGTTGAGCGCGGATGGGCAAGCACCCCCGCAGCACCGCAGCCAGCCCCCTGCCGTTCTGCACGGACGCATCATCAGCACCTCCTGCCCGGCCTTGCCACACTTTGCCACTCCACCTCTGCAGCCGTGGTGCGCCTCGTCAGCGGCGGCCTGTCCACCACCAGCAACGCACAGCTGAAGCAAGGGCGGCTGGAGGTGCAGCAGTGGAATGGGGCCTGGTCCACCGTGTGCCATGAGGCGTTTTCGGATGCAGCTGCGCAAGTGGTGTGCCGTCAGGTGAGGAGCTAGCCAGGGAGCTAATCAATGCCACCAACTGGGTGCCCTGTGCGACAACGCTGTAAAGTTTGCTAGTGGTGACCCGTGGGCAGGCTGCATGGCTGCCGCCCCGCCCGCTTGCCTCCTGATCGCGTTTCTCCAGCTGCGCACTGCCCCTGCAGCTGAAGCTGGCCAGCCGGGGCTTTGCTGTGCCTAACGCCGTCTTTGGAGAGGGCAGCGGGCCCATCGCATGGGACGGCGTGGCCTGTACCGGAAGCGAAGCCAGCTTGCAGCAGTGCGCCCGGGCGCCTGCAATGCCCCTGCCCTGTGAGTGAGCGCCTGGATGCAACTGGGGGCGAGCTTGCTCCTGCAACATGTGTGCTGCAGGGAACGGGCATGACAGCGCACCGAATTCATCTGACCTGCACCGACTTGCACCGCGCAGGCACGCACCGGCAGGATGTGGGCGTGATTTGCAGCGAAACCGACCCTCGGGTCAGGCCGGCAGGTGCGCCACGTTGACTTGCCGGTAGTGCACCTCTGCCCTGCACTCATGCAGGTTGCATCTGCCCATCTTTACTTTAGCTTGTGACCAAGTGTGCTTACTTATTTGTGTACTGCCGCAGTGGAGGTCCGGCTGGAAAATGGCACCAACACCGCGGGCAGGCTCGCAATCAAGTGGGCGGGCGTCTGGGGAACCGTGAGTCGTTGCAGCAGCTTGCCAGGGCCTGCATGACAAGTGCTGCGTGTGCGCCTGCCGCTTACGTGAAGCATCGCTGCCTCCCCAGGTTCCCACCAACCTCTCACTGTGCGCCTTGCACCGGGCATGCAGGTGTGCGCCGACAGGTTCAGCAATGAGGCTGCTGTCGTGGCATGCCGCCAGCTGGGCCTGTCTGGGCTGGGTGTGGTGGCCAGCCCTGCCACGTTTGGGCCAGGCTCCGGCCCCATTCTGCTGGACAATGTTCAGTGCTTGGGCAATGAGACGTCACTAGCCGACTGCAAGCATGCCGGCCTGGGCGTGCACAACTGCCAACACTCAGAGGATGTGGGCATCTCGTGCGTGTACCAGCCAAGTGAGTCAGCATTGCCCTGCTGTGCACGATGTGTGTGCTGTGCTGCTGCCGCCCGACTTGCAAGGAGCCCTTGCTGCGCTGGCCTGACTGAAAGCCCATGCCCCAACCCTGTGCAGCGCAACTGCGGCTGGTCAGCGGCAGGGCGCAGTTTGGGCGGCTGGAGGTGTTCACCAGCAAGCAGTGGGGCAGCGTGAGTGGGCAGGGTGGCGATGTGCTGTGCTGGGGTTGTGTGGCCTGCCCTGCAGCTGCCGCTTGCATGGACTTAGCTGGCTGCTTCCCTGCCATGGTCCAGGTGCAACCTCACCCGGCCTGCTGGTACTTGCCCCCCTCATCTGCTACCTCCTCTGCCTTCCTGCTGCTGCCGCAGGTGTGCGACCAGAGCTTCAGCCGGCATGCAGCCGAGGTGGTGTGCAGAAACTTGAATATGGGCCTGCCGGCAATTTCAGTTAGCGGCGCATTCTTCGGGCAGAGCTCTGGCCCGGTGCACTTTGACGCAGTCGCCTGCGAGGGGACTGAAGATCGGCTGGAGCAGTGCAGCCGTACGCCAGGGGGCGCTGCTTCACGATGCACCCATGCGCAAGATGTCAGCGTGGCCTGCAATGCAGCTGGTGAGCTGGGAGGGTTGTTCCGGTGCGTGGCTGGCATCAGCAAACACCAGCCGCAAGCTGCCGGCAGCAGCACGTCTTGGATGATGAACTCCTGCCAATCCTCCGGGTACCTGTCTCCTCGCCTCGCTCCTCCCAGTCACGCTGCGGCTGGTGGATGGCACCAACGAAACCAACGGGCGGCTGGAGGCGGGCCTGCACGGCGTGTATGGCCAGGTGAGCTGCCATGCTGTTGGGTGGGCTGCGTCCTGGCTCGGACCGGGGTCTGCCGGACTTGTAGACTGCAGTACCTGCACCGCAAAGCCTCTGACTCGAACATTACGTTTCCCCAAGCAGGTCCTCTATGTGCCAAGCCAGCCAACGATGGCCCACTTGGTGGCCACGGCCGCGTGCCGCCAGATGCGCTTGGCTACACCAGGGATCATGCTGCCCCGCGGCACTTATGGCACAGGGTCCACCCCTGTCTTACTCTGTGAGTCATGCAGTACATGAGTCATCAGGCGTGCGGTTGCACGAATCAAGGCTGCCGCCCAAGACTTGCACCTGTGCAACTTGCTGTCTGCGTCTGAGCCTGAAGCTGCCCACACTTGTCCCCTCGCCACAGCCATGGTTTCGTGTGCTGGCCACGAGGCGCGCCTTGAAGAGTGCTCCACACAGTGGGGCACCCGCGCCTCCACAGCAGGCAACGTGCCTGCCGCCATTCAGTGCGGTGCCGCCGTCCAGCCGGGTGAGTGCGAGACATATGTTTAAGTGCGAGGCAGCGTGTGTTTGTGCCTCTAGTCTCGGTGTGCCTCTACCAAGGCCTGCCACTCACTGTTCCCCTCCAAACTGCCGTGTCTCCAGTCCCGCTGCGCCTTGTGGGGCAGAACGGCACTGTGGGAACAGCAGGGCGGCTGGAGGTCCTGTTCAACTCGCGCTGGGGCACGGTGCGTACATCATGGGCTGCTGCTGGTCCAGGCATTGCTCCAGATTCCACCTAGGCAGCACTGTCAGCCTGGCATGGAATGGGCTGCTGCTGCGCTTGACTGGTTTCTCGGGCCTGTTTGCACACAGGTCTGCGACCTGTGGGACAGCTTTGGCACCCACGAAGCAAACGTGGTGTGCAGGCAGCTGGGGCTGCCCCTGCCCGGCCGCTCGGTTGGCGGGTCTTGGGGGGGCTCCGGCAGCGGCCCGACTGTGCTGGATTGGCAGCCAGGCGAGGGGCTGGGCTGCAGGGGCAACGAAACAACGCTTGCTGAGGTGAGGCACAGGTGTGCTTTAATCCGGCACGCCGCCAGCCTGCATCAATGCTCAGCCCTGCCCGAGAGCATACGCGTTGCCAGCTGCCGGCATGCCGTACCAGCATCCGCTTTGCTCGCCACTGCAGTGCCGCCACGGGGGCTGGGGCAAGTTCAACGCTGCTTGCAACTCGAAGTCGCAAGTGGGAGTTGAGTGCGGCGCCCAGCCACGTGAGTTGGGTTACTGTCAAGGTTGGGCTGGCTCCAGAGTGTGCCGCGCTAGGGTTTGCAGCCGTGCCACTGCTACACTGGGTTGCAAGCCCTGTGGCGGGGCGGCCGTTCATGTGTTGGGCAGCAGCGGGCACTGCAGTGGGCAGTTGAGCGTGACGACTGCTCCGCCCTCCCGCACAAACTCACTGGTGCAGTGCAAATCCAGCTAGCAAACAAGTCGGCGGACGGACTGTCTGGGCGCCTACAAGTCGGCTGGCAGGGCCGCTGGGGCACGGTGAGGGACAGGGGAGGGGACGTTGCGAACATGTGCAGGCGAATGCTCCGCAATGCCCTGCTAAGAACGCCAGCTCGCTTTGAATGGAGCATGTCCCTTGACCAGCTGGACATGAGCTCTCGGTCCTCCTGCTCTTCAAACAGGTCTGCTGCAACTCATCCAGCTGCTTTGGCGACGATGACACAGTTGCTAGCACGCTGTGCAAGCAGCTCAACCTGGCGCTCCCGGGCCGACTGGTTGACGCAGCAGCGTTTGGCCCCGGCAGCGGCCCGGTGCTGCTGGACCGGGCCCGGTG
Organism: Chlorella sp. Dachan; assembly: GCA_006782975.1. Taxonomy (NCBI): domain Eukaryota; kingdom Viridiplantae; phylum Chlorophyta; class Trebouxiophyceae; order Chlorellales; family Chlorellaceae; genus Chlorella; species Chlorella sp. Dachan. The sequence goes on along the minus strand of RRZL01000080.1, from coordinate 3,986,567 downwards.
CAATGGCTCCGCCCGAGGGATCAACAACTGCCAGTTGTCCCTCAACACCGCGTCGTGTGGGCATGCCCAGGACGTTGGCCTAGTGTGCAACGCACCGCCGAGTAAGCTGGACCAGCTCGTCTTCACACTTTGCTAGATTACAAGCGGTCGCAGCACACACTCACCTGCATGCTGTCTTCAATGGTGGGTGATGTATCGAGCCACCTGACCTGATCACGTGTTGCCACTGTCCATGCTTTGCAGCCCAGCTGCGCCTTGTGGGCGGCACGCCCGGCCGCTCCGGCCACCTCGAGCTGCTGATGGCCGGGCAGTGGGGATCGGTGAGTGGACCTACCTGTGCTTTGCCGTTTGCTGCTGTGGGCTTGGGATGCTTGCTGCGCCGTCCTTTTCTTCACAACTCAAACGCTGCGGTTCCCGAACTGCAGGTGTGCAACCTGCGCGGCGCAAACCTCACTTTTACCGACCGAGCCGCCCACGTGGCCTGCCGGCAGCTGGGGCTCAGGCTGCCTGGGCGCGTGGTGCGCAACAGCACGTTGACTGTAGGCGCGGGCCCCGTGTTTGCCAGCAGTTTCGACTGCTCAGGCCGGGAGGCGCGGCTGGAGGCCTGCCGGCACGGCTTCTGGGGCAGGGCAGATGGCTGCACCGCACAGGATGCAGTGGCCATTGAGTGCGGCTACACGCCTCCCACAGGTGAGGCGGGGTGCTGGCTGGATGCTGCTAGGAGCGGTGCGCCACGGCTGCCTGCTTGGCCCATCTTTGGTGGTGCCGAGGATGGGATGCCACCCCTGAGAGGCTTGATTGCTGCCCTTCAATGTGCTGCAGTCAAGCTGCGGCTGGCGGACGGCGTGCCTGGCCAGTCGGGGCGGCTTGAAGCGCTCGTCAACGGCGCTTGGGGCACGGTGAGGTTGCGTTCTTGTGGTTTTCTGTTTGAGTGGCTGCTCCTCGCAGTCTGTCACCTGACATGCCCCAGCTGGCCGGGTGCTGCGGCTGCTGCCACTGCTTCCAAATATACGTATCACCACAGCTAGCGCATTCGGCAGCAGTCATGCGCCGCCAAGCCGCAGCCCTCAGGGTGACTTCGCACCTGCACCCCTGCACCCCTGGCGCTCACACATTGCTGGCCGCCGCTGGCGCTCGCACCTTGACATTGCTGGCCTCATCCTGCCTGCCGCAGGTGGCCAGCTACCCTGGGAGGCCCGGGGACAGCTCTCACTGGACGTGGCAAACTTTCGATGACAAAAGTGCCAGCGTGGCGTGCCGCCAGCTGGGCCTGAAGACGCCTGGCCGGCTTGTGCCGAACGCCACCACCGTTTATGGCGAGGGCAAAGGCCCGGTGCACCTGAGCAGTGTGGTGTGCCTGGGAGGGGAGGCAGGGCTGCAGTCCTGTGCCCACAGCGGGGTGGGCAGCGCTCAAAACAAAGTATCCAGTTTTGGCCACAAGTATGATGTCGGCATTGTGTGCAACGGCGCGCCCCTGCCGTAGCCGCCGCACGGTCTGGCCCCAATTCTTTTCATATTACAACCCGATCTGCTGACCACCACTTGAAAAATAACTAGGCAAGCCTGCCTGGCACATGCATTTGTTCTCTCGGTACCAACATCGACGCTGTACCTGGTTCGCTTTCGTTGGCAAACATTAGCCGCAATAAGCACACCCTGTAACCAATCAGGCCACCAGGCCGTCCACATGCACGTGTCTGGCTTCCCCCCAGCACCTAGCTTCGTGTGTTTTTGTGTCGGGTGCCTACTCCGGGACTCATCCCAGCTCTCATCCCAGCTCGCCCAGTGGCAAGTGGCGAGGAAGCAGAGTACACGGCAGAGTTTGGTGTTCAGGAAGGGCCGGGCTTGGAAAGAAGTCCAGCGGGCAGGGGGGCGGGACTTGGGCGGCGGCAGCAGCGGTGGGTCGCAAGGTTAGCGCGTTCAATGCCCTCGTCCTCCCGGGAGGGGCGTTTGAGTCTGCACGAGTCGGATGCAATGCGCTACTTCCTGGCGAGTTCAAGAGAGTTCATGCAGGAAGTGGGTTCAGCAGCATTCAAACAAGAGCCACGCACCCGACAGGAGGACCAGGGTCCGGCCCCAGAGCATCAGCTGCGCCAGCCCCTGGACACAGCCGGCAGAGCCCCAGAACCCTGCACTGATGTGGCGGCTATGTTAAACGTGCATTTGCTGTCATGCATCGGAAAAAGAGCAGAGACTAGCGGGGGAAGGATGACTGAAAGAGTACATGCAAGGTACAAGGCTGTACTGCCAAGGGTGGTGGTCACAGCGGCTCGTGGGAGGCGACTTGCCAAGTGGTGATGGGTGGGTGCTAAGAATGCAGAACAGGGATGATCAAGCAGGTGCGTGGGGCAGTATGACAGATGCGTTCAAGCAGTTTGCGGATGTCAATGAATGCAGGCAGCACGAGCGTCCTTGGCTGCTGGCGCTGGTACCGGTGCTGTCCAGCTAGGGTGCACGCGGACAGGACTCGCAAGGGGCCTTCATGCTGCAGGCAGCCGGGAAGGAGGAGCGGTGGGCGTCAGGGATGATGAGGGCGTGGCGCACGCCCACAATCACTGCGGAAGCTCAGCACGTACGCTGCAGCGGCGGCAGTGGCGACGGGCCGCACTGCTCCACACACCTGCCCATGGCAGCTGTATTGCAAGGCGGCGTCCAGGCGCGCCTCCTCAGTCGCGGTCGCTCGAGGAAGCGTGGCAGCACCAGTTCAGCACACCCACACCCGTCCACACCCCTCCCTCACCGCCCCCCAGGCTACATTGGTGTGAAGTCGGGTGCTTACGTGCGCCGCGGCCAGTTCCTGGGCACCGTTGGCGACTTCCGCTACGGCCCCCACCACCAACCGCTTCCCGCCGCACCTCCACTTTGCCACCCGGGACGGCAATGCCCTCACCTATGTGCGCAGCTGCAGCAGGACGTAAGGCCTTAACATATGCGGTTGCGCATTCCTGCCTCTTGAGTAACCCATGCTTGCTTTTGTGGCAGCTAAGCAACAGCAGTAGGTCAGCCAGCATGTCGTGTAAAGTCTTGCATGCCAGCTGCAGGAAGAAGCAGGGGCTCGAGGGGCATGGAATCACCAACGCCTTGCATCGACATGAGTGCACGGCAGCGGCATCCAGGCGAACAGACTGGGCCGTGGGAGCACAGGCGCCGCCTGACAGGCGGTGAAGAGCTGCTTGTGCCATTATCCTCCACATCATCTTGATCCTGGCGGGCTGATCGACCTGACGGCGTGCGTAACAGCCGGATTGCAGCTGGAATCATATAACTGTCCCCTCCCTGGACACCAGGCTGCCCGGGCGCCGTGCCCGAGCGCCGCCCTCGCGGCCGCTAGTCGTCGCCAGCGCTGCCCGCCAGCCTCCTGCCACCCGTCTGGCCCAGCAGCGCGCCTGGCAGCAGGAGCAGGACTCCAAATTCATCCAGGCCAGCTCACAGGCTCTTCTGAGCAGCAGAAGCTGGGCGACAGCACTGCCGCAGACGCCGCCGACGACACACCGGCGCAGGCAATAGCTCCTGTGCCATCTCTGCCTTTGAGCCTGCTCTTGAGTAGCATATGCTTGCTTTTGCGGTGGGAGAGCTTTGGGCACTGTGCAAACACACACCGTGTACAGCTCAGTGGGTTGGGAGTTACAGAGTGAGGGTCAGTCACGCAGGCCGGGCCGGCATCAAGTCACAAAATAGCTAGCTTACAATACAGTCCGGCCTCAGCCTCGCACATTCTCCCGTAGCGCTGCCCGGGCGCGGCCGCCCGCCGCCTTGCTGCCGCCTGCCTGGCCGCCGCCCGCTGCCGCAGCTGCTCCCGTGTTGACTGTCCGCGTGACGGTCGACACCTGTGGTGTTGTTTTGGGGCAGAGGCGGGTGGTTGGTGCATTGCCACAGGAGAAGCCAAGGCGAGCGCCGACCTGCTGCACCTCGCAGGCTGGGCAACAAGTGCCGCCGCACCCTCCCAAGCACAGCTGGCCGCACAGTGTGCTGCAACATGCATGTCACACTCACTCCGTCCACAAACTTGGTGCGGAAGATGACGTTGGCGTTGTTGAACATGCCCTCCTTGAGCGACACCACGATGAACTGGCAGGATTGGGGGATGGAGGGAGGGCCGGTGCGGGCAGGTTGGTGCCGGCGGGGCGCGTACTCGGCACCAGGCGCAGCGTGCAACTGATACTGGCCGGCGACCAAACGCCCCCCGCCTGGCGCAGCCCCACCTGGCTCTGTGGGAAGTGCTGCTTGATCATGCGGCCGATGTTCTGGGTGTGGCTCAGGTCCAGCGCAGCGTCCACCTGGGGGCAGAGGGTGGGCGGGGGCAGATCAGCGCAAGCACATGAGCCAGGCGGCGGCACGGCGGCAGGCGTGAGCTGTGCAGGCTCCATGCATCCTGTTGCCGCAGCCAGTGGCCACCTGGGCCGGGAGGCGCCGCAGGCGGGATCCAGCAGCAGCATGGCCAGCTAAGCGCACACAAGGAGCAACCGCATGTTCCATTCAGCAACCAGCGCACCTCGTCCAGGATGTAGATGGGGGCGGGCTTGAACAGCAGCATGGCCAGGATGAGGGACAGCGCCAGCAGCGACTTCTGCCCGCCGCTCAGCTCGCTCAGGCTCTCCTTCCACACCCCGCCAAACGCCACCTTCACCTCCAGGCCTGCAGGCAGGGGAGGCGGCGGCTGGGTGCTGAGCCGGGGCAAGTGCAGGATGGCAGTGGCTGGATAGTGCACCCCACTGCCTTGGCAGCGAGTCGCCTGCAGCAGGCATGGACACCACCCGCCGCACAAATAGGCATCCAACCAAGTAGGTCAGAGCAGGCAGCCAGGCAGCCAGTCCGCGCACCCTCCATGAATGAGCGGCCCTCCTGCGGCTCAAGCTTGGCGGTGGTGCCCGGCAGCAGCGTGCCAAAGATGGACCCAAAGTCGCCGTCCACCTGAAGGGCGCAGCGTATGGCGGGTGGGGACCATTGAGGCAGCGCAGCATTGGTTGAGCATGTACGCTCTCCCATGGCGTGCCGGCCCAAGCCCTACCCTTGCTAAGTACCCCACCACATGGCAGCCGCCTCACGCTCCCCAGTGCGGAGCCCAGCATCCCTTCCCCGCCCGCACACCTTGCGCCAAGTCTTCTCCAGCGCCTCGCGCTTCTTCTCATCCAGGGCGCCAATGGTCTGGAGGGGAGGTATAGAACAAACAGGATCGATTCTGAGAGTCAGGATGACGAGCCAAAGGGCCATACATGCGTAGACCTGCAAAGCATGCTAAACCTGCTGATGCGTCACAAGCGCTGATTGGCCACGCCCCACGCCCCGCCCTCCTGCTCACCTGCTGGATGCGCGACTTGTCGGCCTCCACCACGTCCTTCTTGCGCTTCAGCTCGTTGTACTCCTGCTCCGCCTTCTCAAACATCTGCATCACCTTCTTGTTCACCTGCGGCGGTAGTGAAGGAGGGCCGAGGGTGTGACGAGTTGGACATGCCACAGCATTCACAGGAACGCTGGCCAGGCAGCCAGGGCTGGGCAGCTCAGACTGGACCGGCAAAAGGGGGCAGGCAGGGGCGCTTTGACGGCCGCAGCAGCCAGACGGCGAGTGTGTTGGGAGACCAGCGGGCGGGCGCACCTTCTTGGACAGGCCCTCGATGGTGGCGTTGGCGCTCTCATAATCCTCAAACTTCTGCGGCAGGGAGCGCGGAGCAGTTTGAGACCGGTGATGATGCGGGTGCGGTGCCTTTCGCTGTGTGCCAGGCAATGCATATGCAGCTTCAGCCTAGCTGCATTTGCTGCCCATGCTGCTTCCTGCCCATGCTGTGCCCATGCTGTGATCATGCATGCTTGATTGCATGCGTGCCTTGTCGACGTCGTTGCCCTCAAAGTCGTAGTCGGTGCCTGCCCGCCCGAAAAACTGCTTCTCCGAGGCAATCCACTGGAACTCGCGCTCCAGCTTGCGGATCTTGTCGGCGCTCTCCTGCATGCCCTTGCGCAGCCCGTCCAGCCTGGCAGGGGAGGGGCGTACAAGTGTGCACAAGTCGCATGAACCACCATCCAGGCTGGGAGCAGCAGCGAGCACGCCAGGCTCACATGGGCATGCCCGTTGCTGCACCAGCCCATCGCGCAGTGCCCAGCTTTACCCACTCAAAGCTCCCAACCGCTCAAACTCACTTGTAGCCCAGCTGCTTCTTCTTCACCACCAGGTCGTTCTTGCTCCCCTCCAGCTCATCCCGCTCCTTGGTGGCCGCAGCAATCTCGGCGTCGCACTCCTGCAGAAGGGCAGCATAGGGTGCCGTTGTCTGCCTGCCTTGTGTGCTTGTTTCTGTGTGCAATGCGGCCCCCACCGGCCGATAAGGAAGCTGAATCCAGAAACTGCGCCTCGAACCCTTAACCGCGAGGCGCTTCAGCCACCATACATCAGGCATGCAGGCAAGTTCGCTTCTCTGTGTGCTGCTCACAAATCTCTCCCTAGCTCACTCTCCCTCACCTTGAGCCGGTCCAGCCGCTCCTTGAGGCGCGCCTCGTGGTCGTCATACTTGGACTTGGTGCCGGCCACCTCGGATGCCAGCTCAGCCACCTGGGGGGGGGGGGCAACAGGGCACCGGGCAACAGCATGCGCTGGGTCGGTCAGCCGGGCAGTGTGGAGGGATGCAGCTACTGGCATGCAGCAGCACCAGCCTGCTTCTCCTCAAGCCCCTCGGCGCCCCCTTGATCAGCTGTGAACAGAGAACAGAGGCAATGCGTCAATTTGGCATGCCCCTACCTGCTTCTCCAGCTCCTTGACGGTCTTCTTGGCCGCAGCCAGCTGCTCCCCAAGCGTCTTGCGCTCGCCGTCTGCCGCCTCCGCCTCGGCCAGCACGGCCTGCGGGCAGGCAGCAACGCGCAGCGGGTTGAGAGTCAAGGTGCACAGGCCTCCGTGCGGGTGCCACTCTCGCAGTGCTGCCGGCATCCCTCGCACATGGCAACCAGCAACCCGGCGGTGCCATGACCAGAGGTTCCAACAACCTTCCTGCACTGGGCACCAGGTTCACATTTCAAACCTGTCCCACCTGCATCGAAGTCTGCTTGGCCTTGAGCGCCTTCTTGGCCGCCTCCGCCTCCTTTTTGGCCGCAGCAATCTGGCAGGGAGCGGGGCGGAAGGTTGCAGTGCATATTAGGCTGCAGATCAACGCAAAACGCAAGTGCAGCCAAAGCCATCAGAAGGGGCACAGGCCCAATCCCTGCCCCGGTGTCGAGCGCCACTGCATCCCACCTTGTCCTTGGCTGCCTTGATGCGCTTGTCCCGCTCCTTGCCAAAGTTGGCAATCTCGTGCTGCAGCGCCTGCAGGGCGTTAGGGGCAAAACGCAGGGTGGTTTGTCGTCGTACCCGTCTGTACGGCTGAGAAGTCTGCCCGCAGCGATTGGCGCAACCATCCATATACCATACACACAAGCGCAAAGATTGCTGCTTGCTCCCCTGCCCACCTTGGCGGCCGCCACCATCTCTGCCTTCTTCTGCTGCGCCGCCGCCACCGCCGCCTGCGCCTCGCCCAACTCCCGCTCGCTGGTTGCCACCGCCTCGGACAGCTGGTGCGCCTCGCTGCCCTGCAGCGTGCATCAGAGGCAGTACCCGCAGTATGTCGAGCAGCAGCCTTCAGAGCAGGCAAGTTAACTCTCAAGCCAGCAAACTGCGAAGCAATCGGCAGCACCTGCGGCAGCAACCGCCCTCGGCAGGCGCCTGGCCGCCGCACCTGCATGCGCTCCTCCAGCAGCTTCAGCGAGTGCTGCTTCAGCTCCAGCTCCTGGCTCAGCCTGCAGGGAGTGGGTGGCAATCCAGGATCAGCAAGCTAGTGCGAGCTTGCACGCGAGCACCACCAGGCAGCTTCACACGCTTGAGGCAGCACAACCACGGAAGCATGGCGCCCTGCCCGCGCAACACCCCTCACCTCTTGTATTGCTGCGCCGCGGCTGCCATGGCCTGCAGCGATGCATGCACCTGGTTGAAGGCAGCCTGCGCCGCCTGCAGCCCCTCCTCCGCCTGCGCCAGCTCGTGCAGCCGCGCCTGCAGTACAGCGCGCGAGTTGGAGTGCAGCGCGGCCATGTGAGGCAAATGCAGAGAAGGAGACAGCCCATGTCTCAGCGAACAATGAGCAGTTTATGTGCTGCGCGCGCATTCCCACCAACAGAGCATCGATGCACGCGCCTCCCAGCCCTCCCCTCCATCCTCCTCAACAGCGCAGCTGCTCCCTCCCTGCCCTCACCAGCACCGAGTTGCCCTTGTTGCGGGAGCCGCCGGTGAGCGTGCCGCCGGGGTTGAAGTCGTCTCCGTCATGGGTGATGCAGCGAGTGGACACCTCCCGCGCAAACGCCAGCTTCTTGGCAGTGCCGGCATCCTGTTGGGGCGTTGGTGCAGGGCACGGTGGTTGAGTGCAGTAGGCACAGAAGAGCGGCTGCCCAGCGTGTGTGGGGCATCGCTGAGCCTTGGCAAGTGGAAAGCCGAGGTCACATGCAACACAAGCACACCCAACTGTTGCTCGAAGCCGTGGTTTGGCAGCAAGCCACCACTCAGGCCGCGCACCTTGCAGATGAAGGAGCCGCCAAACACGTACTTCATGGCTGCAGACAGCTCCTGGTCGTAGCCCACCTGTGTTCACAGATAGGGAGGAGGCAGAAAGAAAGCAGATAGCTCGACACTTTGCAGAGAGGGGAGAGGCCTGCATTCCCATGTGCCATTTCTTGCAGCTTGCTCAACCTGGGCCAGCGGCGCCAAGCCGGTGTGGCAGTTGCACAGGTGCCAAGCTCACCAGCTCCAGCGCGGGCTGCGCCTTGTCGCCTGCCAGCCGGCGCGCAGCGGCCACCCGCTGCGGGTCAATGTCGCGCGCCGACACCCTGCGGCGGTGGACGCAGGGCAAGAAGGCACACACATGCATTGCAGTGGAAACTTGAAGTCGGAGCTGCAAGGCATGCCAACCCACTCTCAGATGCCCGCTGTTCGACTCCTCAGTCCCCTTCGCACTTGTTCAGCGGGATGATGGTGACGCGCTGCCGCAGCTGGCCGTTGGCCAGCAGCGCCTTGGCCGTCTGCTCGCTGTCCACCACCACCTGTGCGGGTTGGCGGCAGGACAGGAATGTAGGCAGCCTAACCCCTTGGCTATTGATTCGCATCAACCACCGCTTGACCATTCCACCTGCCTTGACCAGCCCAACAGCCCAGCAGCTTCCCCTTGAACAAGCACGCACCTGGTACAGCTTGCCGCCAGCGGCCACCTCCAGCGCGGTGGCGGTGGAGGGGTCTGTCACCCGCGTCAGCTTGGCCACCACGCCCTTCACACGTGACCGGTCAAAGCCGCGCTCAGGGTCGCTGTACCGGAAGTCGATGGCTGCAACGTGGACAGAGGGGCGGCAGTACATGAGGTTGACAGCTGGGCAGCAGGGCTTGGGCCCATGCTTTCGAACCAGCCCAGCACAAGCGGCTGCAGCACCCCGAGCAGCAACTATTTATGACAAATAGGGCACCACCCACCCCTGCCGCCCCTCCCGCCTCACCCGCCAGCTGCGAGGACAGCTCATCGCAGCGGTCCTTCCAGCGCCGCACCTCCCCCCGCTGCCGCTCCGCCTCCTCCTCCAGCCCTGCTGCTGCGGCCGGGTCGTAGGCCAGGCTCGCTGCCGCTGCCCGGCACTGCTCCACCGCCGCCCGCTCCTTCTCCAGGTCCTTGAGCAGCTTGGAGCCCTGCGGTGGGTGGGCAGGTCCAGTCAGTCAAACACATGCTCTGGAGGCATGGAGTGGCACAGCTCAGGCAGGTGGGATGGTGAGATGAGCTGGCCCAGTTTGTGCAGACATGGTTGGGCAAGCGTTGGCCCCTTTGCTCCTGCGCATCACGCAATGGCCAGTCCTCCAGGCAAGCCACTCCGCACCTCCTTCTGCTTGGAGGCCAGCGCCTTGCGCTGCTCCGCCAGCTGCTTGGTCAGGTGCTTGCAGCGCGTGTCGGCCGCCTTGGCCTCAGCCTCAGCCTCCGTCTGCGCAGGGGGCGAGGCGGAAAGGAAGGAAGGGCGCGATTCGGCAGCTGCAAAGGTAGAACGGGTGCAGCGTGGCAGGCACAAAAGCATGGCATCATCCAGTAACACGTTCTCCTTCTCCCACCAGCGGCAGCAGCAGCAGCTGTTCCGGCCCAAACCTCTCCCCACCTGCGCGTTCTGTGCATCTGCAAGCCGCTCCTGCAGGGAGCGGTTGGAGGCGTCGCGGCCGTCGCCCGCCTCAGCACCCGCCAGCTCGTTCTGTGCTGCCTGCACCGCCAGCTCCGCGCTGCGGGTGGGGAGGGACAGGGTGGGTGGGTGGGGCAGGGCATTGTTGGTGGTGTCAGCAGGCGGAACAGCAATGTGGCAGACCAACTGCATTCACGGCGGCCCAGCAGTTGTCCTCCAGGCGTGTGCAAGCAGCCTGCCCAGCATCTGCAGCTGGCTGCCCACCGGCACAAGCCGCACCTGTTGAGCGCCGCTGAGGCCGCATCCCGCTCCTCGCTGGCCTGCTTGACTTTGGCGCGCATGCCCTCCTCATCCACCTCCGCCAAGGAAGCCACCAGCTGCTCGCAGTTGCCCTGCTCAGCCGCTAGCTCCTCCTTCTTGTTGCTCCAGGCACTGGTCTTCTGAACCAGCCTGCACAATGTGGGAGCGCGGAGCAAGGTGGAGATGTGGCTCACTATGGTAATGATGATACGCATGTGAGCGTGTGCAGCCATTAGCACACAGCAGCGGCCGCACCCAACAGGTAGCATGCGCATCCCGACAGCATGCAGCCAGGGCATGGAGCACAATGTGTGACACAACAGAGCACCCACTCTTTTGACAGCTGGTCCACCACCGCCTGCAGCTCCTTCACCTCGCCGCCGCTCTGCAGCTCCTTCTCGGTCTGCAGGGCAAAGCATAAAGGCGGCACACATGCCTCAGCCCCAGGCCAGCAGCCGCCGCTGCTGCTGCTGCTGCAGCGGCGGTGGTGGCAGCCAGGCCAGCGCGGCATCACGGAGGCAGGCCTGTGAGCCCAGCACAGCTTTGCTTCCACAACAACTCGCTCCATGTGCACGCCTGCCGCCCGCCGCATAAACCGCACCTGCACGCCCTGAGGTCGCCTCCGCCTCCCACCCATAGTGTGGCAGGCTGAAATACCCACACACCGTAAGCTCTCCAGCCCTCCAGCCTCAATTATCGCACCTGCAGGCCCTTGATGTCGTCCTCCTTCTCCCGCATCTTCAGGTCCAGGTCGGCAGCCTGCGCGTCCAGGTTACTCATCTCGTCCTGCACACCCCGCACCTCCGACTCGCCGTCGTCCTGCAGCCTGCAGAGTGCAGACCGAGGGAGGCAGCACAGATGAGATGCGATGCATGCAATCGGCCCCAGGCAGCCTGCAGAGGCAATGCAGGTTTGCCGGGAAGTGGGCGAAGGCTTATCGTGTGCCGCCGCAGCACCTGTCAAGGCAGTTGTTGCTGAAGCTGGCAAGCCCAGCATTCAGTGCAGCAACCGCACCAAAACCGACTCTGCCGCCGCTCACTTCTGGGCCTCCACGTATTTGTAGGCCACCACAAAGCGGCGCAGCTTCTCCAGGCTGTTGGTGGCGTTCTGCCACTCCATGTACTGCTTCTTCTCGCCCCGCAGCTTGTCCAGCGCAGGGGAGATGTCCTCAGTGAGCACCTGGGCAAGAGGGGAGGAGGGCGGGCGACGGTGGGCCCACTCGAAATGTGGAGGACTCGGCCACAGTGTTGCAGCCCATGCCTCAAGCCGCAGCACGTCAGCCCTGCGTGCCATCCAGTCGGCTGCCGGCCATCAGCCCAAACGTACGCCCTAGCCCAGGCAGCGCACCTTGTTGATTTCGTCCACCTTGATCTGCTTCTTCTCCAGCGTGTGCAGCGCCTTCTTCTTCTTGTCCTCGTACATCTTGGTGCCCGCGGCCTGCATGCAGGATGAGGAGGCAACAGGTTGAACAGGCGCAAGGGTGTCCAGGCGATTGGCAGATCAGGCACGCACGCACATGCGCTGCGTATGGATGGATGGGAAGCGTCACTGCCCGAGCTTCTGCTCCACTGTGCTGCTGCCAAGTGCTGCAGCAGCCCTGCCCATCCAGCCGCACCTCCTCCAGCAGGCCCAGGATCTCAGGCGGCTTCATGTTGAGCACCTGCGGCGCAGCAAATGTGGACGTTACGCAGCCAGCGGCACAACTCACTGGCCGCCACCTGCCCCACAAGCTCAACTACAGGTCCACGGCCTCATCAGTGCCCCTTCCTGCTCCCGTTCACCACACCCTGCTTGCCTTGGTGATGCGGCCTTGCATGATGAGGAAGTGCGGGTTGTTTACGTTGAGCTGCACCGAGTGGAACAGCTGCTGCACGCGCCTGCAAGGAAGAGAGAGAGGCAGCAGCGCCGCAGCGCTCAAGAAAAGCACCAGCAGCACAGCGGCGCTCGGGCAGACGGCAGCAGCATGGCAGGCCCAGCTGAAGCGCAGAAGTGCAGCACCCCTGCCTCCCACCACACTCCCTGCTAGATGTGCATGCTGCCCCGCTGCCACTGCCGGCTCCCCAGCTGCCCACTCACGAGGGCTCCGCCACCTTGCCGTTGATGAGGTACTTGGAGCGCCCGCCAATCACCAGCTGGCGGGTGACCGTGATCTCGTCCAGCGCCTCATAGCCCACCTGGGGGCAGGCACAGCGGCGGCGGCGGCAGGCTGCTGGGCGCGTGCTTCTGCGCTGCAGCTGTGCAGCCCACGAGCCCCGCAGTGCGGAAGGATGCAGCTGGCACCTGAAAACGCCAAACGCACTGCAAACAGCAGCGATGCTGCTGCGCTGCCGTCGTCTGCAGCGCAGGCCAGCAGCCCTGCCCTAGGCAGCACGCACCGGCCCCCGCTCCTTCTCGCGGTTGTCAAACACGATGGACACAGTGGCCTTGGTGATGCCCGCCTGGCCCTGCTTGTACACCAGCTCCTGCAGGCTGTTGGCGCGCACCTGCAGGCAGCAGCGGCGGGTGACACAAGCGCACCTGGCAAATTTCGGCGGCTGCAGGCGTGGCGGGCATGCTGCGTGGCAGAGGCTGCGGAAAGCAGCGGCGGCAGCAGGGACAGAAGGGGCGACCAACTCGTCCATTCACTGCTCCACCCTACAGTCTGCACACCCCACCACCAGCACCCACCTGCTGCAGGTTCTGGATGCCCAGCACAAAGCAGATGGAGTCCAGGATGTTGGACTTGCCGGAGCCGTTCAGGCCGGTGATGGCGTTGAACTGGGGGTCAAAACCCGCCACCACCTGGCGCTGCGCATACGACTTGAAGCCGTCGATGGTGATCTCCTTGATGAACATGGTGGCGGCTGCCGCTCCGGCTGCGGCTCAGCGGCGCCTGGCAAGTGGGCAGCAGCGGCCCCGGCTGCTGCGTGCTGTGGGTGCCTGCGAGCCGCGCCGCCGCGCCTGTGGGCAAAGCGAGCAATGGCGAAGGAACGTTTGTGCACAATGGCAGCCTGGAACTGCTGCCCAGCACACAAGTCAGGCAGCAGCGCCCAGCCAAGCGGCGAGCAAGCGGGCGGCGGCGGCGGCTGACACTCACGGGCCAGCGGCGCGGTGTTGGCGCTGCCGGCTGTCGCACACGGGCGGGACTGAGGTATCGCTCCGCCCGAAAGCCGCGCCCCTGCGAGCACACAGCGTTCGAGCGGGGCGTCAGCTGGTGGCAGCCGACCGGCTGGGGCGGTGGATTCACGGTTGGCGCGGTGTGCAGAGCCGACTGATCTCCACAGAGGCCCTGGCGGGCAGCACCTGCTCGAGCAAAGGCTGGCGCCAGCTGCGGGACGCCCACTCAGCACGACGTTTGGTGGTGTGGGCCGTCGCGATCGGGCCAGCGCAAACAAGCAAACCAGGGCACAGAACCCCGGCAGCTGATGTGGCGCCGCGACCGCCCCATGCTGCACTTCCACGGCCATTTCCAGGCAATCGGGGCCAGCCGAAGCCATCCTGACATCGCGCTGCACGCGATCGGATCGCGCAGGCCCACCGGAGCGGCCACCCAAGAGCCCTCCCACAGCGCTCGGCCCCGTCCAGAGCCGGGCCGCCCCTGCACGCAGCATGGACATGCACGCCGCCACGCAGCGCTCGGTAGCCGCCGCTAAACAGCTGGGCAGCGCCGTGCGTGCCGCCGCCGCCGCCCGCCGCTGCCGCCTGCCGCTGCCTGCGCCCACGGGAGGTGC